>JAOPHQ010002563.1:0-457500 GCA_030340625.1 Merluccius polli
TTTGGACACGCCAATTGGACGACGCCGGAGAGCTTGGGTGGTCGCTTGGAGGGGGGGGGGTTGAGGGGAAGGGCCGTTCATACTGGTCAAACACCTTGGCTCTCCCAATGGACTTGGCTATGAAAATATATATCCCCAGGCAGGCACCAGAGCACTCTGCGGGGCCTACTGTAAATCTTGAGTGGGACGGAGCGAAATCCCCCCAGTTCAAACAAACAAATTCTTCCAAGCTCCTGCGCAAATCCTCTGTCAGTATCCACTCCCCCCCACCTCACCGCTCCCTGGTTTAGAGCAATTTCAGAAAGGCAACATGCAAATGCGACCGGGACTGTATTAGCTGAGCGCATCCGTCTATCCAGAACTAGTCTTGAAGTGCCTCTTTGCGTCATCTGGCAACAAACAGAACAGTGGTATTTTGCCAGAGGGGTTTGAAGTCAGGGCCCTTCTTTTTCGAAGAATCCCACTCCATCTTGTGAGTGGTGGTCTAAGCCCGCCCTTACTTCAATATTTATCGAGTGCCTGCTGATTTGTTCATTCGGCCCTGCCACCACCGGCTGCCCTGGACAACCAACCACAGAGCTAAGCCCTGCTCCCCAACTGAATGCGATCTATCCTTGGGGTCATTAGCATACAGTTAATGTATTCATGCTAACCCCCATTGGGGCGAGTGCCAAGTGGCTTGAGTGCTGCTTTGCATCAGAGACACAAGGACTGGAGTGTAATTGGCCCCGCTGTCCCCTTGCCCCCCCCCTGTGCTGCTAATAGGTTGAGTGGGGGACCTTTCCTCAAAAAGAGCCGGTACTTCACAAACCCATTCACCCTCCGCAACCCACCTCACCACACTTAGACATTTCACACTGCGCTGTAATACTATAATCACGTTGTCGTCATTGACTTGTGTGGACTTCATCACCTTCTTGAGTCAAAATGACGACAGATGTCAATACACTCAGCAGGTGGACCGTAAATGAGGGCCGTTGCTTGTTGTGTTTGTTGTTAAGCGGTAGGCTTGAACATACACATTTACGTAGAAATGCCTTGAGCTTATACCTGCGCCGACTTTTTTCCCCTAATGAACCCCAAATTCGCTCTCCAGCTGTCTTTCCGATCGGTGGAACTGCAGGAAGACATTTAACATTTGAGTCTATGAGCATGCAGCTTGGCCAACTGAAACTAAAACACACACCAGTTGGCACACACCAGCTCCCCTCACCTCATTCTGGGGTCACTTCCAACTGTACAAGTCTTCTTTCCCTGGTCAATGTCCTAGTCTACCTTCTGGCTGCCACAAATCTCTCTCTTCTTCATTCAATTAGTTTCTTTTTTTTCTTCTTTTACGACCCCATGCGATTCCATAAACCTCGCCTTGTAAGGCAAACCGAAAAACCAGAGTTGTGGTAGACTTGTTTATAGCTGCAGAGTTATCTGTAGAGGAACTCGGTTACTCAACACACAAAACACAAAAATGTTCGGAAGACCTCGTCTATCACAATGCATTATGGGACCGGAGACCAAATAGAGGGGGAAGCACAGTTTGCGGTGTGTCGTGTTTTCCCTTAGGGTATAATCAGGACAGCAGAAAGCATGCGCCTGCTCTCCCCCGACACAGCAGGGAGACGAACATTGCCATCTCCCTCAGCTCTTTAATTGCATCGCTAAACCAGCAAGGGGTACAAAGACTAGTCTCTTTTCGCCTGTACCCACATTACTTTCTATTTCCACTTGGCTGTTCGACACAATCACTTTAGACTTCAGGAAGAATGTCATGTTGTTGCTTTCTGTGGGGCTTGGCCACGGTTGTTTTACGGATTCTCATTTCTCGATTGATCGATTTTCTCACGGGTTGCAGGGCATTTAATTTAACGGGGTGATGATCAAAGCTGAGGAGAGTGGCTTTGGGAATACGGCCTTTGTTGAGAAGTATCGGCTAACAAAAACAAAATTAATGCTTCGTTAAGTTATGGTTTATTGGTTTCCACATTATGAAACATACTTTGTGTTCATCAACTTTAAAGATGATGCAAAAGTGCTTTCAGAGCATATCTTGCTTGCGTAATGTGATGTATTTTCCAGTGCCACTTACCAGCAAAGCAACTATTTGTGATTCCTATTTAGTCATTTAGCAGACCCCTTTTGTCCAAAGTGACTACAGGTAGGCTGCGGACATTGGGGTCTATGTCATTGTTGTTTGATAAACATACCCCTATCCACATGGTTTTATGACACATTTTATACATTTATCTGTAAATGTGGTTCCTAAGCATTTCCTGTATCTCCCAGTTTTCCATGAAAGTGGGAGATGTGTACTTCCCACAAAATCTTCTCCTCATGTTCGGTCGGTGAGCCTCAGGGTTGAGCGGTTAAAGTCTGCCATCAGTGTATCCAAGACAGCAGCAGCAGCTTGTCTGTTTAATATTAAATGACCCCTGCGGTCTCCTTGCTCAACAAAAGGCTTTTGTGCTGTGTTTTTTGTCGCTTGACCAACCTGCACGATTGAACCACTTCAAAGGGGACAGACAAGAATAGATCCTTCCCTTCCACCTTAGATTATCAGCTAAGAAGTAAAAAGAAAGAGAGAGCTTCAGGGCCTATGAGTTATGAGATGTGACCTCTCTATGCTTATACATAATAGAATACCGAACTAACCGCCATTTTGCCATTTTCATTTTTTGCTCTTTCTCTACCACTTTTTTATTCTATCACTCTTTTCCTTGTGTGTCTTTTTGAGGTTAGGGTTGCAAGGATCGTTGTCTTCCCAGTGACAGGGGCTGAGGTTCACTTGATGTTTCCTTCTCCAGCTAACACTAACCTGTACACTAATATTTAAGGTTGTCTCTACGCCAGGGTTTGCATTTACGGGGTTTATGATTTATTCTGATGGGTAGCTAAAATGCTGCACTCATTCAGTGACATCTGGTGATCTTGATAAGATATGATAGATAGATAGATAGATAGATAGATAGATAGATAGATAGATAGATAGATAGATAGATAGATAGATAGATAGATAGATAGATAGATAGATAGATCGATGGATAGATGGATGATAATATAAGATATATAGATACTAAATTCAGTAGCAGATAATGAGACAGAACACAAGATAAAAGACAAGACAAGAAGAAGAATGTGAAGATGAGGAGACATCATTTGGACTGAACTACGTTGGGCTCCTGGGAAAACGTGGCCCCTGGTGCAGGTGGGCCCCTGGTGCAGGTGGGCCCCTGTCAATCTACCCTTCTCCGGTCCTTTTGGCCCCCAGCATGGCACTCACACTGCGTACTACAGCAACCATAACTATTGGATCCAAATAACTTCACTGGTGTGTTGCGCAAATTATGTTGCAGTTATGTGTGCTAGTGTTGTTTGTGTGTGTCTTGGGTGTATGGGTGTTTGGTGTGTGTGTGTCATTGGTGTTGGGTGTGTGTAGGGGTGAGTGTTGTTGTGTGTGTGTGTGTCTTGGGTGTTGGGTTTGTGTGGAGTGTGGGTACGTGTGTGTGTGTGTGTGTGTGTGTGTGTGTGTGTGTGTGTGTGTGTGTGTGTGTGTGTGTGTGTGTGTGTGTGAATGTGTGTGTGTCTTTGGTGTTGGGTGAGTGTGAATGTTTGTGTGTGTGTGTTGTCTGTGTGTGTCTTGGGTTTTGTGTGTGTGTGTGTGTGTGTGTGTGGGGGGGGGGGGGGGGGTGGGAGTGTGGATGTGTGTGTCTTTGGTGTTGGGTGGGTGTGTGTTTGGGGGTGGGAGTTTATCGAGAGTGTTGGAATGCAATTAAACTCATAACCAATCACATGTGGTCAGTGTGTGTGTGTGTGTGTGTGTGTGTGTGTGTGTGAGGGGGTTTACTGCCAGCTCGGGGGTTCCATCCCATGTGCACAACGATAAACACCATAGGCCAGATTCTTTGTTTTTCTTTATGTAATGTTTTTTGATGCTTTAATGAATTGCAAAGTGTGTTTGTAACGTTGAAAAGAATGGTGTCCATTCTGTGGTGTGGAGCTGCCCAGGGTGGGTGGGGGGAGGGAGTGGGTTTATATTTCTATCTGGCCAGCTTGTGTTGTAATGATCTTCTTACATCTTGAATCAACGCAAGACGCCATGTGGTGGCAGCTTTTGGTGAGATGCCGTGAGAGTAAATACATTCAAGCACACGGACACCTAACACACATGCATGCACGCACGGACGCACACACCCACACACACACACACACACACACAGGCATGCAAATACATACACACATGTGCGCACACACACCCAAACACATAGACACATACAATTCAGTCAAATATAGGCTGTGCAATACACTTTTACATTCATTCATTCACTGTGTGTTGTGCCCAAGTGGACATTTTATACAACCTTTAAGAACACAAGTGATTTCCATGTTGTTCTTTATAAGATAGCAGGTGCAACATCTGGTGTGAGTGTGTAGTGTGTGTGTGTGTGTGTGTGTGTGTGTGTGTGTGTGTGTGTGTGTGTGTGTGTGTGTGTGTGTGTGTGTGTGTGTGTGGTGGGGGGTTAGTTAGTTCTAGAGACCTCTGTACCAGGGGAAAGCCCCAAGCAATGCAAAGTTCATCATAATGTTTGACTACTACTGCTGTCGAAGCATCTGCTATGCCTCTTTTGGCATACAGAGACACTCTCACTTCTGTTTCAGAAGTGAGAGTGTCTCAAATCTCAAATGTATAGTAAGTAAAATAAAAATATAGCACAGGCACATCAAAAAAAAAAAATCTCGAAAATATAGAAAAAATATGTAGTTTACGTCCTTTGTCTCAAAAGCCAAGGTCATTTTTTGATCTATAGATTTCTCACAAGTCGATTGCATTTGTTGTAACATAGTAGTACAATACAGGTGTAGTGTATACTCACTGAGCCTTGAACATGAATAGAATAAGTGAAGTATGATACTTTTTGGAAATGGTTTAGTAGAATACAACTGAATTTTCCATCTCTCAAGTGCTGCAGAATGTGATGGAGTGCTTTCAAAATAAGAGCTTGGGACAGGCTATACAGGAAGAGTCCATTATATGCATAAAGAAACCTCATTGTAAACACGCATTGTTAATAAGGAACTCCTAACGTTCAGCCATCTGTTGTAGGCCATAGCAGATCTGAGACCTGTTTATTGAACAAATAAACACAACTTCACCCCCGCTGAAACAACCCAATTGAGGCAAAACAAAGTAAAAGAAAAAACAAAAACAAACCAAAAAACCTGCTGTGCCAACAGTTTATTGAGGGCTGTACAATTGTGGTTTTCTTTTTTTTTTTTTTAATGGTTATAAAGACGGCGGCATGTGTTTTTAATTAGTAGTGAGTCTGTTCGCCCGTGGTGTTGCGGCTCACTTCTCATTCCTGGGCGTGTAAAATCTCCTCCCTTGCGTTTCTAAAGCTTCTGGGTTCGAACCCCAATGTCCGCGCAGTCTACCTGTAGGCACGCCCTAACCCCTGCTCATTGATGACATGTATCGCAAAACAAATTCACTGTAAGTTGCTTTGGATAAAAGCGTCTGCTGAACGAGTACATAGTATCCCCACCTCTTAAGACCTCCTGAAACCACCTCCATCGCCGTCGGTCATCCGCAGGTCCGTTTTGTTTCTTCCTCCAGAAGTTTCTGTTAAGTCAAATTACTTTCAGCAAGCGACCCTATGGTCTCTTTTTGTCTTTCTTGTGGTAAGATTCCTTCTGCTGAGTCACCCGGAGTCAAGTCAAGGGGTTGCTTGTGTGTTTCGCAACTGTACTGATTTCAAAATGGATTTTATATTTGCACATATCTATTTATTTTTTTGATATTCATTTAGTCATTTTAATATTTATTTACATGTACAGATTCAGTCATTTAGCAGACACTTTAATCCAAAGTGACTAACGGTGAATTCAGATACATGTGGAGCAGGTAGGGGTTAGGGAGCGTCTTGCTCAGGGCTAACCTATAGATAGACTGTGGACATCGGGGATCGAACCCAGAACCTTTCAGCTGGGAGTTAAACACCCCCTAACACGCCATCCTCCCTCTCTCTACCTTATCAGGACGACCACCATATCACCCTCTGATAGCTTCACAGAGTAATAAGCACGCTCTGCTTGGCTCATCTTTGTCTCTCGCTAAACACACCAGGCTGTTGTTGTTGTTGTGGTTTTTCAAATAGGTGTATGGAGAAGGATGCTAAATAAAACCATGTGGGGATGACGAGAGGAAAGCTTAAAGAGACAGAGAGAGAGAGAGAGAGAGAGAGAGACGGAGGGGGGTTAAAGAGAGAGAGAGAGAGAGAGAGAGAGAGAGAGAGAGAGAGAAACTACAGGGAACTCTTATTTTCTTCTCTAGAGGACAACAACAGCAGTCTCAACAACAAAAGGAGCCAATATCCTACAGCAGTGCCAGTACCTCACGGTGATTAAAACATGGCTGCTGCCCCAGGGGCCTCCAGCGCCTTGCTAACTGATTAGGGAAAAAAGGTGGGAAAACAAAGGAGTCTCATATAGAGGTCAACAGGAGGGGAGGAGATGTGGACCATAGATCTGTTTCTCCACCTTCTCTCTCTTTCTCCACTACCACCTCATCCTCCTCCTCCCCTCCCTGTGGCTCTCAGTCTAGATTGGAAAAGTGATAAATATGCATGAGGTTGGCTTCTTAACGTAAAGGAGCTTTGATGGTTTTAAGGTGGAGAGTCCTCCATCTTGGAGATTGAATGGGGTCGGAGCTGAGGGGTGGGGGGTGGTGTTTCCTAGTGGGGTGGGAGAACAATATGTGGTTTTTAATGAGCTGGACAAACTTCAATCATGCTGTGTGTTTAGATTGCTTTTATTGTGTATAGACAGGTTTGTCCTGAGAAAAACCGTTGAATTGAAATCATTGAGGACGTTTTTTTACCTTTACACCGTAACCTTCCATAACGTGTTAAAAAATAAAATGCAGAACATTGTTTCAAATATAAGAAAAATAGAAAAGTGTGTAAACAGTAGATGTGTAAAGGCATAAAAAGAGGCATTAACGAAGCAGTCCTCAATAAGTATTGACTCAATGAGTTTTCAAATACACAGTTATATGTGCAGTAAAATGCTTGAATGCTCGCTCTGTAGACTGTGAAAAGGTAAAATGGAAATAAACAAACGATTTTCAGGAAGCCTGTGGTGAACAGCAGGTTTCTGTTTCAGATCAGTGAATAGTCTTCGACCCTAAGCCCCTTTTCCCTTCCACTGTTTGGCTGTAGACCACGTTTAACTTGAAACTGAAATATATAAGCCGTTTCAAAGTCAGGACCAGATGACTCCCAGCCGAAAGGTTCTGCATTCAAACCCCAAGTTTCTGCAGCCTAATCTGTAGGCATCTTTGAGTAAGATGCTCCTAACCCCTACCTGCTCCTTAATGACTTGCATCTCAATCTGGGCATTTTGGTTCATAACAAAATAGTGATAGTTTCAAGTGTATATTAAAAGAACAATCCACAGTCAGTAATGGTAATGAGGTGCTTGAATCCCAGGTAACTAACAAGTAACCAACAAGTGAATGGAAATGAGAATACATTTCATTTTTTCAAACAATCATTATTTACAAGGAAAGATTATGTAGAGTCACACTCAACCATTATGTTGTTCTTATACGTATAATGGCTAGTTCCGGTCCTTGATTCTGATTGGCTCGAACCTGTAAAATACTATAAAGACACACCTGTGACCACATAACTATTATTTTATTAGTATTAATGCGCCTGTGTTGCTTGGCAAATCTTTAGCTGTCTTGAGGAACTATATTGCTTGGTGGAAGAATGATGATTTGTTTTCAATAAATGATCGCATTTTATGTTGTTGTGTGTTAATTTTCTGAAATCTTGCTAGGTAGTCACCATTTTAGTAACCGTTTGAGGACGTATCTGTTAACTGAAGGCCTCTCGAAACAGAAGTCAGAGTGCTATTTGATTCACACAAAGCGGGATGAAAATGAGGACGAAGACAACCATAATGAAGTTGTTGGAGTGAGGCCATATATGTTCAAGCCGACCGGCAGTGCTGCTGGCGAAGGAGAGACGAAGAGAAAACACAGGGATATTGATGTAAAAATACTCAAAAAATATTTTTGTTTACATATTTTTGGCATATAACAAGAGATAAATGCACAATTAACACAGGAACACAGGATTAACACTGGGAATATGTTTAATTTCATTGGTCCTTTAAAGCCCACAGTAGGGGGCTTATTGCTTAATCCTACTGCTGTATTTATTTGTATTCTCCTCTCAGATTTGCAGGTGTCCCAGTCTTTCGAGCACTACACCCTGTCACACGGGGCGGCCGACTGCAGGATCCTGCACGTGGACGAGGACCAGGACCGCATGTACGTGGGCTGCAAAGACCACGTCCTCTCCATGGACATCAGCAACATCACCCAGGGCACACTCAAGGTCTGCCCCGACCCGCACACACCTTGCACCACACACACCTTGCACCACACACCGTCCTCAACCACACACGCACATCGGTGAGAACTTTGAGATGTCTTTTCAAACTGATATGATAGTGTGATGGCTAAGTTGTGTTTGACTCCTCAGCCAAAAGGTACTGGGTTCGATTCCCCTCAATGCAATGTCCACAGCCTAACCTTATAGGCATCCTTGAGAGTTAACATGGTTGGAGGTGTGGTAGCCTAGTAGATGGAGAGACAAAGAGAGGGTGGGGGAGAGGTGAGTGGCCAGGGGTGTTTTGCTCCCAGCAAAATGTTACTGGGTTCAATACCCAATGTCCATATTGAAAAAGGTGCTCCTAAGCCCTACCTGCTCCTTATTGACATCTGTACTTATCTGGATAGACAGAACGTCACTTTGACTAAGTTGACAATATTAAAATGCAAAAACACCGTTCACACAAATTGAGCGTCTTGTATGAAATCAACCCAAGAGGATGGCATCGTCTGCGTTATGCTAATTGCTATGTATTTTACCACGATCAGAGCCTTTTAGGGGGGGCTCGTTAGGAGCACATAAGAGTACTTTACACAGGATTGGATAACTTCACTGCCATGCGATGGAAAGGACTCAAGATCTCTCTGATTCGGCATGCAGCCAGGGAGATATTCTCCATGTAATTGACAAGCGTGAGGTGCGCAAACAGATGGGGAGAGCGTTTACATGTCCCTGTGGAGACCACTACCAGATCCATACTGCATAGAGTAAATTGCCTGCCCATATTCCATTCAAATGGACCTTTAAGCACCTCGTCTGTCTGAAACGGCTGTGACGAGACATTGTGCGTGGTTGTTTTTTTGCACGCTTCAATGGATGATGATATGCTTGGTTTTTTCTGGTTTCGCAATTCGCTTTGGATAAAAGCATCTGCTAAGTGACAACATGTAAATGTCAAATCTTTTTTCATGTAGTTTCATGTAGATTTTTATGAGAGCCTTAATTATGTTGCATTTCTCTGCTGCTGCCTGTCTTCTGTTTTCTGGCTACTGGTGAAGTGTATTTATCTAGCCGACAGTACTGTACTGTCTCTGTATCTCTGAGATGTCGAACGGTTATGTATAACTATAGGCTTTTATTACAGAGGTGTAATAGTAGGGGTGAAAACAGGTGTATCTCATTAAGGTAATGATGGGTCTGTTGGCATGCCAGTGCCAACAGACACACCTGTGTCCACCCCTACTATTACACCTCTGTGATAAAGGCCTACTTTGATTCTGAAAGCTAATTTGTACTCTTTCCAGTGTTTTTTTTAGACTTGTTTTTGGTAGTTGTTGTGAAATGTGTTATGCTCTGATTGTTCACAGCTTCACCTGTATGTAAATGAGAAATGGCCCCCAGAAAAAATCGACCAAAACCCTTGGCTTGCTAGGAGTGCAGATGGTGCCGGAGGGTTTCATGTGTACTGGTTCCTTATCTGGTTCTGTTTCCCTCACCAGGTGTTCTGGCCTGCCTCCCCAAGCAAGATAGAAGAGTGCCAGATGGCCGGGAAGGACCCTACGGTAAGTAACCTTATACTGGTCCCATGGTCATCATCAACCATGTAGCACATGGGAAACACCATTCATTACAGACACAATTAATTTTTCACCATTTTCCCTCATTTCCACCGTCATTATCAATTCACCTGCTGGACAAAGTTTGCTACAAAACTCTTTCGTTTTTTGTGTCAGGTGTCAACTTTAACACTGTAACTTTTCATCAACATACTTTTTTGTTCACGCTCATATAGAGCGTGCTAACGGGTTAACACACAGCTAGCTCATATGTTTTGGGACTTTTGCACAATCCCGAAGGATCAAATCCTAAATTTTGTCAGAAGTGATATATTACAGGGGTAAGATACACTCTGAACTGTCTTTGTAAATATATTATTTCCCACTTATGTGGACTTGGAGAGACATGGCCTTGTAGAGAACAGCTGATCCCAGATCCTTCAAGTCTTTTAAGAATGTTCGTTGGTCCTCCGCCTCCTCGTCCCCCATCACCTGTGCGCGTGACCCATGGGTCTAGTCTTGGGACTATCCAGAGCCAGTGAGCCAAGCGCTAGGCTGCTGGGACCAGATGTCTACAGGGTCTGAGTGGCCCCCACTTGGCCCTCAGAGGCCCGTTTGTCAAGCAGATAATGAGGCGTAGGAGTCGGGAGCAGAAACAACAAACAAAAGCATCAAAAGCCCACTAAATGGACCAGAGGTCATTTCCAACGCTGCCTATAGAATTTGTAATCCATGTCCTTGATTGAATTTATTTATCTAAATCCTTTTTTTACTCCCAACCGAGCGTCTCTAGCTGTCTTTAATCAAGCTTAATGAAGACATGAAACTAATCCCTCCACCATCTCTCCATTTCGCTGCTAATTAACGAAGCAGACAAACCGACAAAACCCTACATTCATCTACTGGAACAGAGAGAAGGAAACAAACAGAACAAAAGAAAAAACATTAAAAACTATTTTGAGAGAACATTTATTTTCGTGTTCTCTTGGCACAGGAAGGTCAAAAGTTTTAAACCCAGTAACTGGCAGGAGGAGCTGTTTACACCAATGTAACACCAATGGAGCAGGATAGTCTAGTGGCTATATGGTGTTTGACTACCAGCCAAAAGGTATTGGGTTCGATCCCCAATGTCCACAGTGTACCTTTAGGCATGAGGGAGACGGCAGAAGAGAGAGTGTGAAGAGAGTGAGTTAGGGAGGGGGACATAGAGACAGTACCAGAGTTGGCTGGGTGGATGTGTGGTAGCCTAGGAGAGAGAGAGGTAGAGTTTGCATGGTGGATTTGCACTGTGTGAGCAGCTGCTGCTGTCTCTACAGCGTTGGCCAAGTTCTCAACGTTTCCCTGGACCCAGCTGCTCTTCTTCTCTTCTCAGTCACCCTACGCTCTTAATTCCCCCCCCCCCCCCCCCATCCACCTCTTAATTTCTCCCCCTCTTCCCTCTCCTTCGTCCCCAGTCCTCTACTCCTCAATCTACTCCTCCCCCCATCCACCTCCTCCTTTCTCCCCCCTCCTCAGTCCCCTCCTTCTACATTCTTAACTCCCTCATCCACCTCCTCCTTTCTCCCTCTTTCCAGTCCTCCCCTCCTATGCCCCCCACCACCACCACCACCTCCTCCTTTCTCCCCTCTCCTTCTCCTCAGTCCTCCTCCTTCTACGTTCCACTTGGAGGGGGGGGGTCGGATGTATACGGCAAGATGGTTCACTGGTGGTGACCCGGTAATATCACATTCACCCCCTTCACAAGAGTCTCCTCACTGGCTAGGAGGGACCCCCGAGTTACCTCACGCCTTGGAGGTAGCCTGGGGGCCAGCAGAAGGCTGTCAGGGGGTCCCTGGCTAGGGGGGGGGGGGGGGTCAGCAAGGAAACTCTAGTAGTGCCAGTGGGGGCATTGAGGTTTGATTTGTGAAGCGTGTGATGAGCGTGACCAGGGATAAGTTTGAATTACACGGGGACCGGCTGGAACGAGATACGCTTGTGATAAACAGGCTCTTGATTTCGGAGTGTGGCGGCCATTGGCTCTGGACCAGACCCCCCCCCTCTTCCTTTCTTCTGGTATCTGATGTAGGAGTCTGGTAGAGGAACGCACGTGATTGGAGAAAATGCTTAAACTTTAAACTCATATTACTTTAATTTATACTGCTCATATTGTGTATGTATATTTTATTTTATTTACATTTTGTCTTTTTTTAATTTGTATTGCTGTCCTGTACCCTACACTGCTATGACACTCCCAAACCCTAAGAAGTATATATACAGTATATACAGTATATATATATATATATATATATATATATATATATATATATATATATATATATACAATATCCTTTGGATAAAAAAATAGCTAAATTAGCCTCTTTTACACACTTGCAAGCGGCCTATTATATCGAGGAGAAAAATATCCGTAAAACATTTATTTTGGGAGCGTAATTAAAATCATATGATGCATAGCCTGATATATTGCCCCTTTGAATCTTTAATCATCAATTAAATATTAATAAGCTTAAATACAACCAATAAACAGCCAATAAACAAACAGTCACAACAATACACATATGAAACAGTCTTGGTTCTACATCAAGGAAATATACATCAGCAGTGGGTTCATGCACGTTCATCACATCATTTATTGAACGTGTTGCTTACTGTGTTGCTTTCTGTCCTCAGCATGGCTGTGGGAACTTCATCCGCGTGGTGCAGCCCTACAACAGGACACATCTGTTCATGTGCGGCAGCGGCGCCTACAGCCCTGTCTGTGTCTACGTCAACAGAGGACGGCGGCCGGAGGTAGCTTGCACAACACTCTCGAGAGATCTCTCGCTCTCTCTTGCTGTCTCCGACTCTCTATCTCTGTTTCTGTCTCAATTCAATTAAATCTGTTTTATTGGCATGACTGATGAAACAATATTGCCAAAGCATGTGGCAAAAATAACACAAGAAAACAAACAAGAAAAACATTATTACAAATAGATTAATGATAATATAAAATGAACAACATTAACAATGAACACATTATGAATACCAAATGAGTTGGTCGTCAAATTGTCTACCAACTAATAGTAGTCTCTCTCTCTCTAGTCTTGACACAGAGTCCAGAACGTTGGGTATCGTTGGTGTCTCAACTCACTACTTTATTATCCATGCGTTAAGACACAGGAATTGGACTTGTTTGTGGTGCAGACATTAAACATTGGACAGGAACAGTTAACATGACAAGACAGTCAACAAACGGCAGATAATGTGCAAACAACAACAATAAAAAAGCTCAGTTGAACCAAAATATAACTCATAGGAGCCATATAATGGAAGGGATGAGAGAAGAAATAGGGGGTAGGATAGTCAACTGTTGGAAAAAAAAGAGTCAAAAATAGAAGAAAAAAATAATAATTTCCTCTCACACACTTATTGTATGTTCGTACATCCTGGCACTTAAAATAGTACTTAGCATCGTGTAGCATCTCACCCTAGCTATCTTTGTTGTTTACGAGGAACGAGCAATTGAGTGTTTGAAACTTGTTCTATTGACATCCTTACTGTACCGACAGCAATATATTGTTGTTTCACTCTTCTGACAAAATGTACTTCACTTTGGACAAAAGCGTCTGCTAAATGCCTTGAATGTAAATGTAAACTGTTCAGGTTGTTTGACTCCCAGCTGAAAGAATCTGGGTTCAAATCCCAATGTCCGCCTAACCTGGAGCTATCCTTGAGCAAGATACCCGAACGAACCCCTACCTGCTCCTTAATGTATCAAGAAAAAAATATAAAAACAACCTCTAAGGCTTTGCATAAAATAGCGAAATTGACTAAATAGTAGGGGTGGGAAAAAAAGGAAAAAAAGTATTGCGATTTTTTTTTTAATACATTTTTTAATGCCTGAATCGATTTGATTAGATTTTTTCAACAGAATGTTTCTTGTTTTCACATTAAATGCATACAAGAAGTACACTACATCAACAGAAGCACGTAGCCTTCCCTTATACCCTCCCAGTATAGCAATGATGCTTCTGAAATAAAAGTCAGAAAGACTGACTGACATGTGATGTGCATTGTTTGTGGAAATATGCCTCATAAAAAGTCCCAAGAAGTGTATAATTCAACTATTTCCCATGGTCTAGTGTTAAAAAAGTAGAAATCGCCATAAATCGTAATATGGAATCGCAATAATTCTAAATCACATTACATATCGAATCGGCACCCAAGTATCGTGATAGTGTCGGGAGCAGACACTGTACTACTAAATAGTATAGTCTACATCGTGGGTGCTCCGGCGTTCCTCCCGCCAGCGCTGGACGGTTAGAGCTAACACTTATAGCCACAGAGCTCTCTCTGTCTGGCCCTGTCTGCTCTGCTGGCCCTTCTGTCTTCCAGTATGAGGCTTTTGTTTGAAAGGTGGCGTGCTCTGCCGTCTGACCTCTGCCTGGCGTCAGCGTCTCAGACAGGCCTCAGACTGTTAACGCGATGAGGTCGCTATTATGGGATGTTGGAGCCAACATGGGCCAAGTGTTGCACTGCAGGTGGGACTAGGTTACAGACTGGGTAGAGGGAGTGTGTGTGTGTGTGTGTGTGTGTGTGTGTTTATGTGTGTGTGTGGGTGTGTGTGCTCATGTCTCATTGCATTGTCTCTGTTGCCAATGCTAATAATAATGGAGGAGAAGGATAATGAATAATACAAATAATAACAATAATCATAATGATCATAATAATAATGATAATGGAGGAGAAGGATAATGAATAATTATAATAATGGAGAAGGATAAGGATAATGAATAATAATAATAATGGAGAAGGATAATGAATAATAATAGAGGAGAATGATAATGAATCATTATAATAATGGAGGAAGAGAATGATAATGAATAAAAAATAATAATGGAGAAGGATAATGAATAATAATAATAATAATAAATAATAATGGAGGAGGAGAAGGATAATGAATAATAATAATAAATAATAATAATAATGGAGGAGGAGAAGGATAATGAATAATAATAATAATAATAATAATAAATAATAATGGAGGAGAAGGATAATGAATAATAAATAATAATAATAATAATGGAGGAGGAGAAGGATAATAATAATAATAATAATAATAATAATAATGGAGGAGGAGAAGGATAATTAATATTAATAATAATGGAGGAGGAGAAGGATAATTAATAATAATAATAATAATAATAATAATAATAATGGAGGAGGAGGAGAAGGATAATGAATAATAATAATGGATGAGGAGCAGGAAAATGAATAATAATAATAATGATAGAGGAGAAGAAGGAAAATGAACAGTGCCGGATCAGTAACCCCAGGGGCCCCTGGGCACCGTCAGTCCAGAGGCTCAATGGGGTGGGGGTGGGGGGGGCGCGATTGCAATACAGCCCGGACCGACGTCCATGGCCATGAGGAAAAAATATATATATATACCCAATCGCAAAGGGCCCCTCTCGGCTCAAGGGCCCCTGGGCAAATGCTATATACTATATACCTCCGGTGCTACCGAAGGTATATAGTTGCGCGATTGTTGACCGGGGGGGGGGGGGGGGGGGGGGGCAATAGATTAACGGCGATAATTTAAAAAAAAAAAAAGTCTTTAAAAGTCTTGCGTTATCGCAGCGCGGTAACGCCGATAACGGCCCATCGCTAATTATTACTTTTAGACATTTTTATTTTCGAATAATTGATTCACATGTTAATGTTTAATTGTTCATGTGTAATTTTACAAAGCATTGAAAATTTAAATGACCACTCAAAAGGGCACTTTGGTCCTTCAGAGGGAAAAGGGCAGGGGCTCGGGCACCCATAGCCCCCCCCTCTGCACGTGCCTGATGAATAATAATAATAATAATAATGGAGAAGGATAAGTAATAATAATGGAGGAGGAGAAGGATAATGAATAATAATAATAATAATAATAATAATAATAATAATAATAATAATAATAATAATAATAGATAATGAGAAGGATAGCTTCACACACATCTCCACTAAAGTAAGCAGAACCACCGCTGATCCGATCTAAAAGAAACAGAAAAGGAAATTACAGTTTCCCAGGAAGTTAGAGATAGTGGAGGGTTTGGCTTTCAGTTTCAACTAACCTCGTTGTCTGTGCAGCACATTCTTTTGCTCCAATTCTTATCGTCTGCGTAGGCCTATGCCCAGATGGTTCTCTTGTAAGTCGCTTTGGGAATAAAGCGTCTGCTGAGTGAAATGTAAATGAGAAAATAATGACTGCAAAATACATTCTGTGGAAAAAGTCCATATCCTGCCCACCCCCTCCCCTGCACTGTCCCATGTGGGCCAGTTAAGCTAGACAGACAATCTGCACCATCTCTGTGTGCCTTTTAATCCGACAATGGAAACATAATCTGAACCAGGGACATTCGATCATCTCCCCCTCCGTGTTTATTGGACAAAAGAGGAGGAAACGGAAACTTGGAAAGGTAACCTCCATCTTGACACTGATGACCTCATTAATCTCTCTCTCTCTATGTTTCTCTCTCGCCCCGACAGGAACAAGTGTTTCACATCGACTCACGGACGGAGTCAGGGAAGGGCCGCTGCTCCTTCAACCCTCAGGTTAACACCGTCTCCGTCATGCTCAGTAAGTACCCTGCCGCCATCTTGGATTGTCCTTGGACACACACATTTGTATGTACAGTCGCACACACACACACACACACACACACACACACACACACACACACACATGCACACACACACATGTGCACACTGTCCGTGACCCCTGCCTCTACTTGCTTGCAGATTGATTCATGGAATTCAGGTAGATAGATAAGTGGATGGATGGATAGATTAGGGAAATTATGTTACAACCGATTTTCTCAAACTATATAAAATAAATAAATTCTACTAGTAGTGTCATAAGTAGACCCTTGTCGTCAGAGGATCAGGGCCAGAACTTCAAATTACAGTATGACCATGTTATACTGCACATTCCTTAATAAATCACTTTGACTTTAAAAGCCTACCTTGTGAGTCCCCTGATTTGTGATTGAGGTCAAGGCTTGTGTGTGTGTGTGTGTGTGTGTGTGTGTGTGTGTGTGTGTGTGTGTGTGTGTGTGTGTGTGTGTGTGTGTTGTGTGTGTGTGTGTGTGTGTTTGTGTGTGTGTGTGTGTGTGTGTGTGGGGGGGCGGGTGACAGGGGGTCTCTAACTGTTAACACGTCACCGTAGCATTAGCAACCAGCAGTGATCGGATGCCAGGGACGTCTCTTGTTCACGACTCCCGAGTACCACCATTACCGGGGCCAGTATCATGTCATCATCATCAGCTTAACTAGTGAGTCAGCCAATCAGGGAGCAGCAGGAGGGGGTGGGGTCAGGGGAGAAGTAGGGAAGTGGAGGGGAGGCGTTGAAGTGTCACATCAGTCCCCCTCATCGACCTTGAGGTCCTCCTGATGACCTTGAGAGATAACAACCCATCTGTGGTTCACTGGGTCATGTCTGTCTCTCTCTCTGTCTGGAGGTCTTGGATGTGGGCCACATCCCCTCATGACACACACACACATTTATACACACACACAAACATTTATACACACACACACACATTTATACACACACATTTATACACACTTATCTGCTTCACTGCCACTGTCATGTATTGTCACCGCTGTGTCCTGTACTGTATTTTTCCTCACTATTTTTCTATCATGTATTGTCTTATGTCTTTTTTGTGTATCCTTTTACTATGCCTGCTTCCAGGAATTGCCCCTCGGGGGCTGGGGATAAATAATGTTTTTTTTAATTTAATTTAATTATACACACACACACACACACACACACACACACACACACACACACACACACACAATCATAATAACATATATATGTATGAAGAACATATCTAATACACACCCAGTCAAACACACACACTCCAAGTGCTCTCAGTGGATTGATGAGGTGATGCTGTTGGAATGAAACACAGAGTGTCACTAGGGGGGAGAGAGAGGAGAACAGATGAGCTATTGGCAGCCAGCGAGAGAGAAACACACGCGGCTCTGTTGATGGTCTTACAGCACATAATTCTCACCTGATTCCAAAGGAAACTCCCATGTATGTTTTTGTATTATATTAATTGTGATATGTGAGGTATTTGGACAGTATTAAACAATGTATTATAATGTTTGCTGTGTGTGTGTGTGTGCGTGTGTGTGTGTCTGTATCCCTGTGTGTGTGTGTGTGTGTGTGTGTGTGTGTGTGTGTGTGTGTGTGTGTGTGTGTGTGTGTGTGTGTGTGTGTCTGTATCCCTGTGTGTGTGTGTGTGTGTGTGTGTGTGTGTGTGTGTGTGTGTGTGTGTTTGTCTGTAACCCTGTGTGTGTGTGTGTGTGTGCATTTGTGTGTGTGTTTGTGTATGTGTGCGTCCCTGTGTATGTGTGTGCGTGCATGCGTGTGTGTGTGTGTGCGTGCATTTGCAGACCAGGAGCTGTTCTCAGGCATGTACATAGACTTTATGGGGACGGACGCCGCCATCTTCAGGAGCCTGACCAAGAGGAACGCTGTGCGCTCCGACCAGCACAACTCCAAATGGCTGAGCGGTAAATGTGTTTAAATGTTTTAAATGTTATTGAGTGATTCCCCTCCTCTTTCTCTCTTTTCCGATGATACAAACTTATCTTTGTCTGAATTTTGGCCTCAAAATATATCAAGGAGGACCTTGGCCTGCATAGTTTCATTACATTTTTAAGCAAAATAACAGTTAGTAATTCTCTGAATAGCTCTAAGGCTATGCTAGCTCTAATATTGTGCTGTACTATTAAATGTACTGCTGTACATTTAAATCAAAATTCACATTCAATCGAAAAAAAGTTGTATACCCATTACCACATTATTTCTGAGAGTTAGAATGTTTTTACACCAATACAGTATGTTGTTCAATCGGTGTGTATGTCAATATACATGTAGGATATCTCTGCCATTCACAATCCCCCCCCCCCCCGCCTCAGAGCCCATCTTCATCGACGCCCAGCTCATTCCGGATGGCAGCGACCCCAACGACGCCAAGCTCTACTTCTTCCTGCGAGAGAGGCTGATGGACAACAGTGGAAACACCAAGAACATACACACCATGGTGGCCAGAGTGTGTCCGGTCGGTACCTCACTGCCCCTCAACCCATGACACCATGCACACGCGTGTTTGTGTGCACTGCAATGATGCGATGTGTCAGCTAGTGTGTAACAGTTGTTCGGGTGAATGAATACACATGAATACATGGTAATATGTCGCCGAGACGTCGGATTCTCTCTCTACTTATAATCACTCTGATGAATGGATAAAGTATCTGGGCCTGGGAAGCTTAGCTGGCAGTGCATGGCAGGCTGTCACACTGCCAGGGTTAGGGGTTTGAATCCCACTTGGGCCACTCGTGCCAAGTACGTATGCCCTCGCGGGATTGGAAGATTTCACCCCCAACCGAAAGGTACTGGGTTCGATCCTCCCAGCCTAGCATGTATGCATCCTAGAGCAAGACGCCCTAACCCCTTCCTGCTCCTTAAAGACCTGTATCTGAATTCACTGTTCGTCGCTTTGGATGAAAGCGTCTGATAAATGACTAGACGGTTTTGTTCTGCTTATGTTCTTCCACAGAACGACATCGGCGGTCAGAGGAGTCTGGTGAACAAGTGGACCACCTTCCAGAAGGCCCGGATAGTCTGCTCAGTCCAGGAGGAGGATGGAACCGAGACCCACTTCGATGAGCTTGGTAGGGGGAGCCGACCGGGGGTCTCAGTTGTGTGGGGTCTCCTGTCAATCAATCAATCAATTAATCAATCAATCAATCAATCAATCAATCAATCAAATCAATCAAACTTTATTCATATACAGCTTTTCAAAACCGCAATACTAAGTGCTTAACAAGAGCAACAACAAGAACAAGAACTAAAATTGGGTTAAAATAATACAAATTCAGCGGATCAGAGAAATACGTTTGACTGGTAGATTCAAACAAACAAGATTATGCACTACTTGATTTGAAGAAAGCTCAACTAATAAGGAATGTTTTAAGATTTTATCAACATCAATTATTGACAGATTGTGATGCCCTCAGTTCCTCTGGCAGACTCTTTCAACAGTGAGGACAGAGGACACTAAACAGTGTGTAGGTTTCAGGTCTTAGGTCTCGGTCTTCAGCTTTATAGGAGCGATAAGGAGTGTCTGTGCCAGAGGAAACGAGGGATCTGGAAAGCAAACCTGTATTCCCTATTCAGGCATTAGTCCATTGGTCGATTTTTGGGGTTCACCAGTTGTCCTATAAGCTATAACTTGTGTCTCATGACAAAACTAATTAAAAACATTTTCCCTGAGGTTTAAGGAAATGCACAGGGCGTTGACCGAAGACCTCCCTGTCATGTACGGACAGCGTGTTCTTTTTGGATGAGCGAAACCTTTATTCATCCCAAAAGAAATGGTCACTGCCATTAGGAAATGTTCCCGAGCACATTGTTTAATCTGGAAAAGGACTCGGTCTTATATCATTCTTCAAAACACCCTTTTGTGTTGCCTTTCCCTTTGGTAAAGCGATTGTTTCCAAAGCCTTTTTTTTTTTACCTGGCTTTAGTTTGAGACTGAATAGGTCTCTTGTAGTTCTTTGGACAGGCGCTTCCTGTTCAGTTCTCAAAGATAAACATGTCAAGCTACAAATTTATCATACCGTCATGTCGGTCGTCTTTACTAAGGGGGTTGATGTGATCAGGCATGTAATCAGAAATGAAGTGACATCATATCCCTCCTTCTTCTTCTCCTCTCAGAAAGTGTGTTTTTGCTGGAGACGGATCAACCCAAGGGTCTTCTGGTGTTTGGCGTCTTCACATCCACGAGGTACGGCCGTTTGGCGCCGCAGCCAACCGGTTACATTCCCCCAGTCCGCACAAGGACACAATATCGAATAACTACTTACACACGCATCAGAGTCAATTGGAGGTCGTGTTATACATAAAAGGGTCTTACACTCTCCACTGCAGTACAGTAGCTAGGCTAGTGATATGCTAGTGTTGGGACTGGAAATGTCCCGCTTGTATTTGTTTCTCGTTTAGCCTATTGAGCCGTTTAGCTAAAGAATAGGCAATCGGTGTCATCGTAGTCATCATAACGCTAATTATGGGTCTGCTCCTTTTATGGACCAGGGCACGGGTAGCAGGCTAAACTATAAGTCTGCTACCCGTGCCCTGCTAGATAAAAGCAGCAGACCCATAATTAGTGTTATGAGCGACAACTGTGTTTGTCCTGCGATGACACCTCTGTGAAAACTATACAGCACATCTTTGGAAGTAGCAAATACTTTGGAATATTCTCAATCAGTGAAAATACTCCTCACTTATCATAGTAACAACACTGGTCTCTAGTGTAAAATTGAATGAACATAAATACGATGAGATATGGAAAAATGGGAAAATATAGATTCGATTTAGATCTATGAGAGTTTAAAGCGAAAACCAAAACCTTCCCTTAACTCCTTTTTTATGGCCATAAATGGGCAGCATACATCTTACAAATCCACAAAGAGCACCTCTGCTCTCACATTGTTCCAGTTTCCCAGCACTGTTTAAACGCTGATATCACTCTCACCATCAAAGCTAACGGACTCCTGCGGTATAGATCGGAGAATTTGCGGTTTAAACTTCAAACCACAGAAAAACCTTTGGGAATCCTCAACCAAGTTCAGGACTGGCTGATCAAATGTCCTTTCAACTTTATAGGACATTTGTTCAGTTTGTCCTGAACTTAATTAATATCACCTGTTTAACAGAGACTGACTCAAGTATTACTCTTCGGACCAAATGCTGTAGTAATAGCTTAGCTGTAGTTCTTCTGAGCACAGCTAAACCGAAAACAGTTCCTCTAGCCCTGCATCCTATTAACTCTGTCCTGAATGCGCTTCGATTCCCCTTTTTATTACCCGTTAGATTACTGCATTTATATTTAGATGAATGGACCAAAATCTAAAACACCCAAAATCTGGTTAGGTTGTGTTGGTTTTTGCTTCCTCTCATGGGAACTATGTGTGTCTGTTTGGTTTCTTCAGCTCTGTGTTCAAAGGCTCGGCAGTGTGTGTGTACAACATGGCCGACATCCTCACCGTCTTCAACGGGCCCTTCGCACACAGAGAGGGCCCCAACTTCCAATGGGTTCCCTTCCAGGGCCGCATCCCCTACCCAAGGCCTGGCACTGTGAGTTCAGATTTATTTCTCTCTTTTAATCATTAGACTGTTTTGGAAAGGATAAGCTTGCATACATTGCGAACAATAAAACAACGTAATCGTATAAATGTCTAAATGACAGAATAGCGTAGTGGCGACTCCCAACCTAAAGATACTGGGTTTGATTCCCAATGTCCGCACTTATCTTGCTAAATTACTAAAGAGTAGTCGTAAATAGGATACTGTTGATGGTGTGTCTCTCAGATTTTATTTATTATTTACTACTAAATAGTACTACATTTATTACGAAATAGAAAATGAATGACTGTTTTTCCTCTCACTTATCCAATTCCCTTCTACACACACATTTGCACACTTAAAAACACACACCATCATCTCTCCTAGTGTCCCGGCGGCGCCTTCACCCCGGACATCAAGACCACTAAGGAATTCCCTGATGATGTGGTGACCTTCGTGAGGAACCACCCGGTGATGTTCAACCCTGTGTACCCGGTGGGCCGCAGGCCCCTGGTGGTCCGCACCAGCGCCGACTACAAGTACACCAGCGTGGCGGTGGACCAGGTGGCGGCCTCCGACGGAAACTACCAGGTCCTCTTCCTCGGCACCGGTACGTAGCATTAGGGGATGTGCTGATCTGTTGAGAAATCATTTTTTTTGTTTGTGGTTGTTGTTGTTGTTGTTTCATTAGCTTAGCTTTATTTGATTTTTTTTTGTTTTCGGTGTAGAGCAATAATGTTAGAAACCGGCATCAAAGTTGATAATTCAGTGAGATTGTTCGTCGTCCTCGAGTCAAGTCATCGTAAAGTCAGGAGTTAAAGAGATTTGACTTAATTGCAAGACCCACTTTTGTAGTCTAAACGAGTTATGGTTAGAAAATATGCCTTTAAAATGATAAAACATGAGGTATGAAGCTAGTCTAGTCTGATAACATCCCTAAAATGACTATATACTTTAATGTAACTGTTTCAAATTATATTTCAAATTCGTGAGACTATAAAAGTATATATCGATAGTCCTCATAATATATTGAGGTATACATAGGTAATGTTTGGCAAACATTTCCATTTAAAATGAATATGGATGATTTCCATCAATCTCCGTCCAGCTGTTCATTAAGGGCTGAATTTTCAGTCACTGTGTGTACACTCGGTGTCTCACAAACCTGTATGCTATGTGTGGATACACGGCAAGGTTAGGGTCTTGGGAACGGTTCGTATTATGTCTTTTCAATGGAACTAATGGTATGCTGTTTTTATGTCGAAAACCTCAGTGCAAGTATGTATTCTCCTTGCTATTGTCTGACCTGACAGAAAGCAGCTGTGCATATCAGAAATTCTTCTGCTGTGGTTATACAAATACATTGCCCAATGATTAGAAGAGGGCGTGCAAGGCTGATTACAGTAAACAAGCTGATCTGGAGATTATATTAGGGTTGCTTTTTTTCAAAGTAAAAGCTCCCTTGATGTGGTCTTCAAAAGCTACACATCCTTTAGATTTAAGTTACAGATTAGAAACACATTCTCCTGCCTGGTTTCTAAAAAATAGAAACCAACTGGACAGAATGCAGAGTAACTTTTGGAAACTCAACACAAGGTACATTTTTCTTCTCCTCTGTGCATAATAGTTACACAATAAAAAATGCCAGAAACCAAAATACGAGCATGCGTTTTTCGTGTATAGATATGCACGTATATTCATGTAGTTTGTGTGCGTGCATGTGTCTGTGCTGCTCTGGGATCCTCACCCACAGCTGTGTGCGGTTATCAGGCCTCCCTCCCTCCCCCCTCTCTCCTCTAGGGATAGGGAGGGAGTGGCGAGGGAAGGAGAGAGAGGGGGGGGGGGGGGGGGGTGGGGGGGGGGGGGGGGGGGGGGGGGGGGGGGGGGGGGGGGGGGGGGGGGGGGGGGGGGGGGGGAGGAAGGAAGTAAGGAAGGAGGAAGGGAGGGGAGGGAGGGAGGGAGGGAGGGAGGGAGGGAGGGATGCGCTCCCCTCCTCTTCCCCATGCCCGAGCTCCTAGAATGGGGAGCCAGTCTATTCCAGCCATGCCTGGAGTCCCATAGTTTTGTCTATGATATAATATATAGGGGGCAGGATAGTGTAGTGGCTAGGGTGTTCCACCCCCAGCCTAAAGGTTCTGGGTTCGATCCTCGATGTCTGCAGCCTAACCTGTAGGCATCGTAGAGCAAGACGCTCCTCACACCTACCTCTCCTTAATGGCATGTATCTGATGCCAAATATCTGCTAAATTTACCCTTGCATGTTTCTTCAAGGTCATTTCAGAAATAGCCTCAACTATTTACATGTCAGTGGTAAAAGGGTCATGGTATTCCTATGTATTTACATTTGGTGGACGCTTCTAACCAAACTGTATTACAATACCGTGTGTGCATACATTCTTTCTTGGCATGGGTGGCGCCAGAGGGAATCGAACCCTTGACCCTGGCGGTGTTCACGCCATGCTCTACTACCCAGTAGAGCTCGTCAAGGATGAACTTGACACACTGCAAAAACCAGCAATCATATTGTATAACAGAGGGTTTTTCCTTGCGTGCACACACACACACACACACAGGGATGTGTAATGGATCAGAACATTTACGCGTTCGTGACTCCCTTCATTGGTGGATGAGGTTAGCCGAGAGCTCCTGGCGAATCTCTGGTGGAGGGCGGTTCTTCTGGTATTTCACCCGTCCCCCCTGCTCGCCTCGGGGTGGGGACGCTACGGTTCCCATTCAGCCTCTTGTGGTTTTGCTGGAGGAAGTACGCCCCATTCACAGGAACACAGAGGTGACCAGGCCAGGGGCTTAATGTTTCATTCAGAGGAGGTCATTTTTTACAAGTCAATAGGTTTTTTTTACAAGCCTTGTAAAAAAAAAACCTTCTTTGGAGTGTTTTTGTGAAGTTGTGGATTTTGTGTTTGTGTGTGTTTGGTATGCCTGTGTGTGTGTGTGTGTGTGTGTGTGTGTGTGTGTGTGTGTGTGTGTGTGTGTGTGTGTGTGTGTGTGTGTGTGTGTGTGTGTGTGTGTGACTGTGTGTGTGTGTGTGTCCGTCTGTCTGTGTGCATGTGTCCATGCCTGTGTGTGTGTGTGTGTGTGTGTGTGTGTGTGTGTGTGTGTGTGTGTGTGTGTGTGTGTGTGTGACTGTGTGTGTGACTGTGTGTGTGTGTCTGTCTGTGTGTGGTATGACTGTGTGCATGTGTCCATGCCTGTGTGTGTGTGTGTGTGTGTGTGTGTGTGTGTCTGTCTGTCTGTCTGTCTGTCTGTCTGTCTGTGTGGTATGACTGTGTGCATGAGTCCATGCCTGTGTGTGTGTGTGTGTGTGTGTGTGTGTGTGTGTGTGTGTGTGTGTGTGTGTGTGTGTGTGTGTGTGTGTGTGTGTGTTACTGTGTGTGTGTGTTCTACATGGTTCTGACCCATGTCCCCCTCCCCCCCAGACCGGGGGACGGTCCAGAAGGTGATTGTTCTGCCCTCCAACGGCTCTCTGGATGAAGACCTGGTGCTGGAGGAGCTGGAAGTCTTTAAGGTTGCTCGCTCTCTCTTTCTATGTTCCCCTTTGTTCTTAAATATCTTTTGCCCTCCCTCACTTTCTTTCTTCTTCTTCTCTTTCTTCTTTTTAACTGTCTCTCTCTCTCCTTCCCTTGTTTTCTCTTTCATTTTTATTCTCTCCGCCAAAACTCCTCACATCAAAGCCCTGGGATGGGGGGGCTACGCTTGGCCACAACAAAAAGGCCAGCTGTCTGCTGGCCCTCACACACACAGATAGACAGAGACAGAGACAGAGACAGACTGACAGACAGATACAGAAACAGCCACAGACACAAAAACAGACACAGAAACAACGAGGAGAGAGTTAGACAGAGACAAGACGGACAGACAGACAAACACGCAGAGACAGACAGACAGACTGAAATACAGACAGACAGATGTACAGACAGACTGACACAGAGACAGAGAGACAGACAGGCAGACAAAGAGACAGACTGACACAGAGACAGACATGCAGACAGACAGAGAGAGTCGGAGTGTCTACGTTTTGCTCGTGCACGATAAGTTAATGTGAACCATGCCCACATATGGCCAGCATCTTGACACTCACCCAACTGCTTCCACCTGCGAAGAAATAGAATAATAATAATAATATAAAATTAATACACACTAAAGCCTGTGATTTATGTTATCTTGGTGTGACCCTGGGCTAGGTTGGCACCCTCCACCAAAGGAAGGCATAGATTTATACATAATAAGAAGATTTTGAATGGCTAGGAATGATGTCAACAAACTCTCCCTGCTGCCAATGCCATGAGAAGGCATTTTGTTGTAACTTTGATAAACCATTGTTATGTTTTTGTGTTTTTCCCACTGCTAAATGTGATAAAAATGTGTGAGAAGTGGGGGGCTAACTTCCCAGAATATTTTCTCCCAAACGTAAGAGTAAGCTGAGAGACTAATTTTCACTGTGTTATTTTTACAGAGCCATGTGCCGGTAACCAACCTGAGAATTTCCTCGAAAAAAGTAAATATTAACAACACATTCAAGTTAAAATATGTGTTATTATTACTCTTTTTTGTAATTTTTGTCCACACGCGTTTTCAAAACTTTGTTGTGCTCACTGAAACGCCAAAAACAACAAAGTGTTTTTAATTGGCCTGCCAATGGACTTAAGACAATGCCATAGAGGCATTGTTAACTACGCTTACCAATGTACATGTTGACATGTTGACATTTTATTTACCTCAACTTAACTTTGCTACTTTTTTGTATTTATTTATAACTTATAAGTGTGTTTTTGTACTATGTAGATGGCCCTCACCTGGTCGTAAGAAGAATGACCACGTGTTATACTGCACATTTGTTTCTGAAATGTAATGAGGCTAAATGAGGCGAACAATTAACCCCACTGCCACCTGCTTCATTTTTCCCGACAGCCAAGTTGACCTTTGAACTCTTCAATCTTTCGCAGCAACAGCTGTACGTCAGCTCAGACCACGGCGTCTCGCAGGTGTCGCTCCACCGTTGCCATGCATACGGCTCGGCATGCGCCGACTGCTGCCTGGCGCGGGACCCCTACTGTGCCTGGGATGGTCTGAGCTGCTCCCGGTTCTACCCCACCGGGAAGAGGTATGGAGCGTCGGGAATACAGAGAGGAGGAGATTTCCCACTGAAAAAAAAAAAAAAAATTCTGTGATTTTAGGCTAATGTCGCTAGAAAAACAGACTTTATGACTTCAAAGACTTCAAACCTTCACTATTAGAGTTAATGACGAGAGGGAAGAAGTGGGCAATTTTGGTGAAAGTACTTAAAACCTAATTTTGTGGGGGTAAGGTCAGAAAAGGGTCATAACGTTTCAATCGTTTGTGTTTTTTTTGTCATAGTAAGATAAAATTCAATAAATGATCCCCCAATGTCTCTAGGCACCCTTGAGCAAGAGGTCTGAAACCTACTTGCTCATTAATGACATTCGTCACAATTCACTGTGAGAGTGTCATTAAATGAATGACCAGTATAATAGTGTGGATAGTCAGTGAATCCATTAGAGGTGGTGTATGTGTAGCCTAGCCTCCTTCTAGACACAACACAGACGAATACGCGAGAATGACAGCTCTGCCTCTCTTGCTGTTTGAAGGCAGCTGTGGGTGTTGACGTTCCAGTCAGACACAGGTCAAGTTTGGCTCAGACAACCTTGCCAAACATGTGTCTAAAAAAATGTGCGCCTGTGCTTTCTTTTAAAGATGGCAAGTATGAGATTGTATCACAGGCTGGGGAAAATATGTAAAATGCCGCTGCTTGTACAGTCTCTGAAACATCCTTCTGCTTGTCATGTAAACATGTTGGGTTATGTTAGGGTTATGGTTACAATCGTCCACAGACCACCCAAGTTCTGACATCATTTGGGGGGGGCTTCAGAATTTATTACGATTCCATATTTTTTGGGCATATGAGGGAATCATTTTTGGTTACTGTTTATAATTCGTCCTTTAAACAAGTAAAGTTTTCTTTTAAGTTGTTGTATGTTGTTTTTAATGTTTCTGTCAATCCTGGTGGATAATCAAGAAGTCTGGATCTGAAGTAAAGTAAAGTAACTGGCATTAGAAATGCTACGAGGTGAAACCACCATATGGCTTGTCAACCTTTGCTAATATTTCAAACCGCCGTAGGTTTTTATGCACCTATGAAGTCAAATGTATGGATAAAACAGTATCCTCAACCCCCCCATACATACCTCGATACCATACAAACATCTGAATTAATCCACTTCCTGTCTGACCTCACTTCCTGTCCTCAGACGCAGCAGAAGGCAGGATATCATGCATGGCAACCCGCTGACGCAGTGCAGAGGATTCAACCTGAAAGGTTATCATGCTACATGCCATACATTGTTGCCAGGGGCCCTCATCTGTCGTTTCCAGGGCCCCTCATTGTTACCAGGGGCCCCTCATCCATTACCAGGGGCCCTCATTGGTTACAACTAACCAAGGGCCCCTCATCTGCATAATCATTTCACTATTGGCTAATATAACGTATAATATAACCTATGTGGCCCTTATCCTATTTAATGATTAATGATGATTAACTGTCATCCAAAGAAAAATTATAACAGATTAGTGGGAAAAGTGTGTGTGTGTGTGTGTGTGTGTGTGTGTGTGTGTGCATCTCCCCATAGACCAGCGTGCTGGTGTGAGTGCCATATTTCACTGTGAATGTTCAATCCCGTTAGCAGTTAGGCATGCAGGTGAGAGAACAGAGAGCTAGTGTACATATGGCCATTAGTGCTAATTAGCCTGTAGCCTGTCACTCATCTCTCTGTGAGGGTAATGAACCAGTTCACCTCCAGAGAAATAACAAATACTGATGGGTGTCAGCACATCAGACAGGACACTTCAGCTGCAAGGACACAGAATATATGGAATATATAGTATGAACATATTGTGTATACTGTATGCATAGGCCTATATAATGTAAGAATATAGTATGTATACATAGTAGATGAATATAATGTGTTTATACTTTATATAGAGTAAGAATATATTTTTGTGTCTATAGTAGTAGTACATGAATATGGTAGGCTATGTATAAAGAGTGTAGGAATACAGAATATAGTATATAAAGAAAATATACTATATAAAGTATAAGAATATAGTTTATATAGTGTACCATGTATTTTTCTCAGTTGAAGTTATGTGTTAGCGTTAGCCTTTAGCACAGCGTTTGGTTGTTTCTGTTGGGACATGCGTGCACACACACACACACACACACACCCACACACAAACCCATCCGTGTGTGAGAGTAGTTCTGTCACCAAATGATAAACTTACCTAACTTTGGTCTTCTCCTTCCTTGATGTACATGCGTGCGTGTTTCGTGTGTGTGTGTGTGTGTGTGTGTGTGTTTGATGTGTGTGTGCGTTAGCTTACCGTAACGCGGTGGAGATGACGCAGTACGGCGTGCGCAACAACACCACCTTCCTCGGAGTGTTTCCCCAAAGCGCCGCAGTCGTCCATCCGCTGGCTCATCCACCGAGACAACGACCGCAGGAAAGAGGTCAGTCTTGGGTCAAAGGTCAACCCGGACATAGCGGGTTAGCGTATGCCTTGAACATAGCGGGTTAGCGCAGGCCTTGATTCTTGCGCGTGTTCACTATATCGTTGAGGAGATGAGCAGTAGCAGTTAGTGGTCTAGTGGTTGATGATGACGACTGTCTGACTTGCTTCATGGCCGTGTGTTTACTTACGTCATCGGAAAGTCTCCAAAGCACTTCCTACCGCGTACGATACGCTGATGCATCCTCAGTTTGAAGCTGCTGTCGTGGTGACTTTAGGCCTCCTTACTAGCAGGGGTGGGCGAAATCGACTATCGAACGACTAATTAAACGCAGCCCGAGCGTAAAATAATACAAAATAAATTCCTTTCCAGTTGTATGATACCTATGATAATACAAAACAAAGAAAACACTGTTAGCGTCAAACATGTATTAGTCAATACATGGATCACATGACAGTTACAATAAATTATCATTATTTTATTTATACAGCCCTTTTCAGTTATGGACAACAGAAATAGGATAAACAATGGAATAAAACCAAGTAGATAAAAAGAAAATGAAATGAATCACCACTAATTAAAGGAAAATACAAAGGTCAGATCATATGAGATCACGCCATAAAAGTTTAGTCTATTTCTTCAGATGTTGGACACGTAAGACACAAAATAGCTCCTCTCACTGCCGTGGCCAGTGGTGCGTATCGCCTGGGGAACGCTGGTGGGGTTTTGAGCAGTCGTAGAGCATTAAAAAGGTGTTGGAAGACAGATAGAGAAGGATACGAAGCAAAGGATAATGAGGTGATTCTCCATGGGGGTTTTGGTCTTTTTACACATCCTTGACAACCCTTTAAAAAGTGGTTCTCCGCTGTTTCAAGCCGAGTAAAAAGGGAGAGATGGGAGAAGACGAGTGTCTGCTTGATATAAATTGGGTAATAGGGGTAATTGTTTCAAAATAAGAGCCGTGATGTTCACTGCTGTGTTTTGTTTTGTTCAACCTTCAAAGAATGCGTTACACTGAAAGAGGGCATTCGCATTACTTTTATTAGGATGCATTTTGTTCCACCCCGCAGGTGAAGCTGAATGAGCGCGTGCTCTCCACCGAGCACGGCCTGCTGATCCGCACAGTGCAGCTCTCCGACCAGGGCCTCTACTACTGCCTGGCCACCGAGAACGCCTTCAAGCGCACTGTGGCCAAGATCCGCCTGCGTGTGCTGAGCCAGGCCATGGTGGCGCTGCTCTCCGACAAGCGGCAGCTGTCGAGCCCCTGGGCATGGGCCACCGCCCTGCACCCCAAGGCCCTGCTGGCGGGCTTCAGCCCCGCCGAGGACCTGGCCGTGCAGCAGTACTGCAAGGAGAGGAGGCAGCTGCAGAACCAGCAGCAGCAGCAGCCCAGGCAGCTTCCCAAAGACGTGAGCCCTCTGCGGGGGGACATGTCCAAGCTCAAGCCCCTGCTGGACCGACGGAAGAGCCGCAATCGACGCAACCACCTCCCGGAGGGTCTGGACTAGGGGAGACGCACTCCCTCGACCCTGGGTGTCCCCATGGGCAACCCCAACCCCAGCCCTAGGAGACTAGACGGATGTATATGCACATACATACACACATACACACACACCGTACCTTTTTGGCCCTTGAAGATCTGGACGTTAGCTATAGGCTTCGTTAGCTTGTTAGCTCCCTGGAGGCCCCAGATAGTAGGAGGCGGACATATAGAGGCCCTTGGCTTCTGCTAGGTAGTGTGCATGAGATATGCTGCGCCGGCGAGCGAAAGACTGTGCGCCAAATGTAAACACACTCACGCACACGTGCATGCACACACACACACACACGTACAGACACATGCACACACACACTGACTAAAGTTTTTATTTTTCATTTCACCCCTGTTGTGACCACTACACAAAACTGTGCAGAGATATTGTTATGAAGCTGTGCTCTGATTGGCTAATGGTATTACACCGTGAAATGTAGCATACAACATCATATATCACAGAGGGACATTAAGATATATAGCTCAAGTCCTATGCTCCATGTCATTCCCTCTCTCTTTCAACCCACTTTCCTTGTTGGCCTTCACTGTCCTGTCCATAAAGGCACAAAAAAGCCCATCTTAAAAAATGGGCGACGTTGAGAAGGGAATGAATGTAAAGACAGACATGCATGTTTTAGGGTATTTCCTTACATTCTGCTCATGTTTCTAACTACTAACTACAAGCTACCGGATGGCTATAGACCCCTTTTCACAGAGGCATCATCGTAGGACAAACCCAGGTATCGCTCATAACACTAATAATGGGTCTGCTCCTTTTATGTACCTCCTTTTAGGGCACAGGTAGTAGACTAAAGTAGTGAAGATAAGTCTGCTACCCGGTATGAGCGACACCTGTGTTTGTCCTACGATGATGCCTCTGTGAAAAGGGTCAATCGACTACTGTTTTCACATGTGGCTAAGGTCCTTACATGATGAGCTTTGATTAGAGAAAGAAAACATTAAAGGCACACTATGCAACTTTTGTACCTTAATATAACAGCTTCAAAGTCATTTTGATGGTAAACAAACTCGTAGTATAGCGAATCATCCCGGTAGCAGCGCTGGGGAGGGTCGCCGCTGGCAGAACCAGCAATGCAAGTCTGAAGACGGCGCCCCCGACAAGTCTCGCGAGAATCACAAATTGCTTTACGGCGCGACGTCACGCGACGTCACATACATCAGCGACATAAGAGCAGCCTCAGTGGAAGATGCTAGCAGGCATTCACCTGACACATTACCTGGTCAGTAGACATCTTTTGCCTGTTGGATGTCCGACGCTTCCATCCTACTGAACATGTACTGGTATACAGGGGCTCAGGCCGTGAGTGCAGAGACGTAGAGCCGTATATAGAGACGGCTCTGGCGAGTGGTATTTACGACAGTTAACGTTAAATACAAGTACTCTGCAGCGACTGAGGGGTCGCTGTTTGACAAAACCGGAAAACTGCATAGTATGCCTTTAAAACTCTATGTTTGACTCACAGTTGATTAGTGCCGCCAATAGAAATCTATACATTGCTAAAAAAAAGATGTACAGTATTGTACAGGCCAAAATATATTAAGCCCTAGCCCTTCCAAATAAACCTCAATGTAAAATATGTTGGGATGAAGATTTAAACTTCATGAACCGATCAATCTGTTCTGTGCAGATTCCAGTATAACCTATGAGATCTGGTACAACCAGCACATAAGGATGTTTACACAAAACCTGAATTAAAGCCATGTGAACAGTGACCATCACCGATGTTTGTTTGATTGCGTGAAGAAGAACAAAAAGAGTATTCCCTTCTTTAAAGGTGAAAAGTTGACTTCCCTCAATCCATGTGCATCACACTTTACATACTGGTAGCTGAACAGCCTATCAAGACAGTTTTTAGGTCCATCTGATAGATTGTCCTTTGACCTGTCCTCTTATCATATGGTAATAATTCAGCGTAATGTTTCTCAGAAACATATTTATTGTAGATATTATTGTTGTAATGATTTTTCCTGTGTTTTCGTCTGTTTAACTTAATGTTATATCTAACGTTGTGGAAACCTGTTGTCATAGTGACTCTCATGGTGTGTATCATTTCAGAGTATTTCATTAACTAAGACGGGATCTGCAAATCGCGATGATACTACCAAAAGAACCCCAACCTGTCTGGACTCCTCTTTTCATAAACAAACTGCCACTACGTCAGTGTCATTTTAATGTTCTAATAATGAATCCCATATATTCCTATTTATTAATGTCATGACAGCCTCAATAAATATGTTCAAAAGAATCAAATGACGAACATGGTGACCATTTTTTATTCATTCATTGACAGTTTTTTAATAGTTCAGCTTGAACAAAAATAAACTGATCTGATATTGGTTATGAAACCTCCATTCGATTCTGAATGGATTACCTATTGCACTTTATATCACATTATAGTTTTATTGTAGCCTATAGTTACGGATATTTTGACCGGAGACAGGTGATTCCGACTATAGCACTGAATTTGATTGGATGGTTGTTGGTTGGATTCAGTTAGAATGGTGTATCAGCAGGAGCACCTGAGACCAAGAATGACATAATGACCAGTCGTGACCTAAAAATTACGAGGTATACATCTGTGATCCCAATCATTATTGCAATTAAAAGTGAAAGGTCCATCACAGTCCCCCATACACACACACACACACACATACACTCCTCCGTGGCATCAGAGAAAGTCAAACATTATAAAGAAGAGCAATGGTACAAACAGGACTCACTTAGAGATGGTCAACAGTCCACCAGTAGTAGCCTTGGCCCTCCACCCCACTACCCTTCCTACTATCTCCCGCCCTTCCTTATGCAACAGTATGACAGGAGACAGAGAAGGAAGATGGCTGCCCCGGTGCCCATAAAGGTGACCTGCATCGTCTCCAGAAGCTCGATGCGGGAGAAGAGCTCTGCCTTGATCCTGTCTGCCGTTGCGTCGTCCAACGTCGCCGTCTGCTCGCGAAGGTAGGGGATAAGGGTTAGGAAAAAAGATGTAATGGTTAAGAAGATAGGGTTTAAGGGTTTGTGGGTAGGAAGGTAAGGTTTAATGGTTATGGGTTAGGGTTAGGGTATGGGTTAAGGGTTAGGAATGTAAGAGTTATAGGTTAGGAAGGTAGATGTAGGGGCGAGGAAGGTTACATTTGAGGGTGAGGGGGTAGTAAGGAAAGGTTTAAGCATTAAGGGTTAGGAAGTTTGGGTTATGGGTTAGAACAGTAGATTTAGGGGTTAGAAAGGTAACGGTTAGGGGGTAGAAAGTTAAGGTTAAGGGTTGGAAAGGTAGTGTTAGGGTAAAAGGGCGGATTAGGAGGGGAGGGTTAGAAGGAAGGGTTAAGGGTTAGGAGGGGAGGGTTAAGGGTTAGGAGGGGAGGGTTAAGGGTTAGGAAGGGAGGGTTCAGGGTACAAGTTAAGGTTGAAAAGGTTGCGTTAGGGGTACAAGGTAGGGTTAGCATTGCAAGGTCAGTGTTTGGATAGTAAAGCAGAGTTTTAGGTACAAGGCAGGGGTGGACAACGGCAGGGACAACGGCAGGGTAGTGGGACAGACAAAGCACATTCACCCCACTTGAATTTGTTCAGTTTTTTTCTGCATCTGTTTTTGAATATATATCTTACCTCGTTCAGCCAAACAATGGGGAATATGGTGTAATCCTTCACCTTCTTGAGCACCCTGGAGGGAAAGTGCTTGTTAATCATGCAGAATGACTCCCCACAGGTCCTGAGGTTTTTTTCTGGGCAGTTCGGGAGAGCGTGAGTGATTGCAACTTACGTGATAACCTTGGAGGGTCCGTACATCATGTTCAACTGCAGTCTCTTGGCGAAGCTCAACGTGAACCCTGTTATCTGTGGAGGGACCACACAGTAAATATAAGCGATTTGACGCAGTCCCAGAGCATAACGCGATTAAGACACCTTGAGAACTACCGATGATCATTCGATCATAATGCTGTTAAGGGGTTTACATGGCACACGTACGTGTGCCATGTAAACCCCTTAACAGCATTATGGTCATTATTGTTCATTCTGCTCATGCACAAAAACATCAGGGATTCACGTTGCTTCCATTTTCACCTGGAAACAGCTGACACATAAACAACAGCATGTTTGTTGTTTACACATTATACACATGGACCTACTAACTACTAACCTGGCTAACTGTCCAACGCAATTTTCCAACTAATGTGTGCCTGTAAACTGATTACAGTTTATGCAGTGTTTATGCAAATCTAGAGCCTAGATTCTGTCAGTCTAGTGGTTAGGGTGTTTGACTCCCAGCCAACTCCCAATGTCTTCAGTCTACCTGTCAGCATCCCTGAGCTGATGCCCTCCTTATTGACAGTACCAGGACTTGGATACTTATTGGGATAAAATGTGCTCACTGACTAAAATAGCCTGTGCCTGTGCAGGGCCCTAAACATGAAAGTGGATCGTACCGGTTCAATGTCCAGGTAGGTGAAGTGGTGTTCCTCTGAAGGGTTCAGTCCCAGAACTTCCTGCCTCAGGTATTCACTTCCATGGAGGAAGTGAGGTAAGGAAATAAAGACTTTGACGCCTAGTTTGAAAGATCATAACAGAAGCAGGCATTATTATGGGTTGGTCAAACCTGCTCAGGGACAGCATTGGCCCCCATCAAGAAAGAAAAAACGTAATAATGTAAAGCATATTTATTTGTACAGTGTCTATGTAAGTAATACTTATTAAGGGTTTCCTTCATTGATTTTAATTATGTGTGCCTTACATCATTAGCTTAAAGCTAAAGCTTTTTGTTGTTTTTTATTCATATACTTTTTATATATATTTATATCTGTACATAGTATGTTTATGTGTACCTTTGTTCAGCTTTGTTGTCCTTGTTTTAGCTGTACGTCTATTCTGTCTAAGTACATTGAAAGCAATGAAAAAAAACGTAAAGGACCCTTATTGTTAACTATAGCAACATCACATGGGAGTGTCTGTCCAGATGTATGATGGATAGATCAGCCCATCGGTTGGTACAGTCCACTGAGTAAATTGGTAGATTGATCAATTCCATCATACATCTGGATGGGCATCTTTGACATGTGATGTCACTAGATTTTGAAAACAGCACACCTGGTGGTAAAATAGCGGCCCTTTTAAAATCAATGAAGCTTTACCCAAAAAAAACCAGCGCAATGAACACTTCATTTCTCCAGCAACATTTCCAGCGGACGGTGAAAAAACATTTTGCTGACCTTCTCGACAGCGGCTGACGTCCAGCACACCGGCCAGTGTGCAGTTTTTGGTGACCAGTTTCTCTATGCAGAAACAATGGTTGTCAGGGTTCACCGTGGGGGAGGCGAACGTGGTCGGTGGCAGCACGTAGCGGTACACCTTGATGCCTTTCAGGTCCACGCTCTCACTAAATGTGGACGACACCGATCTGGGGACAGGTACGTTTGTAAAATGTTGAAGGAAACGTGAGATGGCTATTTGAAAGTGTGCCTTAGTAGTCCTTTAACTTGATGTGTTTCCAAGTTAAAGGGGATATTATGTGTGGGAAAAGCACACATAGCACAGTGTGTGTGTGCGTGCGTGGCTATGGGCCCCTGTGCAATCTATGACGCCAATTGACTGAACGGTTTTGCTATAAGCCATCAGTGACCTCTAGTGGTCATCGATGGTACTTAAATACAATTGTTTTTAAATGTCTTATTATGGCATCTGTAACATCAGCGATCACACACATTTGCTGGAGTAACTGACTGCTACACAAAGGCATTGCAGGAAAAAACTCACCTACAGATGTCCGAGGAGAAGAAATAAATAGGTTTCTCTTTGTCCAAGAAGGGAGCGAATGAAGAAGCGTCTGAGTGAAAAGGTACATAAATTAATTCAAAGGCTATAAAGTCTTTTTTTCAGGGTCAAATGCAGAGTTGATATTGTGCTTGTACTATACCTGTGCCGTTGATGGTGTCACAGTATTTGTCTTTCCAGAAAGATAACTTGCTGTAGACACAAGATAAGACAGGTTGCTTTGACCACAATTCCTTATCAATTATTTGTGCAACAGGTGCAAACACATGTCCGGTGTCAGTCTGTGCCACCCACTATGTGATAGTAGGTAGGTGCTTTATCGATATATTAAAACATGTTGGGAGTTTATCTACTCTGTATTGAGGGTGTGTTGCAGTTCCAGCACCAGTACCATAAAAACATATAATAATTATAGTTTGTTATAAAACAATATCATATTTATAATACACTTATTATTTAGCATTTGAACATTTAACATCGGATTAACATTTAATAACAGTTCACCAACACTTGCCTTTCACCCTTCCACTTCTCAATAGTTGATACTTTGGAGATGTCATCTTTTCCGGTGTTCACAGTGTAGTATCCATCATAGGTGCCGTTGTACTTTGAAAATTACATATGTTTCAATGAAATACCTAAAAATATATCCTCATACTTGTTTCTCAACTTTCAGTGAAAACATATTGTCAGATAATTTACCCAATACATAATTCTGCAGTCTAAATCGGTCTAAATTGATTATGAAACTCACCATCATCATGACCATCATTACCACTATCATCATCATCATCATCATCATCATCATCATCATCATCATCATCATCACCACCACCAGCATCATCACAATCACCACCATCATTAATGTCTCCTATCGGCTCTACTGACGCCGTGACATCACGGCATGCTTACAGGTGAGAAGACACCCAAGATTTTCTTCAATATGGGGTCCGGGTAGCCCCACAAGATCTCTCGGACCGTGCGCCGCTGGAACAGCGATGAGTTGGTCGTCTTGATTAAATTCTCCACTATCAAGTGCAAGGGTTTGGGAACGAGTGAATAGGCACCCTGAAAAAGAAGACCAATATGTTGATGTCAAATCTGATAATCACTAAATTATAACCCATTAACGTTATCTATTATTATAGATAAGGTTAGTCGAGTCGGCTAGCTGAGATTAAACTTTATTGCCATGGCAATAAACAATCCAAGCAATGGTGCAATGGATTAGAGTTTTCCATCGAACGCGATAGTGCAGCGTAGCATGAATGCAAGTGTACCAGTGACAAAAAGTGTACAGCTGATACTGTACAATGGGCTGTAAATGTGCCACATCAACAGCTGTACATATCACAGTACACTCTCACCAACATTTTAATTGTATTTCCTGTATTACTATTTGTTCTTCAGTCACATAAAAGCAGACAGTGAATTCAGATACATGATACAAAGGAGGTAAGGGTCAGGGCGTCTTGCTCAAGGATTCTGCAGACATGGGGGATCAAAGTACCTTGCGGCCTGGAATCAAACACTCACAATCACAATCACAATCACAAACACTCCAGCCACTACACTATCCTGCCTGTAATTAGCACATCTAGCTCCTTTTACACTTTTCACAAAAATGTCACCTCCTGGTCATTTGATCTCCCTACTTTTAAGGGGCATTTTAGTATTAGCCAGTAAGCCAGTATTTCCCAAACTGTATAGGTCTGTACATTTTTGTGACTGCAACTTCTTAATTGTTGTGCCATCTGCTTCCACACCCATTGTTTTAACCCAATCAACATCAGTCCGTAATGTCAATGTCCCAGTGAAAATTATTATTGTTATTAGCAGTTGTTTGCTCATGGCTACAAATCATTAGGCAGTCTTTTTGTATGTACAGGACCTTTATGAGACTTTTACATTTTTCATCAAATATCCATCGCTTATATGTCTCTTATACGCAATCTCCCAAGACCCAATAGGCATATCAGGCGGCCCCAAGTGGGCGCCCGACCAACAGGTTGGGAAACACACGGCAGTTAACAGCTCACAGCACTGGACAGCCTCCAGCGAATCTAGAGCAAATCACTGGATGGCTTCCAGCGAAGCAGCAAGGAGCTGGAAAAACCAGAGGGGGCGAGGAAGACCCCTCCTCCGCACACACCACGGGGATTGGGGGGGGGGGGGGGGGGGGGACACACACTCACAGCCACAGCCAGATTGAGGACGGTGGCATAGTCCTCCTCTGACCCTATTGACATGGATGGCTCAAAGATGGCACCGTTGGGCAAAAGGAAGGACACAGTGTTGTTGTCATGGGCCGTGATGTTCTCCTTGGCCAGGTACCGCACTCTGAAGGAGGGGGAGGACATTCACAGGAATCAACAGAGCCCATTCATCATCATCATCATCATTACAATATACTAAAATATACTATAAAATCGATTCAAAATGTCTGAATTCTGTCAGTATCAATCAAGGGATTGTGTCAAATCATGCCTCCACAATCCATTTTCCCAGTAAAACAGATGTTCACTTCTCAGGAAATTCATCTGAATGAAAACTCCCAGTCCTTGGAATTCACCCTCAATAATAAAAGGATATTTGGATGACAAATGGTGGATGATAGAAAACCCTGACTGCGCAAGTCCCACTAAAACCTGCTTTCGGGGAGGGAGTGGATGGCGTGTGCAGCTGCATGTTCTGATTTCAGCAGAGTGTAATGATGATTCACAAAGCTCCCTTCACCTGTATCTGCAAAGTTACTACAAGTGTCGGATCCACATGGGTCACATGGGTCCAAAATCCTCTCGTCTAGAGATGACCAAATCATCTTGTGTCCTTGCTGTGCACACTTAAGTTTTCAATGGTGTGGCAAAGGATATTCTGGTGTCCCCCCTCCCCCATGTACACTTGAGCATGATGCTCCTAACCCCCTTACCTGCACCTTAATGACCTGCATCTAAAATCACTTTTATCCAGTCACTTTGGATAAAAGCGTGAAAAATGACTGAGTAGTGAAATTCACCTGTATGTGTAGGGGCCTTTTTCCAGCACTATGGGCTTGCTTCCATTCTGTATAACTTCCTGCGGGTTCTGGACGTCAAACAGCCACATCTGGCGGTACACAAATGCGGCTGAGGAAATCCAGTTGTTGTAGGCCGTGGTGCCAGGCTCGATGACTGCTTCCTGTGACGGCATAGGCACACACACACACACACACACACAAACACACACATACACACACACAGAGACGTCTATTTTTAACTGAGCTTCAATGCTGCTGCCAGCAGGTCCAACACCCCCTACCCGCCTTCTGATGACACATGAAACGCTCTGGGTCCAGTCAAGGACTGATGCCAAGAAATGTTGAAAATATCCACGAAAATGAAAGAAAAAACATTCAGGGTTATTTTGTGTTCCTTTTCTTTGGATGTCGTTCACCAGGTTTGTCGGCTTTCCGAGGGAAAAGAAACATGCGTGTTTTCTTTCGTCTTACAAACAAAACAAACATCAAGGCAGATTTTCTGCTCTGTAATTATGGGGACAGTCTTGGGTGGTTGCATTTTTTTACAAGTCATCGCTGTACCACAGTTGCCCCCCCCTCACCACCACCACCACCAAAAAACATCACTGCCTCAGTATCCGTTTCTCCTGGTTCACCTTGATCCTTCTGCCTCTCCCTCATCCTCTCTCTCGCTCTCCCTGTGTCTCTCACCCTCTCTCTCTCTCTCTCTCTCTCTCTTACCTTCACCACCGTTCCCTTGATGATTTGGTCATCCACTACCATGAGGATGCCACCCAGGATGGCAACTGCCGCACCGAACACCGCTCCGACCAGCAGCCCGCACCTTCTGTTACAGCAGACCATGGCGGTGAGAATGTGTGTGTCAGAGTGTGTATGACTCCCTCTCTCTCTCTTGCTCTCTCTCTCTCTCTCTCTCTCTTGCTCTCTCTCTCCCTCTCTCTCTCTCTCTTTGGCTCTCTTTCTTCCTTCTTCTCCCTCTCGTCCGTCCGTCCGTCCGTCCTGTCGTCCTTCTGGCTGTCCTCCTCCGCCTCTTCCTGTATTTTATGTGTTTTTGCTTGTGTTGTGTGCACGTGTTTGTATATAATGTGTATATACTGTATGGGCGTGTGTGTGTGTGTGTGTGTGTGTAATGATGTGTGCCAGGCAGCTGCAGAAGGAGTGTGAGTGTGTATGTGAGTGTGTGTGTAGGTGTGTGTGTGTGAGAGAGAGAACCAGGTAAATAGACAGACAGCTTCTTATACTGACAGCGAAGGGTTTGAAGGTCAGCAAGGGGAAGATATCACGGACAACGCTATCTGACCGCCGATAACGACGGAGGAGGAATTAGCAAGTCATGCTTAAGTCTGTTTGCATTATAGGCCAAATGTGATCTGTGAACTTTATGGGGTGTAAAAAAGTGTTGCAAAATATGTCTTTTCCACATTCTCTGTCATTCTGTTTTGAAGGTATGGTTATATTTTATATCTACCATATGACTAATAATTAGGGTCACACTAACCTCAGTGCCTTTCTGCTAACGAAGGACAGAGTCATGAGCTATGACCAGAGGCATGTAAGCATGGGGGCAGCTCCTCAGGATCGGAATGAGTGCGTTGTTGGTTACATGTGTGGAGTAGATAGTGTGAGGTCAGATGATGGCGAAGAACAGGCAGGATTGTCGCTGTACGTGTAAAGAATCTTTTAGATAATACCCGGAGGCGACAATCTGGCGCTGGAGCCAGACACCACAAGGACGAGGGGGGAAGACGTCAACAGCCAGCCCTTTATGACGTTTTCACTGTTGGTGTATATAACTTCCTGGGTCAGGGATAGTTGGTGTGCAGACTTCGTGAACTGACACACACACTTTGTTGTTCTGTCAGGGAAACGTAGTTGGACACAGATATCTGTAAAACTCTGCACATTATACTGGTGTTAACAATAAAACTGATTATTTCTTAAAGCTAAACTTCTTCTATCGCTTCATTAAAGAACACGCGTGAGTAAGGGTTTCATTTTTTAAACTGCTTTTCACAACAATTGGTGACCCCGACGTGATGAAGACGAAGAAGTGACACAACGGACGAGAGGACTGAGTGACAGCGAAACGTGGCCACATAAAAAAGGTAAGCAGAAGCCTGTTATAACAAAATTCTGCAATTGGGCATTGTCAAAACTGTTTTGAAGTCACTTGGGATACTCGTCCTAGACATAGTTTAAACCAGTATAGTGTGCAACATAGGGCACACTCCCTTAAGGAGGTGGCCATAAGGGGACCTGCTGTGAAAGCGCACGAGCAGGGACCGCCCGAGGGTTGGAATCCTGGTGAGCGGTGAAAGGCCCACACAAAAACCCAGCGGTTCAAATTCCGCCCCGTCCTCGCCATAGTATATAGGTTGGCAGGATAAAGGAGGGTCTAGAGCAGGGATTCCCAAAGTGTGGTGCGCGCACCCCCAGGGGTGCGTGAGCTGCCACCAGGGGGTGGCACGAGAGGAAAAATGTAATGGCGGTCTGGTGTAATATTACACAATTACAGTGCTGTTTTTAAGTGGGATTTTTCCATACAATAAAAAAAATGATTATAGCATTATATTGAAACTTTGTTGATGTTGTTATTGTCATGCGTGTTCTGGTTATTTGCGTATGATTAAACATGAGTCTTTATATGGCGATAAAACAAAGCTTTGTTGTGTTTTTTTTTTTTTTTAAGTGGGGATTGGGGGTGCGCCAACCCGGTTGGGATGTAGAAGGGGGTGCGCAGGAAAAAAAGTTTGGGAACTGCTGGTCTAGAGGACCCCAAGGTAGCTGGTTCCTTTCAAGACCAGAAGAGGGAGCTTCGAGAGGGAGGAATAAATAAAAGAGAACCGGAGTAGCCCAAGGGTATCATTTCCCGTGACCGTTAGAGTCGGCACTAAAATAGTTTGTACTAGCGAAAAGGTAACGCCGGGGGTACAAATAGCCTGAGTTCATACGATATATTGCGATGCAAACATTTGAACATAATAGTCGAACGTTGAAAAATGGGAAACTGTTAAAAAGGCTGATTAAGTACAGATTGTGTATTGTGTGGGTGGTTCCAGGGGTTAGACTTTTTGGAGATTCTCATAAGTCTCGTCTAACGCCTGTTCTGTCGGGTAATAAAACAATAAAACATTTTAAAATATTTTCTGTTTTGTGGGGAAAACAAGTGGTTGGATACGGGGGAAGTGTGTCTAAAAGTCTCTGTACGAAGCCTGGGGAGACCCCTAGAGTGAGACCGGACTGAAAGTCTTTTCAGCCTAGAAGCTAGTCTCACTGGGCAATATTTTGTGCAGAGAGCAGACCGTGAGTCATTCACACCGAGCCTGTATGCGTATAATCATTTTTGTTGTTAGAGTTCGTTGTGGCCGGTGGCCTGGCGGCAATAAGGACAACAACAACGCAGGCAGGCACCGCCGCTCCCGTAGCCATAACAACCCGCGAGAGAGACAGTACTAAGAGCCAACTGTCAGATGGCCCCGCCTCCCCTGACCTAGCAGGGAGCAGGGAGAGGGCTGACCATTTAAAGTAAAGACCACCATTTAAAGTAAAGAGTAAAGTAAAGTAAGTAGTAAATATTGCTTAAAAATATAGTGTTAGTACACTTAGAAAATAAATATGTCGTTAACAGCAGTGGACATTTTGGGTAGGGTTTGTTATCTACGTAAAGATAAGATCAATAAGATCTCTGAAAAATTGAAGAAAAGAATATCTAAAACAGGCATTAACATTAGTATTAGTCATATATCAAAAAGAGAGAGGGACAGAGAGCAGAGAGAAAGGGAGGGGGCCTGGCCCGCAGAAGAGGACAATAAAGCAGGGCAGCACTAGAGCTGCAAGAAGTACTTGGATAAGGAGATCTAAAAGAGAGAGGGGCAATAAAGATTTATGCAGGAGTTTACCCTATAATACTACTACTAGGACGACGACTACTACTACTACTACTACTACTACTACTACTCAGTGGCGACTGGTCATTAGGGGCAGGTGGGGCAGAGCCCCACCTACTCTCACAAGAAAAAAATAAAAAAAACAAAAAAAAAATAAAAAAATAAAAAAATAAAAAAAATAAAAAATATATATATAATTTTTTTTTTAAATATATATATTTCAAAAAAATCTCCCCATAAAGTACTGTAAAATAATAAGTTTGGCGCTTTTAGTTCATTTTTAGTCGACCCTAGCTTGCTTCTTCAGCCTGAGGGGGGCTGGTGGGGCTAGAAATGGCTTTAAGTGGAGCTAGCCCCACCTGTCTAATGGTAGTGTGTATTGGGACTTGAAAAATTGAACTGCGCATGCTCAGCATGTTCTCCGTTGAAGTGGACGGAGAAAAATATTTTTCCTATGGTAGGGCTATCCCCACCAGCACTGCTATGGACATATATGGTTCGTTCCGCTACAGCGTCATTTCATTGTTCGCAGCTATTGGCTGTAGTGTGCGGCGCGGCGTGATGAGTCATGACTCGAGTGACTTCGTCCTCACGTGTGCGCCGTGTGAGAAGTTGCTAACAAGCGTGTCGGAGGTATGCAAACGAAAACAGGTATGTACTCGGTCGGATCATCACTTGTATTAAACTGTGTGGGAAATGTGAGACAGCACTGCGGGGTCACGACGAGTCGGCGGTCTGAATCCGGGTATACTCCGGTGTATTTTTGAGACTGTGTGTGAGGGCGATGCTCGGCTTCAGCGGCACTATGACGCTCAGCCCGTATTCAAAGGGACATCACCATACAGGACCAACTATTAGACTGCATGTATGAAGTGGACAGGGACAGCCGAACAAGTGGACGAGACATCATGTGTTGCTGTACAGGCCGACGAGACAACGGATGTCTCCTGTAAATCACAGATGGTGGTTGTGCTGCGGTACCTTCTGCCGTAACACAGTGACAGTTAAGCATTGTTCTTGTCAATGTTGTGTCTGTTTATGTTTGTCCCGTCTTATATGTCCCCACTCCTGGCCTGCACCTTGTCGTGGTGAGTGGGCTTTAAACCAAGACAGGCCATTCTGAATCTTTTCTTTCACAGCTGTTATCTTTGCTTTCTCCTCCAGGACACTGCCTAGGCCAGGGGTCGGCAACCCAAAATGTTGAAAGAGCCATATTGGACCAAAAAAACAAAAAACAAATATGTCTGGAGCCGCAAAAAAATAAAAGCCTTATAGAAGCCTTATATTGAAGGCAACACATGCTGTATGTATCTATAGTAGCTATATTAGCCTACTATAGAAATGACTAAGTTAACTACAAATACATAATGAGCCTTCATGATTAAATGTTTATTTTTCCTGCAGTGCATCCTGTAGCAGTGGTTCTCAACCGGTGGGGCGGGGCGCGGGTTCAAAAAGGAGGCGCGTATTTGCGCCGGACTGTCCGGTTTTTCAGCCCTGTCCGGCGTCCGGCGCAGCATCAAGCCGGGCGCGTATTTGTCCTCCTTTTTGAGAGCGCAATAGTAACACACCGCGCCCCCCCCCCCCCCCCGCCGGTCGTAGGTCCGCGGTGTGTTACTATTGCGCGCACCACCACCCCCCGCCGTCGGCCGGAGTGTTACAATCGCGCGCGCCCCCCCTCCGTCGGCCGTAGGTCCGCGGTGTGTTACTATTGCGCGCACCCCCCCCCCCCGTTGGCCGTAGGTCCGCGGTGTGTTACTATTGCGCGCGCCCCCCCCCCCCCCCCGTCGGTCGTAGGTCCGCGGTGTGTTACTATTGCCCGGTCCAAGAAACGTTGAATCCTCTGTTCTCCTCAGTTATTTTTCTCTTTTTCCCTTTGGGATCCATGGCCCATCACACAGCCGCCGGTTTGTTTACAACAGCCACCTGCCTGGCATCCCGCCTTACTGATAGAAACGTGTGTCGCAGGCTATGACGTAAATCTTCGTTGACAGAAATGTTGAAATTTAATATTTATTCTACACATTTTTACAGCATTGAAAAACGTTAATAATGTTTGTGTCATGTTTGTTTTCCTACAGAAACCATATTAAAACAAAAAATATATTTCTCTCCCCCATCTTTTTCCATTTTCAAACATTTTTGAAAAAGCTTCAGGGAGCCACTAGGGCTGCGCTAAAGAGCCGCATGCGGCTCCAGAGCCGCGGGTTGCCGACCCCTGGCCTAGGCCTATGGGAGGTCTCCATGGTAACATGATATTGGGTTCTTATAGGCTCTTACAGCTGTTTGCACTAGTGTCATTTTGGTTTGCGGAAGCTTAGTTTAAAGTTTAAAAACTATACTTTCATTATTGCAATGTTTTGATGTCAGCAATAAAACATTAAAAGCTGCACTAATGTACTTTATTAATTAAATATATATGATACATGGATAACAGTCACTTAGTTCAAAAACCAAAAGCCCAGCATACTGAATAGTGTTAAAGTATATTTTATTTGTAATGGTTGAGCCCCAGTACCTGCCTGCTGTCCTGGTTATCTTTCCACAGTTCCTTGTGGGTGGAGCTGAGGGCTGAATAGAGAATGGGAAACACCAAGCCAGGGCTACAAACAGCATGGTGGGACACTGACACGTAAGTTAGACCAATGAAGAAAGCTCAATCTCTATTTTGAAATACTTTAGCTTTTTTGAAAATTACCAATTTTATTTGTAATATATTAGGGCTGTAACTTTTTCCAAAAATGAATTTCAAACAAGTTTAAAATGCCCCGTAATTTGTTTGAATATATTCTAATACCCCCTCCACATTAGCTTGGTTTACTGATAGGTTTAGAGCCGTTTAGCGTATTACTGCCTTCCACAGGTCAGATGTTGAACTAGATTTTACATACAGTCCTGTGTTGTGCAGGATAGCCGGGAGCAGGCAGAGTCAACCTCTACAAAGATCACCACGACTGTGAAAACAAACGGGTGACGTCACGGACACTGGTACGTCATTTAAAAAAATAAAAAATTAGCCTAGCCCCACCTGTATTTTACATGTAGAAACGCCACTGTCACTGCATTATCCTATTATTTTAGCGAGGACTCATAAATAACTACATATAACTAATGTTAGGGATATCTGTTTATGTTTTGTTACGTGTTTCTGGAATTTCTTTTTTAAATATATATATCGGCCGATATATCGGAAATCAGATTTTTAAATCATCAAATATTTGTATTGGTATCGGCCTTAAAAATCCCATATCGGTCGGGCTCTAGTGCAGACGCTGATGAAGGAGACCTACCCAAATGCTCAGTTTGTTCACTGCTATGCCCACCAACTGAACCTGATGTTGCAGCAACTGTGTTCAGCTAGGATCAGCATCCTAAAGGTATTGTTTGCCGATCTGACTGCTTTTTGCCACGTTTTTCTCCGGTGCTCCAAAACGTGTTGCAGCTCTTTCAGAGGCAACTCACAGACGCATCCCAAGGCCACCAGCTGTCCGATGGAATTTTAAAAGTCGGACTGTGAATGCCGTTTGGGAGACCCGTGCAGCACTGCTCCAGTGTATGGAGGCCATTCGCACACAACCAGGATGGGATGAGATAAGTGAGGCATACGGCCTGTCAAAGAAACTCCGGGACAGAGCCTTTCTGCAGCTGCTGGAATTTTTTTCATTGCTCATGCCAGAAGTGGATGTCTTATACAACACTCACTGCAAAAACGTAGCATTGATGCCCCATGCATTAACAGCGCACTGGCCCATTTCAAGGAAAATGTCCAGAAAATGTGGCAGCAAGTTGATAATTTGGCTGCCACCTCTCATGATGGAACAGACGAGCCAGGCAGACGAGTTGCCAACACAGCGCAGGTGATGAAGGAGGCCTGTAACACAGTCATCTCTCAGGTAGAACAGCGGTTTTCACAGAGTGACCACTTGATTGCTGCAAAGCTGGTTGACAGCTCATTCTTCCCCCAGTTTGTGCTGTCACTCCCTACATCAGAGCTGGATTGTGCTGTGAAACTGTGGCCTTTGGATAACAAAGAAAAGTTGAAGTCTGAGCTGATCACGCTGTACCGCCAGTGAGCTTCACACAGGTAAGACGGCCCTGTCACTGTTAAAATCCATTTACGAGAACAACCTAGAGGAGGCTTTTGCTGAGACCGTTATTCTGCTGAAAATAATTGCAACAACACCAATGACGACAGCCGAGTCAGAGAGGAATTTTTCCACGTTAAAGAGGATAATAAACCTTCACCCGCAACACCATGGGACAGCCGCGGCTCAACGCATTGGCCATGCTCTCAATTGAAAGCCAGCTGATCCAGCAGCTACAGGACTTCATTCCCAAAGTCATCGAAAAGTTTTCCCAGAGGAAGGACCGCCGTGCCGCCTTTCTCTTCAAATAAGCACTTTTGGTGAGTATTATTATGGTGAATCAACCCACTAGGGCGGAGGGCTCAAACCTCCAACCTGACCACCTATCTAGTTCTCTCAATGCAGGACCCACTTCCAGGATAATTTCAGTTGGAGCCCGCATGAACAGGGCCCAACTGTCCAGAAAATGTACTTAGAGCCTGCTTGTACGGGGCCTAAGTATCTAAAGAAGCACTCGACAACCAAACCAACTCCCAGGATGAAAGTGAACTTAGAGCCTGCTTGTACGGGGCCTAAGTATCTAAAGAAGCACTTGACAACCAAACCATTTCGTAAGTACATAATATGCAACTTCCCGGGTTCACTTAAAGAGTTCTACATGTTCTTAACAAAAAAAAATAAATATATATATATATAATATATAATATATATATATATAATATATATATATATATATATATATATATATATATATATATATATATATATATATAATATACATATATATATATATATATATATATATATATATAATATATTATATATATATACCTGTATAAAAAAATATAAAACAAAATCACAAAAAAATGTTAATTTCATAATATCTGCATGATCATCTTATTTCTTCCAGTTAAGCATTGTTCTTGTCAATTTTTTGTCTGTTTATGTTTGTCCCGTCTTATATGTTCCCACTCCTGGCCTGCACCTTGTCGTGGTGAGTGGGCTTTAAACCAAGACAGGCCATTCTGAATCTTTTCTTTCACAGCTATTATCTTTGATTTCTCCTCCAGGACACTGCCTAGGCCTATGGGAGGTGTACTCCATGGTAAAATGATATTGGGTTCTTATAGTAGCTCTTACAGCTGTTTGCACTAGTGTCATTTTAGGTTTGCGGAAGCTTAGTTTAAAGTTTAAAAACTTTTAAAAACTATACTTTCATTATTGCAATGTTTTGATGTCAGCAATAAAAGATTAAAAGCTGCACTAATGTACTTTATTAATTAAATATATATGATACATGGATAACAGTCACTTAGTTCAAAAACAAAAAGCCCAGCATACTGAATAGTGTTAAAGTATATTTTTTATTTGTAATGGTTGTGATAGCCCCAGTACCTGCCTGCTGTCCTGGTTATCTTTCCACAGTTCCTTGTGGGTGGAGCTGAGGGCTGAATAGAGAATGGGAAACACCAAGCCAGGGCTACAAACAGCATGGTGGGACACTGACACGTAAGTAAGACCAATGAAGAAAGCTCAATCTCTATTTTGAAATACTTTTGCTTTTTTATGAAAATTACCAGTTTTATTTGGAATATATTAGGGCTGTAACTTTTTCCAAAAATGAATTTCAAACAAATTTAAAATGCCCCGTAATTTGTTTGAATATATTCTAATACCCCCTCCACATTAGCTTGGTTTACTGATAGGTCAAGAGGGTATACAATAGTTCAAACTGATAGAAAAGCGCCCTCTGCTGGATAAGAAGGGAAACTACTTTTTAATATGCTTATGAGACTGCAGCTCCAATATCTTGAAACATGTCAGCACTAAATCAGTCACAATAAGTTTGAAGTACGCAAGACACAGGAGCACAGGTCATTTCATATTCTATAATAAGATATTAAAGGAGCTATATGTAAGAAATGTACTCAAAGTAATCATAAAATGACCCTAATATGTCAATAGACATTGAGGAATCATGTTAATTTCAAGTATTTATGTCAGACATAATAGTAGTCCAGCCAGAATATTTAATTTCAAACGCAATATTTCTGTGCCGTAAAACTGTTTTGTTTACATTTTGTGTTTTGGTCTGTTGCTCCACCTTCTGCCTAGCGTCCAATCGCGAAGTCAGTACTGTGTCGCCATCCGGGTTGCCAGCTACAAATGTTTCGGGTCAGAAATGTCTGACGTTACTAAATGCATTCGTGAACATGTTTACATTGCACTATTAGCCTACCAAATATATTTTAGTTGGGTAATGAAAATGGTCCATGTTTCCACTGGAGTGAGCTATTGCAGTATATCTTTAGAATTATATTTGGCTTATCGCCATTATTCAGTTTTTGGTAGAAAAACATGTTTGAAGCGAATCATTGCGTCGTTGCCTCATGGGCGTTTTCACGAAGTCAGTATCGTTTGCTCAATGACTGTATGTAAGGATTTCACACCATTGAGGGCCATTTACTGCACACCGACTGCAGTGTGTGTGTCCGAGAGGGCTGCTCTATTCGGACACATTGCTATGAAGCCCCGGTGACGGTGTGGGAGCGCACTCCCGCTCCCACACCGTCACCGGGGCTTCATAGCAATGTGTCCGAATAGAGCAGCCCCCAACGGACACACACACGTTACCGCTGTTTTATCATCCGCACTCCGACACCGTCACCAGGGCTTCATAGTAATGTGTCCGAATAGAGCAGCCCTGTCGGACACACACGCCAGCTCTGACCGCTGTTTTATTATCATCATGATAATATGATTAGATGATAATAAAACAGCGGCAATAGCCTGCGTGTGTGTCCGACAGGGCTGCTCTATTCGGACACATTGCTATGAAGCCCCGGTGACGGTGTGGATGATAATAAAACAGCGGTCAGAGCTGGCGTGTGTGTCCGTTGGGGGCTGCTCTATTCGGACACATTACTATGAAGCCCCGGTGATGGTCTGGAAGTGTGGATGATAATAAAACAGCGGTAACAGCATGTGTGTGTGTCCGAGAGGGCTGCTCTATTCGGACACATTACTATGAAGCCCCGGTGACGGCGATGCAGTTGGTCAATATTATCAGGGATCTATGCAAGGCAAGTGTATTTGTATAGCACACTTCATACACAGAGGCAATTCTATGTTCTTTACCTAAATAAAAGCAAAGAACAGTATGTAAAACACTTGTCATGGTTGCTCCTTCTAGTAGACGCAGTGTTGTGTTGAGTAATCCGGGAACGGGGAATCTGGCAACCGCTACTCTGGGGGGGGGAGGGGGAGGGAGTACCACGCTGTACAGTATTTACAACGTGGTTGCAATAACAGTTTTGGCCAGAGAGGACGCAATCCTTTAACTATTGCCTACAAGCAGTACAAATAAATGGATCAATAGTGTTTGGATGGATGTCTGTATGCCTGCAAAGCCAGTAGCAACACTTTTATAAAAGTGAAGGGGTCTACCATTTTTGTTGTAAGATTCCGGCAGTTTAGACGCTGTTTAGCGTATTACTGCCTTCCACAGGTCAGATGTTGAACTAGATTTTTACATACAGTCCTGTGTTGTGCAGGATAGCCGGGAGCAGGCGAAGTCAACCTCTACAAAGATCGCCACGACTGTGAAAACAAACGGGTGACACCACGGACACTGATACGTCATTTAAAAAAATATCTATATTAGCCTAGCCCCACCTGTTTTTTACATGTAGAAACGCCACTGATCCCGACCAACGTGGAACTGAGCGCAAATGCAGAGGTGGCAAACTCCTCCCTGTCCACGCCCCATTTAAATATGCAAATCTATGTAAATAGGCCCTGGACCTGAGATTCACCTCTATCCGATCAAATAAAACAAGCAAGTGTGGCACAGAGGATATTTATATATGATTGCCACTTACTTAAATGTGTTATTTTATATTATGCACTTTATTTGGCATTTTTACAGACACCCCCCATTCAATTTTAAGCATTATTATTATTATTATTATTATTATTATTATTATTATTATTATTATTATTAAGTATTAAAGGCACGAGAGCACCCGCGGCTATATAAACTGTGGACCGGGACCAGTAAAGCCGCTGAAGACCAGCCGACTCACTTGTCTTTTTGTTTAATTTATTCTTTCAGAATAACATCTTTTCTAAAATATGCCAACCCTTGAGTCAGCTTGCACTCTCTGGGTGTAACACAAGCATGAACAAAGGAAAGAAAAGACATTTCACAGAATCCGAGTTGGAGATTGTGGTGAATGACGTGGAGCCGCGGGGGGAGATTCTCTCTGGTCCCCTGTCAGCAGGGATCAATATGAAGAGGAAGGAAGGGAGGGTTTCTGCCCACCGCTTACTATGCGTCACTTTCATGCCGCACACTAGGAAGACCACTAGGTGGCGCTGTTTTTGAGCAAAATCCGTAACGCTAATAACTCCCGCATACTTTGTCGCACATTCGAAATCGGCTGATGAGCCAATTGTCATTGTTTGCAAGTAAATCCTTGCGTTCCCTAAATACTCGCTCACGTCGAATTGCACCATTTGCAAGGTCCTCTAACAATGCTAACGCTGCCATCGGTAATACCATGTTCTTCATCACATTGCGCATGCTTTTATATCCACCCATATAATTGCAAACACGGTGGGTGTGTTAATTGTTCATAAGTGTGTCTCTGACGTGCACATCACTCTGATGACTAATTGTTGTTGACATTATTAACAGTTTCCCAGCGTCACCTCTAAGTGTCGCCAAAGGAACAATAGCTGTAGAAACGTTCGTACGCCAGCCATGAAGTTGACGTGAGGCACCGCACATTTCCACGGTCATTTCACGTCATACATCATCACTCTGATGACTATATACGCCACGTTTTTTTGCGTATGCCATGTTTTTGTGCGTACGCAACCTTCGTACATGAGGCCCCAGGTTCTCAAGTTTGGGGTCCAAAAGTCAAAAGAGGCCCTAGCCACGCCCCTTACTAAAATAAACCATGAATAGGGGTCTAGAAGGTTTTACGTTCCCCATTTCCAGAGGGATAGAGATAGAAACGTGTGATTTTAGGTGTTTAAACACATGTGGGGTGGGGAGCAGGTTCTCAAGTTTGGGGTCCAAATGTCAAAAGGGGCCCTATAGCCACACCCCTTACAAGAATAAACCATGAGTAGGGGCCTAGAATGACTTGGGAATAAGACCTGGGGTGTTTTATATGAGTGTCTTATATGTCCTAAAGGACATATAAGATAATCAATCTGGTGGCTCTAGCCCAACTGGAAGTGATTCAAATGGGTCGTTCAGAGGTCATCAGAAGATTAAAAAAACACCATTAATAGGGGCCTAGAATGACTTGGGAATAAGATGGAGACACGGGGTGTCTTTTATATGAATCAGGGCATTAAACTCTACTAAAATTATAGGATATAGGGAAATTTGGTAGGATCTAGCCCAACAGGAAGTGGTGTAAATGGAGGGTGACCTTGAGTTTAAGTATACTTGGGAGTGAGTCTCTTTTATATGAAACTAATCTCATTTACATTCTTTTATATAGAGTCTCTTTTATAAGAGGGCCTAAAGGTCATCGGAAGATTAAAAAACACACCATTAATAGGGGCCTAAATTTGGAGGATCTAGTCCAACAGGAAGTGACTGAATAATCTGCCTAAACTGCCACCAAGTGGACAAAAAAAATGAAGCGCACACAATGGATGAAAATTGAATCGTGTCCCGGAGCACGTTTTAATAAATACATTTTCGTGGGTTGTCCACTGGAGCAAGTCAACAAAATTGGCGGCCATAACGCTCCGCTTCTGAAACGGGAGCAGGCCCACTGCTAAGCTTTTGGGGGCCCTAAGCAGAAATGGTCAGGGAGCCCCCCCCACACACACACACACAAAAAAAAAACCTTCAGAGTTCCACTCAAACCTTTGAAACTTTACTTTTTATTAAATATTTAAAATTGACATTAAATAAACACAGAACTATGAAAATGTATATATTAAGTCATATATCAACAAAAGCATTACAATAAAAACTGCAGGCTCCAAAGATGAACAAAAATAATTATGCACATGAATAAGTAAGTATAAAAAGTATAATATAATATATAATAAATATATAATAAAATATAAAGAAAGAAGCCTTAGCAATAACTCAAACAAACTCTTTTCTTTGGCTTTTAACACCACGTAGGTGTGTTGATTTTATGTGCACAGATATTTTATCTGGGGTGGACAATCTATTTATTTATTATGATTTAATGTTTTATTATTATATGTTTTATTGTTTATTTTATTGTACAGCACTTTGGGAACCTTTTGTGTTTATTTAAACTGTGCTTTATAAATAAAATGGATTGGATTGAATAAGGCGCAATAAAAAGGGCCTTCGAACTCATCCATTTTCCTGTTTCCGCTTCGTCGCGCTCAGTTGAAAAAAAAAGAGTGGTGTGTGACCGGGCTTACATCCTGGTGCGCCGGCAAGATCTACGTCATTTTGTCACGACAGGTCGCGAACGGCAGGTATACATGAGCCTTGAGTGTTGGCAACCACATCAAATCCAATTGCTAGGTAACCTAGCCTAGGTTGCTGACGTCAGCTATGAGCAACACAGACTTTACCAGAAAGGGATGCACGGGCGTCATCTCTCTGTTTCCTCTACTTTCATTTTACAGCGCCAGATTCATGTGGTCTCTTACTTGCCATTATGCCTCAGCCTCAACATTCAGATTCAGATACAATAATTGAGATACAATAATTAATTAATGCATTTTAATGCCGAAACTATCTTAAAATATTGTATTTTCCACTGAGAATAAAAGGAATATCAGCCATTTTGTTTTGCTTTGTCAGACCGAAGCTTGATGGTCACGTGACGTGGACGCAGGCCAATAGAAAAGAATAGGCCAAAAAAAATGTTGCCATGCCACAACTTTAGAGCTGTTCTTGTGAAACTACTACATTTTGTGCTGTGGACCAACGTAGCTATTACACGTTTTGATGTGAGACTGGGTTGTATGTATGTATGCGTACGTGTGTGTGTGTGTGTGTGTGTGTGTGTGTGATAAGGCTCAATTAAAGGGGCTATAGATGACACATTTAGCCACAAGATGTTGCACTAGAGCACCAGCAACTCAAACCACAACCATTAGGAGTGTTCTTTACCTTAACTCATCTCATGCACGGCCCGTGCGTCATGGCTGCTGGACCGGACACCAAAACAAAGAAAATAGAAACTCAGATTACAACACACACAGAGGGAGGGTGCCTTCATTCTCTGGTCAGCACGCCATTACTCCACTATATCTCTACATAGCCAATAGTTGTTTGCTGCTATATTAATGTTCAGGATAACGTCTCTAGCCCCTTTAACGAGTTATCAACTTCTTAACTCCTGAAAGATTTGGTTCATGTTGGCACTTTGTTGTTCCCTGACAGAACAACAAAGTGTGTGTGTCAGTTCACGAAGTCTGCACACCAACTATCCCTGACCCAGGAAGTTAAACAGTGAAAACGTCATAAAGGGCTGGCTGTTGACGTCTTCCCCCCTCGTCCTTGTGGTGTCTGGCTCCAGCGCCAGATTGTCGCCTCCAGGTATTATCTAAAATATTCTTTACATGTACGGCGACAAGCCTGCCTGTTCTTCGCCATCATCTGACCTCACACTACCTACTCTACACATGTCACCAACAACGCACTCATTCCGATCCTGAGGAGCTGCCCCCATGCTTACATGCCTCTGCTCATACCTCATGACTCTGTCCTTCGTCAGCAGAAAGGCACCGAGGTTAGTGTGACCCTAATTATTGGTCATATGGTAGATATAAAATATAACCATACCTTCAATCCCTCTCTTGGTCTCATCTAAACTGAGACCACATATGACAATTTGGAAATTGAACTGAGACCACATATGAAAATTTGGCAAAACATTTTTTTCCCCTCCATCTCTTGGGCTCAGTAAAACTGAGCCCATTAAATATCAAATTCGGAAATTCTGCTACTCCTTCAAAGTATAAAATTTGTGGTTCTCTGTATTTCTCCACACTTATTAGATTCATATAGCATAATGGCAAGACCATAATTATGTTTTATCATTGAATGTAAGGGTAAATGTATAAATGTCTCCCAAATATCCCCCCTTTGGGAGTTCCAAAGTCCCAAAAAACTACCAATTTAGTATAATTTCCCCCCTCCCTGGAGAATCAAATGAGACTACTTGCCGGACCGCTAGATGAACCTTCAGCATCACATTTGGTTATCAGAAAAACCTTCTCTTAATCAGGTCTTTCAACCTGTTAAGTTCGTCAGGGCACTCAACCTGTAGTGTTCTTCAGGTCTCTCAACCTGTAATGTTCTTCAGGACTCTCAACCTATAAGTATGTTAGGATAAAAAGATTACCAAATGCGAAATACTTCTTAAGTGTCAAACCCTTCAATTCATGCATATCAAATTAAAATTCACGCAGTATTAAATCAAACCAAAAAAAATCACACAACATAAATCAACAAATTTAAATTTAAAAACTCCTTCTGGGCATGGATGTATCTCGAATGATTGAAATGATCTTCATGTATTGGTAGGCTGCAAGCATGTGGGGGGTTTTGGGCATTCATTGTTGTTTCTGTTCGTCGTCGCTATCTTCAGGTCCTGCAATCCTCCAAAGATGTAGGTTCAGGGTCAGGCTCACATGGAGAGGTTACCAGCACGATCACATGTGAGCCTCCTCAAGACTAGGTTAGACCCTGGTGGGTCCACCTTCCATGTGGATGGTTGCAGCCTCAGCATCGTCATGAGCTGTTGCTCCTGGCTGGGCTGGGTCTGATCCTGGGGTGGTCGGTCTGTGCCGGGTACACCTGCACCCAGCTCCTCCTTGTGGTCCTCCTTCGTCTTTGGTTGAGCGTCTTTGGTGCAGTGGTTGAGGTGGTACCAGGTGGAACTCCCTTCCACCCTCGATGACGGTTGGTGTCGCATTGGTGACCTTGTATGGTCCTTCTCTCCTGGGCTCGTTCCACTTTCCCCTGAACACCTCAGGTACAACTGGTCATCTGGCTCCACCCCCCTTGGTGGTTCGTCCTCCGGCTCTGGAATTATGTCTTTCCCCGGGTCTGTCCCCAACATGTCAGGTTCCCTGGAAGCTCTGGTCGTGGCAGATCCTCTGTCATGGAATTGTTTCCACACAACTGCAGGGCAACAATCAAAGCAAAACAAACTACACCAAGCCACCCCATCTTGTTTTCTGGGCGGCACATAATTATTTATGATTATAATACTAAATATAACAACCCCACTCAATGGAACTTATTGAAGATATTATTACTGCAATAACTTATTGCTGTCAGTCTTACCCCTTGCTTATGTTCCTTCTTCCCAAAATAAAATGATTATATACGAAAAATGTAAATGTAAATATGCTGAATAGCAACTTTCTTTAGTGGAGTTTTTTTTCTATCCCTGTAGCTGGGTGGTAACACCCCCAACGTAAGTACTTGTATGCCTTCTTTCCTCTGACTCTACACTTGTGTGTTAGCAAAGCTAATAAAGTAAAAATGTATCACTCTTCTTCCTCCTGTCAGTCTAAGGCTGCTCTCTTACACTCCCTTTTACGTCTCCCCGGGTCCTTGCCGGTGGGTCAGATGCTCCGCATAGTGACCAATGATACCAGGTTTCACCTTTGCCGTCCAGCCGGACTGCGTGTGAGGTTCTCTCTATCACCCGGTATGGTCCTGTCCACCTTGGGTCTGACCACTTCCTCTTGATGACCTTCAACAACACCCACTCGGTGTCTTTCGGGGCCGGTGCCTGCTCTGCACCTCCTTGGATTACTGCCACCTGTTTGGAAAATGCTGCAACCAGTGCCGTTAGTTGATCATAGTATGGCTTGTAGGTCAGGAATGGAGTGGGTGGGGCTGTAACCCCGCCCAGCTCCAGGAAACTGCTGGCCACAGACAAGCTCATATGGTGTGAACCCTGTAGGTGTAGCGGAGTTCACTGAACTCCTTGTTGACATTAAAGCTAGCGGAAGGGCTTCTAGCCAGCTGAGTTTACTGTGTGCACCTATTTTACCAATCTTTCCCTTCAGCGTCTGGTTCATCCTTTTGACCTTGCCTTGAGACTGAGGATGGTAGACACAACCTAATCGCTGTTTGATGTGTGACTGCTGCACCACACTTTTCAGTTTTCCGAATGAAAGCTGATCCATTGTCTGATCTAATTTCTAATTGAATTCCACACCTTGGCATGACTTTTCTAGATAAAAAATTGATTACAATAGTCACACTTTGATCTTTTATTGGGGCTGTTTCTACCCAATTGCTGAATCTGTCATTGACTACTAGCATGTACCTTTTACCATAATACACTTTTGATCATATCAACATAGTCTAAGACCTGAATTTGAATTTTGAATCAAGTTTATTGCCAAGTACGATTGTTCATACATGGAATTCGACTTGGTGTAATTGGTGCATAATAATTAATTAAAATATAAACAATATAAATATCTATACAATATCTAAAACCAAGGAGCGGCAAAGGCGTGGGATGGGGGGCGAAAGATGAAAATTGCGGGTGTTTGGTTTTGGGGCTAGTAGAAGGACTAATATGCTACGTTAGTTAGTTTAGCATTTAGGTCCGGGCCTTGTTGATCAGGCTGATGTCTAAATGGTCTCCCGAATGTGGGAATGTGTCCCACTAGAGTAGTGATTGTTTTTCTTTCGTTGTTTTCTGCACATGCTTCACAATCATTGAGCTAATTCTCAATCATTGTTTGCAAGTATGGGGACCAAAAATCTTGTTTTCTGATTTTAAACCTTGTTTTCTGATTCCCTTCATTACCTCCCCCCTTGCGCCATGGTGAAAACCATGCACATCTTTAATGAGCCTTGTAACAGCCAGGTAGGTGCAACAAAATGTCCATGAGCACCATGCCATGCACCTCTATCAATGTCTGATTATGATTGTCCAACTCCTCGCCTGAGGCTAAGCTAGCTAAATAATGACCTTCTGCCTGTATCCCTCCTAAGGTGCTATGCCCTTTAACCTCAACTACAGCCAATCTAGTAGAAAGGGAAATTGCAGCCAGTAAATCCTAAACCTAAATTTTGATACGATATGGGTTTACCATCAACCGCTTTTAAACCATGCTGTTACTAAATTGACCAAATCATGTACTCCACCGAAAAACAAAACGCGAATCCTTATATCCCTTAAGAGTTTAAACAAATCACCTGTCCTAGTTATTGCCACATATTCACTGCTTAAGCCGACATGTCTGGAATCTATCCTATCCTCCACCTTTCAATCCAAATGGTTTCTCCTCGGATGGTTTCATCTTCTCGTCACTCTATGATCAAGTGAGTCAGTGTGACTTGGCCAAGTAATCGTGACTGTGCCTGCCTTAGGTTGTCCCCAGGTTTCAAGGGGGGATCTTACCCGTCATAGGCTAACCAGCCTTCCCTACTGGCCTGTTGCAGGACGCCGTGTATGGGGATAAATCCCTTCTGATTCTTATGTTCAGCCCATAGGATAGGTGGCTGGAGGAGTAGAGGCAGATATCTATGACAGCTATCCATGCAGTCCTGTGTATGCGTAATGGAGACACCACACTTCGTTGATGCTGTAATTGTGACGCGGTGGTGGACGAAGCTAACAAATAAACATTTTCAACACAGCATAACAGCATTAGGCGTTGGCGTTTGCAAGGTAAACCCAATTCTTCCCAATGTCAAACAATCTAGCTTGTGCATTAGATCCTTTCCCAGCAGATTGCTGAAGTACTTTTTAACTATCACTTTAACCAGGTCTTTGCTAATTGACCAAAACACTTTGTCAATTAAACAAATAAAACACAAACAACTAAAACAAAGACTAAACAACCTGCAATCTATTTCAACAAAACACATGAACAGCAATATATGGCTGGCCATGACAACAGAGGCGGGACTTATACCACGCAGTCCACTCTCCCCCCCCTTGGGGACACACCTACCGGTTGACTCTGGCAACCCAGAACAAACTTTCTTTTAACTATTTCAACACCACCCTCTGGAGGTATTTTTAAGCAACCTAATGATGGACTTATTTTATTGCTACATACGCAACATTACGTATCAGTTTTTTATATTGTAATAACTACCGCACTCCCGCAGGGTCCATTCAAATATCAAAATGTTCAGATTTGTTATGACATTATGGCTATCTATTCAGATTTGTCATATTCATTCAACTTTTCAAATTATTCTACTTTTTCCACCTTTATTTTTCCAATATAAATCCAGCCTCTTATTCTTCCAATGCTTTACGTCGTAACTCATTCAAATTTCAACCATTTCCCATCGTTCGAACAATTAAACAAATCTAGAGATTTGTATCTATCTAGCCGTGTTCACGAAATTTCGATAGCTGTTATACTTTTTTCTGTATCGCAGTTTTAGTTTCAAATCGTCATAGTCTACCATTCGTCCCATTGTAACCGGCGGACCTTCCACTGTTTAAGACGTCGTAACTAATTAATTCACTTTTCAACCGTTAACCTTCATTCAAAAATTCAATAATAACGATATCCAAGCGAAATTTCGATAGCATTTATATTTATTCAGAATCACAGTTTAAGTTTCGGGTTCTCTTCAGTTGATCTCACAGTTACACATCGATTACACATTGATCTCTGACAGTTACACATCGTAGGCCTAACTAAATCAATTCTCAATTGTTTACCTTCGTTCAAAAAATGTCACAAATCTACAGACTTGCATATCCCATAATATCCAAACGAAATTTCGATAGCATTTATATTTATTAAGAGTTTCACAGTTTAACTGATTCCTTTTCAGTTGACTTCACGTTGACGCTCGAGCGAGGGGACGTTCAGCAGTGTTGCCAGATTGGGCTGCTTTTTGAGGATCAGACAGTGTTGCCAGTTTGGGCTACTTTTTGAGGACGTTCAGCAGTGTTGTTACTACTTCAGTTACTTCTACTTCAGCTATTAGTATTACTAATTCAGCTACTACTACAATTTCAACTACTTCTACTACTTTCAGATTCTTCTATTTCAGCTACTACTACAATTTCAACTACTTCTACTACTTTCAGATTCTTCTACTATTTCAGCTACTACTACAATTTCAACTACTTCTACTACTTTCAGATTCTTCTATTTCAGCTACTACTACAATTTCAACTACTTCTACTACTTTCAGATTCTTCTACTATTTCAGCTACTACTACAATTTCAACTACTTCTACTACTTTCAGATTCTTCTACTATTTCAGCTTCTACTACTACTTTCAGCTTCTTCTACTATTTCAGCTTATACTACTACTTTCAGATTCTTCAGATCAATTCATTTTATATTTCTGCTTTGCGCTTATCATTCAGCATTCACACGCGTTTTCTGCAGGAAATGCATTTTCTAGTTTTTATTTTTATTCTTCTTCCGAACGTTTTTTAACATTCTTCTCCTTCATACTTTCAGCTACAGAAACCATTCAGATATCAACATGTTCAGATTTGTTACAACATTATGGCTATCTATTCAGATTTTTCATATTCATTCAACTTTTCAAATGATTCTACTTTTTCCACCTTTATTTTTCCAATATAAATCCAGCCTCTTATTCTTCCAATGCTTTACGTCGTAACTAATTCAAATTTCAACGGTTTCCCATCGTTCAAACAATTAAACGAATCTAGAGATTTGTATCTATCTAGCCGTGTTCAAATTGTCGTGCTGTTCTTTGAGGAAGAAGGCCCCCGACACAGGATCGCTTTTAACTCACTTTATTTGTTTAGCTTTAGGTATTTATCTATGAAGCAAATGGAGAGGAATTGTAAAAGTCACGCGCGTGGAGCGACCCTTAGCTGGGTATCTGTCCAGATACGCTGCCTGGGGGTTTCTTTTCTTCCCCCGGATGTGTGGTTTGGTAGTATCTGGGTAGGCGTGTCCTCTATGATGCATACTATGCTCTGATTGGCTAGTGTTTAGCGCCCGCCCCCAGTGTATTATGTGTGCCGCCATCTGGTGGCCAGGTGCAGTTAATACAACTTATATATTTCTTTCTGTTCCCTTGTGGCTATGTGAGGATATTACAGCCTGTTGATACATATACTATAATTTATTCTTAACAAAATCTACAGACTTGTATATCCCATAATATCCAAACGAAATTTCGATAGCATTTATATTTATTAAGAGTTTCACAATTTAACTGATTCCTTTTCAGTTGACTTCACGTTGACGCTCAAGTGAGGGGACGTTCAGCAGTGTTGCCAGATTCTTCTTCTTCTTCTTCTTCTTCTATGTATTGGCGGATTACAGCATTCTGTGTGTATACCGCCACCTACTGTACAGGAGTGTGTAAAGGGACTGGCCAGACTATATCGCTTTTTCATTTTGAAATGTAAATAAAATAGAGCAAATAAACCAAAACCAAAGCAAATAAACAAAAAAAAACAAAGAAAACCTAATTAAATTATTTTAATTAATTCTGTATCATTTAGGTAAATGATAAGAGCTTTAATTCTATCTCTCTGCATACCTTGTTCCTCTAGTATGTTATGGATTCCTGATTCTTCTTCTATTTCAAGCCATTCCTGTCTGAAATCATTATACTTCGTACCCAACAAAACTGGACTGCAATTTCAAGATTTCTAAGATGTGCTAACAGGTGTCTCATTTCTATAACCAGGTCTTCTCTTATTGAATTTCCTGATAAAAGGCTTTGTAAGACTGCCATTGAATCAGTACATATGACTGACTTAAGGGTTTAACTTCCTCTATCCATCTCAAAGCAGTTATATATAATAATTTATTTGGTCGAATTCTGGAATATATATTCCTATGCCACAATGGCCATTTTGTGTATCTTTTGTATGTATCCATCTGTGTATATTTGTATGTATCCATGATATGATAAACTCAAATATTTTTTTTACAAACTACTGCAAAGCTTTGCTGATCTGGATGATCTTTCTTTTCTTCAAGTAGATCTATATTTACTTAAGGAACAGGGAGAATCCATGGAGGAACACTACTCATAGCTAACGCAGGGCTGAACTTTAGATCTTTTAGTCCATACTGATCTGCAGCATCATCAATGGTCCATCCAAATCCCTTTGATTTCTTGAGATACTCCCAGCGATCTTGTAGCACTGATGTTGCTGGATTGTTAACACTTCCCTGCAGTCTAACCCAATATGTTAAGGAAAGTTTCCTATACCTTAAACTGAGTGGGGTTTCCTCTAATTCCACCAGCAGAGCACTTGTAGGAGTTGTTTTCATAGCTCCTAAAGCTATTCTCAGGGCCTTACATTGTATTCTCTCAAACTTCAGGAGAGATGTTTTACAAGCAGAGCTATATACTACACAACCATAGTCAATAGTAGATCTTATCAGTGCTTTGTAAATATTCAACATAGACTGTCTATCTGCTCCCCAGCAAAGACCAGAGACCATCCTCATTACATTTAACACCTTTTTGCATTTTGTTTCCATGTAATCTATGTGATGAAACGCACCTACGCTGCTCCTTGGTCGCAGAGAGTCTCCTTTTAGAGGGCTACACTATGTTCAAACGTAACAGACAGCTGTCCTACACAAATGTTCCACAGATGGCCGACAGAGGTGGTGGCGGAGTGGCTGTTTATGTGAAAAACCACATTCAAGTGCAGGAAATACAGTACGTATATAATGTAACTGATCTTGAGTTCTTGGCTTTGAAGGTTGAAGCCCCAGTGAGTGCATTGATTGCCACTGTATACAGACCTCCAGACTACAGTGTGAGATCATTCTTGTCGAACCTGGGAAGCCTTTTGGACTCATTGGAGATCATGGATTGTCACCCCATCATTGTCTCTGGCGACTTCAACGAGAATCTCTCCTCTCCCACAGGTAAGCCAATACTCGAGTTGTTTCAGTCCAGGGGATACGCACAACTCATCACTGCTGCAACCACAGAGAAGAACACACTGCTGGACCTCATTTTCATCTCTCGACCACAGCAATGTCTCCAGTCAGGTGTATTGCAGACCTATTACAGCTATCACAACCCTGTGTACTGTGCTATATCCGCAAACTTAAGACTAAAGGTTAACACAATAATAAGAGTTATGGTTAAGTGGGAAAATACGTTTTACTATATATATATATATATATATATATATATATATATATATATATATATATATATATATATATACATTGTAAATATTCAGGAAATACAAAATACAGTTCATAGTGGATTCTGAGCATTTAACAATGCAGTTTAATTTATTCATTTAATATATTTGTGTATTTGCAACATATTTTAATTGCTTCTGTATTCATATACATACTACTACTACTACTACTACCACTACTACTACTACTACTACTACCACTACTACTACTACTACTACTACTACTACTACTACTACCACTACTACCACTACTACTACTACCACTACTACTACTACAACTACTACTATACTACTACTACTACAATGATCATAATGCAAACCAGTGTCGGGGATCCTCTGTCCAGCCTGGCCGTACCACCTGGCCAGGCTGGACAGAGGATCCCCCACACCGCTACAGCTGTCCATGGCAGCAAACCAAGCCTACATCTGACTACTGGACGATGGGCATCAAGCTACACTGCTGCCATGGTCTCTCCTGACTCACCTCACCACCACCTACCAGTAAGTTGCCTTGTTTTCTTATTTCTCATTTGCCAGTTAAGGGTTGACATATTTCATTTAGCATTACAGTGTCCACAGTAAAGCAGGCAAAAAGGTCCCTCTCGTTTCAATATTTTGTAGATTAAGATTGTCAATTATCTCACAAAAACAATAACATATTGCTTATATCTTTCTTTTACAGATATGACAATACAACAATCCCTAAACAGCATCTGTCCTCTGAGCACTGGCGTAACTATCGACGGTGCAACCGTCACCGGGGCCCAGACGTCGGGGGGGGGGGGGGGGGGCCCATGAAGACGCCGGCCTCCCCCGTCAACAATCGCGCAGCACCCCCCCCCCCCCCCGGCAACAACCGTGCAGCACCACCCTTGTCAACAACCGCGGGGGGCCTAAAATATTATTTGCACCGGGGCCCATCATCACGTTTTTACGCCAGTGCCTCTGAGCCAACAACATCCAACTCCTCACTTCAATGACAAGATTCCTGCACAAGGCCCCCCTGCTGCTGAGCTACTGGCCAAGCTAATAGGGACTTGATCCTGAGGAGGAACTTAACCCAGGCATTACATATCATAGCATTACATGATAATGGTTGCAATGTGTAAATTATGTGCTTTTATGATATGTGCCTTGTTATTAAAGAACAGCAGTATGCTAAACAAAGCTAAAATGGGAACCCCCATAGTGTTGATCAAGTTAAATGGGATGATTACATTCATAGGTAGGAAAATAAGGAGAGACTACAGTGGAGAAATATTGTCTAATGAAGATACAATAAAATACATCTTTGACCAGCTCCATCAGAGTCTTTTATTTTTCTTACACCAATAGTAGTAATATGTTGACACGGGAGTCTTCTTTTCTTTCCCATTGTCCATCATGATGACTCTTATGGTAACTCTGTTACATTGATGATGATGTATGTGTGTTATGTTGTGTGGCTTATAGGGGTGGTTAATTGGTCCAATTTCCCGATTCGATTCGATTCCGATTATTGAAGTCTCGATTCGATTATAGACCGATTTTCGATTATTAACGATTATCGATTTGATTTTCGATTATTATAGTTACCGACTGAAGTCTATTTTTTTGAAAGACAGACGCAACACATGTTTTACTGTAAGCCTTATAGCTATAATGTACTCAGTTATAAAAACAGAAAACACCACACTGTGTAGCTTCAGTGATCAAATGACACTGATCAATATTTATAAAAAATAATAAAATATAAATAATCGATTTTTGAAAAATGAATAATCGATTCATAATCAGTCATTTCATAATCGCGATTAATCGATTATCAATTTTTTTCACCACCCCTAGTGGCTTAAAGTGGTTGTCGTTGGGCTTCTTTCCAGTGTTCATTGTTGGGGGTTCCTCTGGTAGAGCTGGTGACAACTTGATTAAAGCTATTCAACATTTCTACTGCCTACTACTGCACCTCCTACCACTACTACTACTTCAGTTATTACTACTTCTTCAGCTACTACTACTACTCCTTCAGCTACTACTATTACTACCATCAGGCGCGTAATTTGCTGGGGGGTTAGGGGGGTCATGACCCCCCAAAAATCAGATCCAGCTAATATAACCCCCCCAATATCATCACACATAATTCAGAAAAATATGAAATATTCTGTTTGTTTTCTTTATTAATTTAATTTGGCAGCAAGATAGTATCATGTTTTAATCATCTGTAATGTACCCCCCCCTCCCCTGATGAAAAGGACACGGAAAGGCAGCCAGACAACTCTTTTTCATTGTTGGTCGAAAAAGAGTAAAAATCCTGACGAAAAGGAGGTAAATACCCCTATTGTTATACCATGAGCTGTGTTCGAAATCGTTCCCTATCACGGATATAGTGCACAATATAGGGTGCTCGCCATTTTGTAGTGGTGTTCGAATTCTCAGTGGTTCATTTCATGCACTATATAGCATGGACCGCGGAACGCATCTGAACAAGGGGGGGCCATAATATCCAACACGTTCTCATCCCAACTCGTAATATACCGACGATTTGTCACGCCCCTAGACGTCTGATACTGACGCAAAAGGTTCCCTCCCGCGTCTGTGTGAAACGATCTGGGTTCTCATAAACCCGTTCGCGGTGGTAAGAGAAGAGCAGAGTCTACAGCGTCCGCTCGCAGAGCAGAGTCTACAGCGTCCGCAGTCTACTGTGAAACAATTCACTCCAAAAAGGGTTATGGTTAGGGTTATGGTTAGGGTTGCTGGCAGAATAGACGTCAGTATAGCATCCTGTTTCTTTTAGTCAATTCTTATTTTAGCCTAATATGTTGTAAAATACCTTCAAATGTGATTGACAGATAGGCCTTCTTTTGTATTTACATGCTTTTGTTTAGATTTTGTTAGTTTGAACTGGTGATGCCCACCAATATGTGAAATCAGTTTGCCATGTTCAGAATAGAGGTGCAAGCTGCACTCCAGTGTGCCACCCTGTATTGTGTGATGTGTTTGAGAGTTGAATTGTGCATAATACATTTGCTGCATGTAGGTGCCAATACAGTGATGCAATTGATTAATCTTTAAGTTCTTGTGTTTTTTTTCATAAGATAGTGAACACACACACAAAATCAATTAGGTGGAAGCTGCCACTGTTGGCTAGTGCTTCAACACTGAATTTAACTACTGTGTCATTATGGCATAAATAGTCAAAAAGTAGCCAAAATCAGTAAAAGTATCGCAATGTATTTCTAATACAAGAACGGCAAATTGGCATGTCACCTTTTACACAAGAAAATGATTAAATAAATAAATAAATATGCCGCGAGTTTAACCCCCCCAATGGCAGACCCAAAGTTACGCCCTTGACTACCATTACCACTATAACTACAGCTAGTACCACTACTACTATCTTCCTGCTATGATATTCAGCACTTTGCTTCAGGTAATGCAATTTAGCTTTAGTTTTAGGTTTCAGCTTCCAGGTTTTTCAGCAGTGCACTGCAATACATTTGACCTTTCAGATTGTTCAGCAGTGTTGTTACTACTTCAGTTACTTCTACTTCAGCTATTAGTATTACTAATTCAGCTACTACTACTTTCAGCTACTTCTACTATTTCAGCTTCTACTACTACTTTCAGATTCTTCTACTATTTCAGCTTCTACTACTACTTTCAGATTCTTCTACTATTTCAGCTTCTACTACTACTTTCAGATTGTTCTACTACTTTTAGATTCTTCTACTATTTCAGCTTCTACTACTACTTTCAGATTCTTCTACTATTTCAGCTTCTACTACTACTTTCAGATTGTTCTACTACTTTCAGATTCTTCTACTATTTCAGCTTCTACTACTACTTTCAGATTCTTCAGATCAATTCATTTTATATTTCTGCTTTGCCCTTATCATTCAGCTTCCAGCATTCACACGCGTTTTCTGCAGGAAATGCATTTTCTAGTTATTCTTATTACCCCTATTATTATTATTATTATTATTATTAGTAGTAGTAGTAGTGGCGCAGTGGCGTTTCTACATGTAAAATACAGGTGGGGCTAGGCTAATTTTTTATTTTTTTAAATGACGTACCAGTGTCCGTGACGTCACCCGTTTGTTTTCACAGTCGTGGTGATCTTTGTAGAGGTTGACTCCGCCTGCTCCCGGCTATCCTGCACAACACAGGACTGTATGTAAAATCTAGTTCAACATCTGACCTGTGGAAGGCAGTAATACGCTAAACGGCTCTAAACCTATCAGTAAACCAAGCTAATGTGGAGGGGGTATTAGAATATATTCAAACAAATTACGGGGCATTTTAAATTTGTTTGAAATTCATTTTTGGAAAAAGTTACAGCCCTAATATATTACAAATAAAATTGGTAATTTTCAAAAAAGCTAAAGTATTTCAAAATAGAGATTGAGCTTTCTTCATTGGTCTAACTTACGTGTCAGTGTCCCACCATGCTGCTTGTAGCCCTGGCTTGGTGTGTCCCATTCTCTATTCAGCCCTCAGCTCCACCCACAAGGAACTGTGGAAAGATAACCAGGACAGCAGGCAGGTACTGGGGCTCAACCATTACAAATAAAATATACTTTAACACTATTCAGTATGCTGGGCTTTTGGTTTTTGAACTAAGTGACTGTTATCCATGTATCATATATATTTAATTAATAAAGTACATTAGTGCAGCTTTTAATGTTTTATTGCTGACATCAAAACATTGCAATAATGAAAGTATAGTTTTTAAACTTTAAACTAAGCTTCCGCAAACCAAAATGACACTAGTGCAAACAGCTGTAAGAGCCTATAAGAACCCAATATCATGTTACCATGGAGACCTCCCATAGGCCTAGGCCAGGGGTCGGCAACCCGCGGCTCTGGAGCCGCATGCGGCTCTTTAGCGCAGCCCTAGTGGCTCCCTGAAGCTTTTTCAAAAATGTTTGAAAATGGAAAAAGATGGGGGAGAGAAATATATTTTTTGTTTTAATATGGTTTCTGTAGGAAAACAAACATGACACAAACATTATTAACGTTTTTCAATGCTGTAAAAATGTGTAGAATAAATATTAAATTTCAACATTTCTGTCAACGAAGATTTACGTCATAGCCTGCGACACACGTTTCTATCAGTAAGGCGGGATGCCAGGCAGGTGGCTGTTGTAAACAAACCGGCGGCTGTGTGATGGGCCATGGATCCCAAAGGGAAAAAGAGAAAAATAACTGAGGAGAACAGAGGATTCAACGTTTCTTGGACCGGGCAATAGTAACACACCGCGGACCTACGACCGACGGGGGGGGGGGGGGGGGGGCGCGCGCAATAGTAACACACCGCGGACCTACGGCCAACGGGGGGGGGGGGGGTGCGCGCAATAGTAACACACCGCGGACCTACGGCCGACGGAGGGGGGGCGCGCGCGATTGTAACACTCCGGCCGACGGTGGTGGTGCGCGCAATAGTAACACACCGCGGACCTACGACCGGCGGGGGGGCGCGGTGTGTTACTGTTGCGCTCTCAAAAAGGAGGACAAATACGCGCCGGCTTGATGCTGCGCCGGACGCCGGACAGGGCTGAAAAACCGGACAGTCCGGCGCAAATACGCGCCTCCTTTTTGAACCCGCGCCCCGCCCCACCGGTTGAGAACCACTGCTACAGGATGCACTGCAGGAAAAATAAACATTTAATCATGAAGGCTCATTATGTATTTGTAGTTAACTTAGTCATTTCTATAGTAGGCTAATATAGCTACTATAGATACAGCATGGGTTGCCTTCAATATAAGGCTTCTATAAGGCTTTTATTTTTTTGCGGCTCCAGACATATTTGTTTTTTGTTTTTTTGGTCCAATATGGCTCTTTCAACATTTTGGGTTGCCGACCCCTGGCCTAGGCAGTGTCCTGGAGGAGAAAGCAAAGATAACAGCTGTGAAAGAAAAGATTCAGAATGGCCTGTCTTGGTTTAAAGCCCACTCACCACGACAAGGTGCAGGCCAGGAGTGGGGACATATAAGACGGGACAAACATAAACAGACACAACATTGACAAGAACAATGCTTAACTGTCACTGTGTTACGGCAGAAGGTACCGCAGCACAACCACCATCTGTGATTTACAGGAGACATCCGTTGTCTCGTCGGCCTGTACAGCAACACATGATGTCTCGTCCACTTGTTCGGCTGTCCCTGTCCACTTCATACATGCAGTCTAATGGTCCTGTATGGTGATGTCCCTTTGAATACGGGCTGAGCGTCATAGTGCCGCTGAAGCCGAGCATCGCCCTCACACACAGTCTCAAAAATACAACGGAATATCCCCGGATTCAGAGAGTCCGCCGACTCGTCGTGACCCCGCAGTGCTGTCTCACATTTCCCACACAGTTTAATACAATTGATGATCCGACCGAGTACATACCTGTTTTCCTCCACTTGCCTGTTATGCTCATCAATGCCGCGCTGGTAAGCACTGTCAATCTGGACAGTGACGTTCACCCATCCAAAAAGACCCAATTTCATAGCATTATCCAGATGACTATTGCTGCTCTCATGTTTGGTTATCCTTTCAGAGAGGTGTTTTAAATCCTTGTATCCGGTCCTCGACCAAGTAACTTCTCCACCACTGCCACCAAACAGCAAACAAGGAAAGCAGAAGAGTGCCTTCTTCTGAATGCTAGCCATTAGCCATTTCTTTTTGGCAAACCACTCGACATTAAAAGCACGGATGTTTTTGCCAGCGGTTTGGCTAATGCCGATATCCCTTGGATGGTGGGGACCAAGGCGTTTTACCTCTAATTTTTCCTCCAGACTAAGGGTCTCAAATCTGTGCTCCAATAGATGATCTACCTCATTCATGTTGTCGACTCGTTTTCGTTTGTGTGCCTCCGACATGTTTGTTAGCAACTTCTCATGCGGCGCACGTGAGGACGAGGTCACTCGAGTCATGACTCATCACGCGCGCCGCACAATAGAAGTAAAATAATCTCCGTCCACTTCAACAGAGAAACACTCTGAGCATGCGCATTTCAATTTTTCAAGTCCAATACACATTACATTGGGCTGGTGGGGTTAGAGCCATTGTTGTTGCCCCTCCAGACGAACTCAGTCTGAAGAAGCAAGCTAGGGTCAACTAAAAATGTACTAAAAGCGCCAAACTTATTATTTTACAGTACTTTCTGGGGAGATTAAAAAAAAAAAAAATATATATATATATATATATATATATATATATATTTTTTTTTTTTTAAGTATATATTAATATTATTATTATTTTTTTTTTTCTTGTGAGAGTAGGTGGGGCTGAGCCCCACTTGCCCCTAATGACCAGTCGCCACTGGTCGGGATACATACAAAAGAAATGTGCTCGGATCCATGCGTACGCACACTTACGGTTTAAACAGGCAGCTTAAAGCAGACCCATGGGGGCATAAGGGCAGTGCTAACTGCTAACTCCCTCATGCCCCCATGGGTCTGCTATAAGCTGCCTGTCCATAACTTGGTCTATGTTGTCCCAAATTGTCTCGTTCTTTTTCCTATGGGCTACATGTGGTGAGCTTACAACAGGACTATGGGTCAATTTACACCAGACTTACACTTTAACTAAGCAAAAGGTGTGAGTGTCCTATTAGATAATTACTGCATGGAACATTATCTTTCAGCTGGCAACAAGTTATTTAAACCCAACTGATGCAATGAGTATCTTCTCATTCCTTAAACAACCATTTTGTATTAATGTCTTTCAGTTGCTTCTCGGCAGTGTGACCGAAAACTTACACAGCAGGCCTTCAGCGACATTGTAAAAAATTGGCTACGTTATGCCCCTTGGCGTGCAGGAGGCATCAAGAAAAAGTAGATGTAGGTGAATTTGATATTCCTAATATTACTAAATAGCTGTTGCATAAGTTGCTCTGCAAAATGTTTCATCGTGAGTGCTGACATGTCTCTGCTTCTCTCCCAGTGTCCTCTTCATATGGGCTATGGCCCTGGTTGCAGCCTTTTGTTTTTTATTGCTCTCTAATGGTTTTATCCATAGAAACTAAATGAAACCAAAATGTGTCTGTTATTATACAGTTAGTCCTATTGTTGGCGGCATAGTCTTACTGCTAAATAGAGTGTATTTCAATGGAGGTTGATGTTGATTGTTCTGCAAGCTAAAATGGCCATCACTCATTTTAATACTTATATATATTATACTCATTAATTTGTATAAATTCATAGTTAGTATACCTTTTAGATAATGGTTGAACCAATATTGATTCAGTAACATTATTTCAACATAAAATCAACTGAAATTGAAATGTAGATTCTCATTTAGATGATGGTTGAATCACCATTGATTAAGTAACATTATTTCAACATAAAATCAACTGAAATTTAAATGTAGATTCTCATTTAGATGATGGTTGAATTACCATTCATTCAATATCGATATGGTTGAAGATCCAATGTTGATTCAACAAAAAGTAGAGGGGACACTTTCAACATCGTTTCAATGTCAGGCTTCAACTTAGTTTCAACATTTCTGCAAAACCATATTTAAACATTTATTCAACTGCATGTTGCTATCTGGGAACTCCCGCATACTTTGTCGCACATTCGAAATCGGCTTATGAGCCAATTGTCATTGTTTGCAAGTAAATCCTCGCGTTCCCTAAATACTCGCTCACGTCGGATTGCACCATTTGCAAGGTCCTCTAACAACGCTAACGCTGCCATCGGTAATACCATTTTCTTCATCAGAATGCGCATGCGTTTATATCCACCCGTATAATTGCAAACACGGTGGGTGTGTTAATTGTTCATAAGTGTGTCTCTGACGTGCACATCACTCTGATGACTAATTGTTTTTGACATTATTAACAGTTTCCCAGCGTTACCTATAAGTGTCGCCAAAAGAACAATAGCTGTAGAAACGTGCGTACGCCAGCCATGAAGTTGACGTGGGGCACCGCACATTTCCACGGTCATTTCACGTCTCATACATCTGAACGTGAGCATGGAACGCCACGTTTTTTTGCGTACGCCACGTTATTGTGCGTACGCAACCTTCGTACATGAGGCCCCAGGTCCCTATCTTATTCCCAAGTCATTCCCCCCATTTTTTAAATCTTCTGTCATGTCCTCCATTTTCCCTTCACGTTTTCCTCCTTTTCTCCCACTCACCTGTCCCTAATCGTCCCTAATCAGCCCTGGCCTGCCCTTGTGTGTGTTCCCCAGCTTAGCTGCTCCCTCTGTCTCACTGTCTGTTCCCCATTCCCTTGTTAGTTCTGTGTATTTAGTTTTGGTTTTCTGTTCAGTATTTGTCGCGTCATTGTTTCATGTATGTTCCAGGCCGTCTTGCTTTCCTGCACTCCCACTTATTGTGATTTTGGAAATAAATTATAGTCTTACTCCTGTGCCTGCTGTCTTTGCATTTGGGTCCATCTGGGGCCTCATTACAGAAAGAATCCTAACTGCTCATCCTAACTTAAGTTAGGAAACCAAAGATAGGAAAAATCCTAACTTCCTATTACAGAAGCAGTGCCTAACCTAATGTCTGTTTCCTATCTTATCTGTGGCTTCCTATCGTATCTTTATTTAGGAAAATCCTAACTGTTCTATCAATCTGATTTTTCGACGGCTATCAACAGTTTGTCTTTTTCTGCACTTAGAATGTGCACGAGACTGATAGAACGCATAACTGTAACGACAAAACTTTAAACTTTAAAGCTATAAACGAAACAGCAAGCTACGGTCATGGCAGGTACAGCTGATAAGAAGAGGAGGGCTTTTAATTTTAGCCAAGACGAGTTGGAGGCATTAGTTCAGGCGGTGGAAGACAGGAAAAATGTATTGTTCGGGAAATTTTCAATGACTGTAACGTCGCAGTCTAAAGACAGAAACTGGAAAGAGGTGGCAGACTCTGTCTCAGCGGTTTGTGGGATGCTGAGGACGGTGGAGAGTACGAAGAAAAAGTGGTCCTCTCTAGCAAGTGATGCTAAGATCAGGGGGGTCTTACAAAGGAGGGACCAAGCAAAGACGGGGGCTGGTTTGCCCGAAGTGAAGCCCCTAACCTCACTGGAGGAGAAGATCCTGGCCGTCATGGGTCAAGTTTACACCGAAGGTAAGTTGATTTCAGCGCTAGCTTCCATCGCAAATTAGCCAACTAGCTGCTAGCTTGGCAACTAATGTTAAAGTTTGTCTTCACTAAGACATATCATGTCTAAACGACAAGAACGCTAGTGCTAAGGTTAGGTTGGGCATACACCTAAAGAGTGGACCTCATAATTGGTATCAACTAGTGTCAGTGTGTCCACATTTTGGGGGCGGTGTAGCAGGCTACAGATGTCAGCTAGCTAGTGCTACGATGTAACGATGATAATCTAAAATGTAGCAGCGTAGCAGCTACCTGCCGCTATCGATAACTGGCTTGGAGGAGTGGCTACATAGTAACCCTAAAATAGGGCCACCAGAAGCTACATGTTACTTGTGTCGAACCAGACAACATACAGTCTATGTAGGCCTATGTAGACAGCAAAAGAAAAGCCAACGCTGACAACTCCCTAATGTGAAATCATTTGTGTATCATAGGCATTGCAACCGGCACGGAGGTGGGACAGGATGAGCTGTGTGAGCAGAAAAGTGGCGAGGTGTATCAGTCAACGTTGTCTGACCCTGAATCGAGAAGGGTCATATTAACGCTGATGGATTCAGAGTGTGACATCATGAATCTGCCACCAGCAATAGTCATCCCATCACCTGGTAAGTCGAATTCAACGTTGATGGTAATTTAAAAATAAATAGGCTATGAGGTGCATTTTTACAATGATGCTGTCTCAACTGTAGGCTACTCCATATGAACAATTGAGGTATATAATGTCCCGTTTAGTCTATGCTGTTCAAGGAAAGGTGCCTAGATTCTGAATCTAAGATTCACAGTTTTTAATTCTTCTCTACAGCTAAAAAGAAGAAGCACATAGGCCTACAAGAGGAGCTTCTGGGGTTGGAGAAGGAGAAGCTGCTGGTATGAGTTGGAGAAGGAGAAGCTGCTGGTAATGAGAGAAAAAGTAAATATTGATAAGGAGAGAGACTGCAATTGGAAAAAGATGAATTTGAATTCATGAAGGAGTATTTAAAAAATTGAGGGAACAACATTGTTGATCTCTCTGAACTATAAAAAAAAAAGCACACATTTAAATTTGATTAATAAATATTTATTTTTTATATTGTTGAAATAAATATTTTAAATCAAACTGCAATGTTTTGTCTTTAATTATCTTGTAAAATAATGTGCAATTAAGTTGTTTCTGGCAGTTCTGCCAGTCTGTGCACCATCATGTATGCCATCATGACCTTCCTCCTCATCTTCAACCATGGCCGGGATGTTTTCAGGGTCCGGGAGATTAGCCATCCTGCATATGTTGTGCAACACAGCAGTGGCCTTCACAAACATCACCACTCTCTCAGGGGAATACTGAAGATATCCCCCACTCTTATCATGGCATCTCCATCTACAACAACATAAATTAACCAGCAGTGCACCAATTAACCAGTTAGTTTGTATTGCCATCATGGTAACAAAAGTTTCAGGGCATACAATGCTTTACTTATTAATTCCTTTGACTATGTTATAATCGATATTAATATTAAATAATATTAAACTTATACTTTTGCTACATTGCTTTTGAAGTGTATAGTAGTAACACTAGCCTCTTCTTCAAGGGTTACTACACACTCCTTATCTACACTATTGAATGCACCAAAGCAGTATGTCTCACCTTCCTTTCCATATCCCATAAAGCCTCTCCTGACGGCTACGGCACCTTTTGTGTGCCACATTATACCTCCTCTCTGCCTCTGTCTGCTCATTCATGACTGGTGTCATTAGGTAGGGTTTCAAGGGGTATCCCGAGTCTCCCAAAAGCCATCCACGTGCCCTGCCCTCACTCAGGTAAGCATTGATATCACTGTAAATGGGCACATTTCATATTTTAAATAGTATTTGAGTGGAGCCTATAATGAAGTATGTAAAACAATAATTTATGTTAGTGTCAAGGACCTACCTGGTGTTGAATATGAACGAATCATGGATGGATCCAGGCCACTTTGCCAACAAATGCCGTATTTCCATATTTTGGTCCCCTATGGCCTGAACATTAATGGCATGGTATCCCTTACGGCACACGTATGCCGGCTCACTTGGACCACTTGGAGCTTTGATTGGAAAAAGTGACCCATCAATAAGCCCAATTACCCCTGGCATTCCACTCTGTCGTAAAAACTCCTCCTTTATCCGCAGAAGCTCTTCTCCACGCGGAAACTGAATGTAGTTTGGTGCAAGATTGCAGATGGCTTTGGTGACTTCCATGAGGTTGCGCGAAATACATGGCTGTGACACCGAAGACAGGCTTGCAACCTCAGTCTGGAAGTCACCCAAAAAAACGCAGAGCATTGGTTACCTGCACAAGCACTGGCAAGGCTCCATGTCTCCTTGTGGGCCTCTCCAGAGCTGGATGTAATTCTTCCACCAAATTCAAAATTAAATGTCTCGGCAGGCGATAAAATGAAATTAAAATATGGTCAGGAAAATTTAACACATCATTATGCGGTCTAAGTAGTCTTTCTGCCATTATATTTCTGTTAATATGTTCATCTTCATTGTCAAACCTACAAGCAGTGCTGCTGCCATATTTTTTTCAGTTAGTGACAGTTATTTTGAATTTAGGACAGGATGAATGGCAACCTAACTTAGGCATCCGATGTTAGGCATCCTAAGTTAGGAATTTCCTAACTTAGTATGGTTCTGTAATGGCTAAATTCCTATCTTAAGACAAGATAGGATCTCATCCTAAGTTAAGTTAGGAAACCTGCTTCTGTAATACCAAAACCCCTAAATGCCTTCCTATCTTAAGTTAGGATAGGATTTCAGAGTTAGGAAGTTTCTGTAATGAGGGGCTGCTCTTCCGAACATAACAGAATGGCGCGACCCAGCGGAGAAAAATGTCTTCTTGGGAACCCGCTTGGGGAGACCTCGATAGCCCTGCGTTTCCTTGGGCTATGTTGCATCTGCGCCCACCAGATCTAGGACGTGAGCTGGCTCCCGATAGTCCCCAGTCCCAGAGGAGCCGGGAATGCCGGTGTGTACGCGGGACAATCCACCACCAATGTTTCACCAGCTAGGGCATTGCTCGCCGTCTGCATCCCCCGCAGCCGCGCACACCACCACCTGCATCTCAGCAGTCTCCAGTCTTGGGCCGTGGGATCCCGGTGCTGGCTCAATCTGGGCCAGCCTACTGCTCCAGCCCAGCGGGCACCATGTCAGCCTGCCCCTCAGTCTGCTCCCAATGTGGACCCAGCAGACGAGATCGAGGAGAGGCTAGAACCTACGGGTTTTCATGCGCCGGTCCAAGGCAGCCTCAGAAGCCACGACCTGACATCCCTGAGAGCGAACCTGGAGCTAGTGCTCATTTAAGTTCACCCTCAGCTAGCGACCATGACCAAATAGCTGTTTCTGCTAGCAGTCAGTCTACCTCCCTATCGCTAGGCTCCCTATCACTAGTCTCCAGGCCACTGACCCACAGCCTGCTTCCCACGGTAATTCCTCGTTAGCCCAGGTGCTAGTCCCCTGCCCACTTGTGGATTCTGTGTAGCAAACACCAGAAACGGCACCAGAAATGGAGAGAACACAAGCTCACCTGTCATGAGGTTGGTTTGCCCCACCACCAGCCCAGCACTCCAGAGACTCCACTACCCAGCGCCTCTACTGAGGCCCAGCCGGCTTCGCTGCGGCCTGCTGTCCCGGAAATCAAGTCTCCTCCTGTTTCACAACTCGCACATACAAGTCAACTGAACGACCGACTAATGGATCCCCAGAAGACAAAACACACTGTGCACCAGCAGCACACGGTCTTTCTTTATTTTGTATTTGTTTTAATTGACAAACGTAACAAAAACACATTTCAAAAAGTTGATTATATGTCAAGTCATAAAAATGAATTAAAAAATGGGGGCCAAGTGCTTGTGCTCTGCTCTACAACAAACAACCGGGATGCTAATGCCATCTGTTTTGTTTTTTAACGCCTGGTTGGTTTTGGTTTGAACTTAATCTATAAAAGTGTGGGATCGTTTTTATTCTTTTGGATAATTTATCTGGCACTACACTGTCTGAAGGCCAAGACCTGATACTGGATAAATTGTCGGTTTCGTCCGATTGTCTGACACTTTGTGGCCAGAGATTAAAAAGGAATACATTGGTGCATTCATACCCAATGTAGATGTCGCTGACATTTAACTGAAACTTTGGAAACAATTTAATTCAGAACCTGAGCGGCTACAAGTATTTGACATTAGCGGAGGGCGGGGACGGTTGGGTTGCGTAGCAGTTCACAAGAAGTCCATTCATTTCCAATGCAACGAAAAAATCCAAACGTGCCAAAACGCATCTAAAACACATGCAGTAAACCTGACCTAGGCAGCAAACTCTGTAGCTGTGCAAACTAATCTCGAATCCAGAAGTTGGACAACGCTATCTAAAGCCGAACTGCTGGGGGGAGACTGCACAGCGCTTGGGCCGGAAACCAGAACGTGCGAGGGGCGGAGTTACGCAGTGTTTCCTGTTATGTTACGGAGATATTCTTCCCAAGATAAACTAATTCGCAAGGGCAAGATGGAGGTTTCAGAAGACAATGTTAACAAATGTATGTTTACACTGGCCAGTTTAATACACAGGTTTGATTTAAAAACTTTAGAGACACTTTAGGGACATTGGTGTCCAGACAGGATGATTTAGCTCATCTTCCCCCCCTGGCTACGGTTTAGTTTGCTAGTGCTGGCTGAGTTTGTGTTCGCTGTTGGCCATGGAGGGATGCCAAAAATGGGAAGACGATGCCATCGTTTTAGTTTTCAGTCCTCTTCTGGATCCGAGATGAACGGTCGGCCATATCATGTTTGTTGTAGTTCTGCCGGTCAGGTTGTTTCCAGTAGAGACCCATTCCATGTAACGGGCGGCTACAGATCCCCACCCGCAGCAACATGATTGGTCGAAATACATTTGAAACGAAAGAATTCATCACCATCAGACTTTAGATGTTAATCTAAGGTCGCTATGTAGGCCTACGAGGCAAAGTTAAAGGGGAAAGTTAAAGTGGCAATCAAAAAACTATGGCGATAAGCGGTACTTGCAGGTGTGTCGCAATCGACACCCAGTTCAACAATAAGACAACAGAGGTTGTCAACAATAACAAAGTTCAGCCTGTTTGTGGGCATAACCTTAGAATAAACCCTGCAGGCGCCCCTAGACTACAGTGTATCTACACATTGGGAAAGCAGAAGAAGAAGCGCTGATTGGCTGAAGCGTTTCCATAGCGACGCGCTCCCTTCCTGCTCATTGGTCTTTCTGTGGGTAAAAGAAGATGGTAGTTAGACAGTGAATCACAACTCGTAGATGTGGCTGTGTTGACTTGATAAAACCCTGTGACATAACCTTACCTCCTTTGGTCTGACCTCATCTGAACCTGTGTGGAGCCAAACACAACATTAGAAGTAGGGTTATGAGTGAAGTACACCCACGGTTTAGAACACACCCTATAGCAGACCATAGCCTTTATTATTATTATTATTATTATTATTAGTTTTATTATTATACAGTCCCTCCAGGAATTCACAATTTCACGATCGCAACAATTCACACAATTTTGACCAATCCCCGTGGAAAAAAACATGCTTGCAAATTCGTCAATTGACTGCCATTGCTGCAAAATTCAGCAATTGTCGCACTTTCTTGTGAGTTTAACAATCATCGCAATTCCCCACACAAAATGTCACGTCTATTTACAAATTCACTTCCTTGTTTATGAACGTCAGGAATATGTCACTTATATTTCCAGTTAGTCGAGTTATACAGTATTGTTTCATTCTTACTGGACACATTACATATGACTTGTATTAATGTATTATTTAATCACTATAATTACCACCTTTTTTTTACAATCACAAATTATGCGAAATACTGGAGGTACTAATTATTATTATTAGTAGTAGCAGTAGTAGCAGTAGTATTAGCAGTAGTACTAGCAGTCGTAGTAGCAGTAGTAGTAGTAGCAGTAGTACTACTATATGGTACAGTACCAGCGATGTTCCAGAAAGCCAGTTTGATGATTCCGTAGAGCACCAGCGCCACGCCAACCATCGCCATGGAGTCCTCGATGGTGGGGGTGCTGAACCCTGAAACACGTTAAATAAACAACACACCACAGTTCAGTCCTGCACCCAGCCTCACCCAACATTCACCCATCTGTTCCTCATCTCCCACATTGACTCCACACTCTCAACTTTGACTCTTGAAAACTGGGCACAAGCAATAGTCAAACATTGTGTTCCTACAGGTGTATTCCAACAGGTGTATTCATACAGGTGTGTTTATACAGGTGTATTCCTACAGGTGTGTTTATACAGGTGTGTTTATACAGGTGTATTCCTACAGGTGTGTTTATATAGGTGTATTCCTACAGGTGTGTTTATACAGGTGTATTCCTACAGGTGTGTTTATACAAGTGTGTTCTGATCTAAAGTGAAGGTAGCTCAGACCGGCGTGTCCATCTCGTCTCTCACCTATGACCTCTAAGGCCACCCTGGAGCGCCTGGTCCCCCCTTTGTGATGGGCCACACACACCAGCTCTCCTCCCCTGCCCAGGGCGCTGGTGTCCAGCTCCAGCCAGCTGCTCTGGGTGTAGGTGCCATCCCCGGCCACCCGGTGGCCGGACAGGCTGCCCTCCCCCAGGGCCTTGGTGGCTCCGTCCACACTCCTGAACTCCCAGCTCAGCTCCAGGGGGAGGGGGACGAAGCCGGACGCTGAGCACTGGACGCTGAGCACCTGGCCGGGGACAGCGAGGGGCAGAGAGGAGGGGCTGATAGAGAGGGAGGGAGGCTCTGCAGGGGGAACACATGAAGGTAGCCATGTTATAGTACCTCATCATTTGCCATTATGATACTGTGGCATTAGGATTAGGATTCTCTCCACTGGCGAGAACAGAGTCCTCTTGTCTACGGAGTCCACCGTTGGGTCCACCTTTCTTCCTTGAATCTCAACTGATCATTGTCACATGACCCATCAGTAAGGTAATGTGACAGGTATCATGTGATCATGTGAAGTCAATGGTTCACCAGGGACTCTGGTTTGTGTCTGTCTCACAAAGGTCTCCTGGGGATTCAGAAAATCAAATTTCCCTCATCCTCACCTACGACCCCCTGCTCTATGACATTATCAGAGCTCATGTCCTCACCTACAACCTCCAGCTCCACGGACACCTGGGCCAGCAGGTAGGGCAGGTGCACGCCGCAGATGTACGTCCCCGAGTCGTGCGCTTTGGCTTCCTGCAGGATCAACGATGCGTTTCCTGTCGCGTGAAGGCTGGCGAAGTCCAGAGTCGCCCCTTCCTGCTGGGCGTCTGCCAAGCGGTCCATTTTACCATCGTAGGCCAAGACCAAGCGGCCCTTGCCCCTGAACTGGTAGCGCCATTCCACGGCGAAGCCCGATGCAGACAGCGGTGACAAGGGGTCCATCCAAAACTGGCAGTCTATCACCACTGCATCGCCCAATCTGGTCCGCACTGAGACGGTCTTACTGAGCACGCTCAGTACCACTGCAGAGAGACGGGGGGAGGGGGGGAGACAGGAGAGAGTGGTGATACAATGAGAAGAGTGGGAGACAGTGACAGAGAGGCAAAGAAAGAGAGATTTAAAGTGGCATTTACCTGGCAACCTATTTAATTTAACCTAAAAACAACATTCATAAACTATTCACTATTCATTAAACAAGTTGCGTATTTAGATTTTTTAAATTAATTCATCAGCACCTCACGCCACAGTAAAATGATCAATGATCACTTTTTATTTTAATGATACCGTTTGACTGGCTGGTTGCCGTGGCAGCACGTGAGATGGTGGACAGAGCCAGCCCCCCGTCGAGGCTCACGATGGCAGCGGACAGCCAATCAGCCTGCAGGTGGGCGGGGCTCAGGGCTGAGTCAGTGAGCGAGGCAGCCCATTGGACATCGGCCGGCTGGGGGGGTAAGTGGTGGAGGTCACACTTGGGTTTGATCAGAGAGCCCCGTGGAGGGTGGAGAGGGGGGAGGCACAGAGTGGAGGAGCCATCTGGAGGGAGAGGTGGAGGAGAGATGGAGGATGAGGTGGAGGAGAGGAATGTTATTCTCAGGGCTCATGGTTGACGTATATAGATAACACCCACGGACGCTCACACACACACACACACAAATTATCGGAGCCGATATTCAGCATTGTTAGGATTATCGGAATCTGTATTTTTTTCACTGATTGCCAATACAATTAATTAATTAATTAAATGTGCTACATTGGCTCTAATGCAGCCGCCTCTCTCTGTCTGTAGTCACCACTCTGTGGTCTTGAGCAATGTCCCGAGCACAGCACTATCTGATCGGTTACACGTTACCAGTAATAGCCTATCAACACTGAAGGCTTCTGTGCCACAGACGGGCACACAGAGGAACGCATTTGCAGACTGAGCAGCTCTGGTGAGCGGAGCTGTGTTTCCAAGGTAAGGCAGCAGATATTGCCGAAGTTGCAATAAACATCACAATCCTCTACACTGAAGTTGCAAAAGCAATATACTTATAGTTAATAAATAATACTTGAGTACAGTAAGAAAGTATTTCTAGGGGACCAATACACCCCTGTGGATAGGTATGGTTTGTGTTTTTGTGCGGGGTGGGGGTAGGTGGGCATGTCTGGCACACACACACACACACACACACACCATTCCACATCAATACTTGACACTAAGAACTACCACCAAGGCGGGTCCAACACATCCAAACTACTGCTCCTCTAGTCTCACCGGTGACGTAGTAGACTCTGTCAGGGGCCACGTCGGAGGAGGACGGCTCCGCTAGCTCCTCTTCAGACTGGCTGTTTGCGGACGTCCTGACGTGAAGCAGAGAGCACTCATGCTTCAAACCCTCCCCCGGTTTCTCCCAGGTGAACCGGCAGTCCAACGCGGGACAGCTGCCTCCGCGGCCCGCTGAGAGAGAGAGAGAGAGAGAGAGAGAGATTATATTCCCGTCTGGGATGAATAAAGTGACATATTATCATGGGCAGAAATCCCGGGGGGGACACGACCCCCCCATCCTGGGAAAAATACGATTTGTCCCCCCCAATATATCACTGTAAACATAACTAAGTAATTTAAATAATATTAATAATATGCAATGAAAGCATTTGTGCTCATTATAGACACTTAATAGCTCATTTTAAAATGTCAAAAGTTCGCGACCCCCCGCCCTTCTGCCTCACAATGGTTTGATCCACTGCCTCTCCCCCCCAGCCCTCAGCACAGGGCGTGTGTGGGAATCTGACAGCAGTGTTGCCCAATTGGGCTACTTTTGTTTACGTCAGGCGGGGAAAAAATACATTGGGCGGGTGAATAAAATTTGGGCTGCTTTTGTCCACATTTGGCGAGTTTTTAATATTGTGAAAAACTCTGTCTCTCTCTCTCTCTCTCTCTCTGTGGTGTATTTGATTGAGCACTCGGTGCTCAACTGCATTGGTCTGTCATTACTGCCGGGTTCTGGGATCGGCTGTGTAGGTCTGTGTGTTGTGTGATTTGAGCCATCAGTAAAAGAACAGCTCGTACTGCATCCTTGCCTCCGTGTATTCATATTATAAGCTTTAGTAAGTAACCCACGGGTAATGCTAGTACAACGATAAACAGCATTACATAAAGCTACAACACTCTCTCTCTCTCTCTCTTAAATAAATAGGTTATTCAATCATCATTTTTTTTTTCAATCGGCATCATTTCATTTGGCAAATTAACCGTGACGTCAGTTCAGCAAAAGCACTGTAGCCGTGTGTTTGGAAACTCAATCAGCTGCTGTACGGCCAGGTTGTTGTGCATCCTTCAGCACCACAGGTGTGGAAAGCAGCAAGGAGAAAAAGAGGGGGAGGGAGGGAGAGAGGATAAAAAGAGAGGCAGGGAGAGGCACTCATTGCCTCTCACTCATTGTGCATTTTTTTTTTTTTTTTTTTTTAATTAGTAGTCCTCATACGGGTCATTTGTGATGTAAATAATAAAATTTAAAAGTGCACCTTTTTACGTGCAGCTGACATTATTACAAATCTGGGCCTGGCGCTAGGATGCCAGAGGTTCATCTTGCAATTTGTAGAGCCTATGGTTGATTTACTGCGCTCTTGTTGGTTGCAATTTGCAAAAGCCTATTTATCATTTATGTGTGGTTATTTGATGCTGAAGGTATGGTTATATTTTATATCTATCATATCTATCATGAGAAGAAGACAGCCCTTGTTATGACGTTTTCACTAATGTGTGTAGACTTTGTGAACTGACACACACTGTGTTGTTCTGTCAGGGAAACATAGTTGGACCCAGAGCTCTGTAAAACTTTGCACATTCTACTGGTGTTAAGAATAAAACTGATTATTGAGTAAACTAAATCTTCTTCTATCGCTTCATTAAAGAACACGCGTGAGTAAGAGTTTGAAGAGAAACTGCTTTTCACAACAATGCAGATACAGAAAACATCTCTCTCTCTCTCTCTCTCTCTCTCTCTCTCTCTCTCTCTCTCTCTCTCTCTCTTTTAAATAAATTATGTTTGATTCGGGCATAAAAAGAATTTGGAAAACGGAAGAAAAGGCAAAGGTACAAGACTGTGTACATTATTTTGTTGACCGAGTGAGGAACTATCATCCCGAATCAAACATAATATGGTCACGACTACCATAACGAACGATTGGCTTGGTTAAAGGCTTAATACTCTTTTTATAAGGATTCTACGAAAAGTGGACGAGATAAATGCATGGGAAATTTACTTCCGGCACCGGAGCTGTTAAAAAGGGGGCGGTCACTGTTACGCTCTATTCTCCGGAGTTTGGACACATGGCGACTGTAGGCTGTAGCCAACGCCAAAACAATAAAACAGGCAGATATCGCTGTCAACATTAACTCTCCAAGTCTCTCCCAACTCTCACTCCCCGGAGCCCCACAACCATAGACATATATACATAGACGCCTCATAGACTGACGCTGCCCGTTAGAGCTGACGTAGCAGCGCGGCCGCCATCTTGGAAGGGGCCCCAGTGCATTCATTTCTACTGAGGAAGGTGTATCCCCAACTACAATAATAAGCATAACTCCCCGAATTTTTACCGGATTTTCACACGGTTTGGTTTGTTACAAATGGCAGAGATTTATTTATGATACAGGACGAATTAATTATTATTATTTTTTTTAATAATAAGAATTATTGTTCAATCTTACTTGTTAAATGTAATCCCACGCGATCTGGTGTCAATACTGCGCCGTAAGCTGCACAACATACTGGCATAGCTTGCTCTCCCGTTGACTCCTATGCTAGACTAGAGTGAGGAGTCCCTACCAATATGGCGGCGACGCTGGGTTACGTTCCATCACGTCATGAGGCGTCTATGTATATATGTCTATGCCCACAACGACCATACGAACCATACACCAATCACAGGCGCGCTCTCACACACCCCGCTGCCATGGCAACCGTCCTGACTGACAGGATTCACAGCAATATTATATCTTAATTTATATCTTTTATATAGAGCGGAGCTATAATCTTTGCTTCACAGCCTCTGACGGCGCCGCCCCTCAGACGTCCCCGCCTCCCACACACTGCAGTACAACCGTAACGTCACTAAAATAAACAGCCAAAGTGTACACACAGCCCGTTACAATACATTTTAGCCGAGTTTTTATTCGGTAAAGCACATTTAGTCTCGTTTTTATTCGTCAACAATATGGCATTATATATTTTAGTTATAGTTATCGTCGCATGACCGCCATTTTCGTTGCGTCTCGTCTCGTTTTCGTCACGTGATAAGGTTCGTTCACGACGATATTTCGTCATCATTTTCGATAACGAAAGCAACACTAGTTACAGCACTACTTTTGCCCCCCCCCCCCCCCCCCCCCCAGGAATTGCTCTTGAGAACATAATTGTCCCCCCAAAGTTGATATCACATTTTCGCCCCTGCATCTCATCGTATTAAAAGCGACATCTCGTATTAAAAGCGACATCTCATCGTATTAAAAGAGGACGCAGAAAGGCAGTAAGTACGGATGTTATCCAGGGTCTGAAACTACGTATTTGATCTGTGTGGAAACCAGACGAGTTCGTCGTCAGACAACAGCAGGTCAGGAAACATCAAGCCTACCTTGAATACAGCAGGACATTACAAGAAGAGATAGTTGGTAAATGGTCGCCATGTTGGCCATGGTCGGTCCTGCTTCTCTTCGTGTTGTGGCTGATGTCTGGAGACGTCTGCTGGAGTATTACTGTGGCGGTGGCTTTCCCCTCCGACATTTACTTTCATTTTCAACCACGTTTTAAATGACAATCATCACGTGATTTCCTACAAACTAGGGGCAGCAGTACGCGGTGCGGCCACACGCGGCGCTATAACACTGATGATCTCCTCAGCACCTGGTGCAGCTGTAGAAAACTAAACTTTCTCCTGGAAAGTGTGGCACAATGTACTATAAAAACAATACAGCATGTGTGTGTGTTGATGGTACTTTCTGATACCAGTACTAGTGCTGTGTGTTTGTCTTCCTGTGAGCCAGTAGTATCTGCAGTATTGTACAATACACTCATGAAAACAAAGCACAGCACAAAGGATAATCGTAAAGTAGAAGAGGCCAAATAGACTTTAACATGTCAACTTAAAGCTTCAGCACTTCAACACATTGTACTGTAGGCCTACTGCTAGACCATAGCAATATTATATTAACAACGGGGACGTATACTAGTGGGCCTGCCAAAGACAGATACACACACATGCACACACATTTTCACTGCAACCAGACAGTGTTTGCAGCTGTTTGAATTCAAGTCAATGAGGGAAGCTAGCAATGTAGTGTAGTGTTACTTAGCTGGCAAGGTGTCTACCGTCTGAAAGGCATTTAATGCACTAGCTAACGTGAGGTTAATCCAGTCAATCACACCATAGCAATTTATTTGTATGTGTGGCAGTGTGTGTGTGTGTGTGTGTGTGTGTGTAGCTAGCCAGGTAGATCATGGCAGAAAAAAGACGGACATCAGAGCATTTTTCAGTACACCAAAACGCAAAGTAAGAACCCTAGTAGCCTAATATCTCAAAGACTAGTTGATAAAATGTTCATAAGAAAGAAGTGAAATGCTAATGGATATGTTTCATAATGATGTCATTAGACAGAGCAGGCAACAGATAGCACACAGACAGCAGAGCTGGGGACAGATAGGCATAGACAGATAGGCAGAGACAGACTGGCAGAGACAGACTGGCCGAGACAGACTGGCAGAGACAGACGGGCAGGGACAGACTGGCAGAAACAGGAGTCTCAGGTAAGTTTGTTGAGTTTTTGTTTGGCAACATTATGAAAGGTTCTCTTTTTTTTAGACTTGTAAAATATGGACATAATTGGACAATGCCATGGATACGCCCACTCAACTTAAACCGGTGACTGAACCAAAATTTGTTGAAGGCAATGGCATTGCTGTTATGATTAATTGTGTAGTTTTGGGTACCAGTTAGGAGTATGGTAAACACCTTATTTCTTTTCTAGGAGACTGTGAGACTGTGAGTCAGTGAGGGTGGTGAAAGGGAAAGAGCCAGGGAGAGAGACTTCATAACGTTATTTTCGCCAATGAATAAAAAGTAACACGAAACTTAATCGCTGTACCGGCGTCTGTGTGTTCTTGAGTGCGCTCCACTTTGAACTTCTCCTTGGAAACGAATGACGCGCAGCCGTATTGAATTCCTATTGGTCCAAACCGGCCACGTCCCTCTTGTTTGGTGCAGAGCCGTTGAAAGAGAGTTGCGACACTCTTTGATCTCACCGCCACACGATCACGTGGTTCATGTATAGCTCTCAGTAGTCCAATCAGATCCGTTTGAATGGTTTTCAGCGGGAAAGACAGCAGCAGTCCTATATTTAGGCAGCAATGTTCAGTAAATATTAACGCATAATGTGCATTGATTAATGTTGTGTTCTATCATTTATGTCTGCTACTTTATTAGCCCATTATTTACATTTATTTATATTATATTACTTACTTTATATCACTATCCGGCAATATCGTTAAGCAGTTTTTTGTTTTACTTGATATTTAACGTTAGCCTGTTGAAGTAAACAGCACTTGTTAAACACTCTGGTGTTCTTCTATTCATCAGCCCACATTACAATTTACTACGTTGACGACACTTATAATCAATATATATAATAGCATTCCTGGAGAGTGGTGGAGAGACAGCATTAATCAGTTTTCCTGTGTTTACTGTTCCCATAACATAGTGAACAGTTACAAAAAATATTAATGCATACATACTGTAAATGTATTCATTTACACAGTATGCATTCATATTTTTCTCATGCATCTATGGTATCATAATTACTCACATCCTAATGTTCTTATGTTAAGGGATTCACATAATCATGCACACAAATTGAATATGGAAATGCAGAGTAACAGCTTGAGGTATGATACAAATACAATGTACACACTATAGATCAGATATAAACACTATACAGTAGTGTATTCATATTTATACTACTGTATATCTGATCTATAGTGTGTTCATCATATTCTTATCATACCTTGAGCTGTTACTCTGCATTTCCTAATGTTTATATTTCATACTGTCAATACTAGTGTTCACACTGTATATACCTTAGCGTATTCATACCACTCTGTTCATACTGTTCATTCTGGTAATACTGTATCGCACATTCATACCTATCCTTACTGTTTATTCTATTTATATATTTTACATATGTACATTACACTGCACTTTACTGCTTCTTTTGCACTTCTGGTTATCTAAATATCAATCATGCCAGCAACTGCTCAATTTAAGTCAAGAAATAAGTTTGGTCAATAGAATATACAATATACAAGGCAACCAATTGCATTCAACCAAACATTTTATTATATAATATGTCCAGGGAGAGGGGAAAGGTCCAGTCTGTTCCCCCACCTATGGTCTTCCACTCCTGTTGTTGGTAGTGCTAGATCCGGGCCTTGCTGTCACGACTGCCGCTCACAAACCTCAGACTGGACACACACACACACAATTATAGTGGTTGAAATATAAAATATCCAAATTATTCAGCTCCTACACTTCATCATTTTATCCTAGAAAACAAAACAGGGAGATTGCGAGTTATGGAGTTGATGATGCTCTCTACAACAGCACACATCTTGTATCTCTTTGTCAAACCTGGACTAGGAATGATGACTCAGATGCAGAGCAGATACAAATGGAGGCGGGCTTTATTGTAACTTGGATTTCCAATACCTCTTGACAAGGCGACAAACAAAAACAGGCTATAAAAATTTCCTAAGGTTCCAGGTAGAAAGAAAACAAAGGGAACAGAAAATCATTCCTTAGGAGGCAGAAATAACTAACTAGAACTAAACTACACTAGCAATATAGCTATGAATATTACAAACAAAAAGGGCACTCCAACGGAGGAGAGCAAAGGCTATAAATTTGACTACGCTATAAAACAGAGCTATGAAAAATTACAACCAAAAATCACTCCAAATGAGGCAAGCAAGGCTACAAACTGAAAACTCCCAAATAACGGGGCTAAGAAAATTATCAACAAAAAAGCACTCCAACGGAGGCAAGCTAAAGGCAAAACAAAACGGGCTGCTACGCTGAGCTATTAAAGGTGCGCTATGCAACTCGGTTATTCCTCCGCTGTTTCTGGGTTTTCGCCGGAATTGGGCTCGCATTTCTCACTATAGAGCTCCCCCTGCAGCTTCGGAATAGGCCTACAACACTGTCGTAAAAACTCATTGACAACGCCCCCCACCCCCCACTTCGATAAATAAATAGTAATACACAACGAGAACCTGGATTCGGACCGCAAACAAACATGTGTGGTAGCAAGTCACTGCTAGGATAAACCCTCACTAGCTAGCAAGCTAGCCATGAAGCAACCAAGCTAAACACATACAGGGCTCACAATAAAACGGTCGAGCAAAACACATTGTTCAACAGACTCTCAAACCACATTACAAAAACGAAGTTCACCCAAGGGTAGGCTACTTACAATTTCAGCAGCAAGACAGCCAAGTCGGCGTCCGTTTTGCATTCTTCCGAGTCTCTCAGTTGACGCCATTCCGCATAAGCTCGCCCTATGTTCACTCGTGTCTGGTTTCTTTGTTTATCATAATCCTTTCTCTTATTCTTCGATTCCTCCGACCTTCCCCTCTTGGGTCTTGATGGATCCATAGTGGATTTGTCGATTGATCCAGAATTGCCTTGCAACTGACTCTTTATATTCAGCCGGACCCATGTTTGGCACCCCCGCCCAGGTCTACCGTAAAGCAGTGAAACTACAATCTGACTACATTTTCGAGGCGCGATTGGATACTTCCGCTGCGTCACATCCGTAAGTGGCCGGGACGGCCACATGAAGTTGCATGTTCTGTTTTTCCGCGGGGACCCAACAGGTGGAGATGAAACACCCACCAAACAACCCAGAAAGTGTTGTAGAACGATCAGAACGACTCTCAACCTGCATGGTTAAGGTTATTTTTGATAAACGAGTTGCATAGTGCTTCTTTAAATATACAAACAAAAGGTCACTCTTCAAAGAGGCAAAGAAACAAGGATTACAAACGTGGGGATCAAGGCTTGGTTCGTGGACTAGGACAACGGGCTGGAGGTGTGCGTCGGGACGGAACACTCAGGCACAAGACAAAGGGAGACGCGGACAATAAAACACATGAGGTTAATGGGGAACAGGTGGACACGATCAGGAATCAGGGGAGACAATAGGGGTTTCTCAATCTGCGTTCTTGACTGTACTTGTGTTCTTGTGGACTTGTGGACTTGTGAAACGTCATCAGTCGCAGCCCAAGTACTGTTCCAATTCAAAGTCCCCATCTAGCCAAGTACAATCCAAATGCCCGGATGTGTTCTTGCTCCACCCATTTTATCAATGCATCAGGAGGTGACTTGTGTGGACTTGGGACGGCCAAGTATCCCAGAATGCATTTCGCAGCCTCCTCTTTACTGCCGAGTACCAACGGCAACGGCAACCAGCATCTAATCCATTATGATGCTTATTTTTGTAATTTTGTCTGTCTAATTTTCTTTCTTTTCATTCAATCATTCACCAACGTCCACAACAACCTTTTTCCCGCCACTGGCTTTTTATATGTATGCCACAGAAGAAATATACCATTAGTTTGAAAATGAAAAGAGGTAGGGTTGTGTTATATATCATATTGTTTTATGATATATCATATTTCCTTTTATTGTAAATATACATTACAGTGACGCTAACTGGAGTAGAGATGAGCTGAGATGGTGACGTCATCAAGTCCGCTGCTGTTCCAACTACAGAATGACCGGACTGTGTCCTCCCGTCCTCGGGAGTTTGAACTCCCAAGTCGAACTTACCAAGTCCGAACTACCAAGTACGCAAGTCCCAACTTGGCGTACTTGGTATTGAGAAAGGCCTTCAGACCGGTGACACATGAGGAAGGGCAAGTGACCTGAATCGAGAGGAGAGTTACTTTCAAAATAAAACAGGAAGTCACAAGACAAAAACCCAGAACAAGACAACCTCACCAAGGTGTGACACTCTTCTCCATCTCTAACATTTCCATTTCACAGCATGCAAGCGTCCTATTCCAAGAGCTTTCCTAGGCGCCTCAGGAGGATGTAGACTTACTTACCACCCCAGTTTCACAATTATTCTATTTTATTTGATCTGATTGCTAGATTAATTTTCTATTCTATTGTTAGATTCACCTTTATTATATTGTATTTATCTAATTGTTAGCTTCGTTCAAGAGCTAGGCACCTAAGAATTTCAGTACATTATACTGTGTTGCTTACATTAGCTAACTGCATTTAGAATCTAAGCTATTATCTTACAAAAAACATTAACTAAAGCTGGCTACATAAAATACCACTATTGACTAAATTGATGAGAGGTCCGCTAATGCGTTAAAATGTCAAAAAATGCAGTCATTTTATCAACTTACCAGCGAGCGTGCCTTGGAAACACTGAAAATGAATGGGGTCAACGCTGGAACTACACAGTGTTTGGAACTATTGGTCGCCCCATGGCGCGTGTTACTTCCGCATTCTCTGATTACAACAGAAGTCTATGGGAGTGTCGCAACTCTCTTTTTAATGGCTCTGGTTTCCTGGTCGCTCCGTCTGAGACAATTTCTGATGTCGTTAAGAAGTTCTTCTAAATCCATGGAGATGAAGGCGCTAATAGGGCTACTGCTGTTGGTTGGTTGTCACGGTGTGTTCTCGGGTAAGACTGGTCAACAAGTGCTTTACTATTCAAAAGTAGCTTTCCTAAAGTAGACTGTGTTTTAGTTGGTACGCTTAATATCTGAACCGTCAAAACGAAACTAGCCTGGATGGATGATGTCGTTGATAAATGTTCAATCTATAATCGATACCAAACATTAACCTTTGGAAAGTTTGGAGTCAATCCGATGTCTATTTTTAGTTCACTTTTAATATACTCGGAGATATCTTATTATTAACCTTTACTCTACTTTCATACACACACACACATGGTGATGTACAGTATTAACCTGTCTGTCTGTCTGTCTGTTGTAATGAACCTACATTTATATTTTATTTCTACATTGTTTTGTTTTATTTTGACATGATTCTGTATGACATGATTCTGTATCTATGTTTTATTTTGTGGTCATACGGTCATCTAATTTAGTTTTGTCAATCATCAGATCAACATGCGTGTTTTTTGTTAGTGTTGGTGATTGGCCCATTCCTGATTACATGCGATATACACTCACCGGCCACTTTATTAGGTACACCTGTCCAACCGCTCGTTAACGCAAATTTCTAATCAGCCAATCACATGGCAGCAACTCAATGCATTTAGGCATGTAGACATGGTCAGGACGATCTGCTGCAGTTCAAACCGAGCATCAGAATGGGGAAGAAAGGTGATTTAACTGACTTTGAACGTGGCATGGTTGTTGGTGCCAGACGGGCTGGTCTGAGTATTTCAGAGACTGCTGATCTACTGGGATTTTCACGCACAACCATCTCTAGGGTTTACAGAGAATGGTCCGAAAAAGAGAAAATATCCAGTGAGCGGCAGTTCTGTGGGCGCAAATGCCTTGTTGATGCTAGAGGTCAGAGGAGAATGGCCAGACTGGTTCGAGCTGATAGAAAGGCAACTGTAACTCAAATAACCACTCGTTACAACAGAGGTATGCAGAAGAGCATCTCTGAACGCACAACACGTCGAACCTTGAGGCGGATGGGCTACAGCAGCAGAAGACCACACCGGGTGCCACTCCTGTCAGCTAAGAACAGGAAACTGAGGCTACAATTCGCACAGGCTCACCAAAATTGGACAATCGAAGATTGGAAAAACGTTGCCTGGTCTGATGAGTCTCGATTTCTGCTGCGACATTCGGATGGTAGGGTCAGAATTTGGCGTCAACAACATGAAAGCATGGATCCATCCTGCCTTGTATCAACGGTTCAGGCTGGTGGTGGTGGTGTAATGGTGTGGGGGATATTTTCCTGGCACACTTTGGGCTTATTAGTACCAATTGAGCATCGTGTCAAAGCCACAGACTACCTGAGTATTGTTGCTGACCATGTCCATCCCTTTATGACCACAGTGTAGCCATCTTCTGATGGCTACTTCCAGCAGGATAACGCGCCATGTCATAAAGCGCGAATCATCTCAGACTGGTTTCTTGAACATGACAATGAGTTCACTGTACTCCAGTGGTTCCCAAACTGTGTGCCGCGGCACACTGGTGTGCCGTGAGGCAAGTCCAAGTGTGCCGTGGGATTTTGTGACAACCATAGCCTACTGCAATATAGTATACAACTAGACAAAAATAATTATTTTAATTTACTATATACTACTTTGAATGCACTCATTCCATAATACAGAGGCAAACTCTTTATCTAAAAACTATTTTAAAAATCCTCAAAGAGGATCCCACATTTCGCTGTTCGCGCAGGTCAACACAACATTAAAACATAAACAAGAGGGAAAATGGAGCGCTTTCTCGTGCGGAGCAAACCACCAACCACGTGAGGTCAAGTCACGTGAACACGCTGTCCCACATAAGGACAGGCTCGCGGATGAGAGGTGGTGCGCCAGGCTGGCTTACCTTGCAGACATATTTGGGCATCTCAACGAGTTAAACGCCAAGCTTCAGGGCAGGAATGAAAACATTTTATCATCCACAGACAAGATTAGGGGGTTTATGGGCAAACTGACCCTGTGGCGCGAGGCTTTGGAACAGGGCTCCATGAACATGTTCCCGCTGATTTATTTAATGTATGCATAATGACATGTCAGGATCAAAATGCCCCGTTCCCCCAATTCAAGGTAAAGTTAGACCAGGGGTCGGCAACCCAAAATGTTGAAAGAGCCATATTGGACCAAAAAAATAAAAAACAAATATGTCTGGAGCCGCAAAAAAATAAAAGCCTTAAAAAGAAAAAGGGGGGGGGGGGGGTTTGTCCTCCGGGTTCAAAAAGGAGGACAAATACGCGCCCGGCGCAGCGTCACGCCAGACGCGTATTTGTCCTCCTTTTTGAGAGCGCAATAGTAACACACCGCGCGCCCCCCCCCCCCCCCCCCCGCCGGTCGTAGGTCCGCGGTGTGTTAATTGCGCGCACCACCACCCCGTCGGCCGGAGTGTTACTTACAATCGCGCGCGCGCCCCCCCGTCGGCTGTAGTCCGCGGTGTGTTACTATTGCGCGCAGCCGCCGGTTTGTTTACAACAGCCGCCTGCCTGGCATCCCGCCTTACTGATAGAAACGTGTGTCGCAGGCTATGACGTAAATCTTCGTTGACAGAAATGTTGAAATTTAATATTTATTCTACACATTTTTACAGCATTGAAAAACGTTAATAATGTTTGTGTCATGTTTGTTTTCCTACAGAAACCATATTAAAACAAAAAATATATTTCTCTCCCCCATCTTTTTCCATTTTCAAACATTTTTGAAAAAGCTTCAGGGAGCCACTAGGGCTGCGATAAAGAGCCGCATGCGGCTCCGGAGCCGCGGGTTGCCGACCCCTGAGTTAGACAAACCAAACGCAGCGGGATGTGTGTGTGTGTGGGGGGGGGGGGGGGGGGGGGGGGGGGGGGGGGGGCGTAGTAGATTATTGGATGTATATCAGCAAGATAATAGACTTGATTTAGCAATGATGAGTTTTAAAGTTAATGATGTACAGTTGTGTTTATTCTGGGCATATTGTATTTACTATTGTGAAGATGGCCATTGGCCACCCCCACTCAAGACCAAGATCCACCAAGGTGGGGGTCCCGGCCGGGTCGCGTGCAACGAGACAGATTGACGAGACATTCAAATATTTTATTAATCTGGCGTGACACAGAAAATACAAAGACAGCATGCATTTACCATTTCACTGATATGTAAATGTAAAAGGCGACATTCAAATGTGAAAGTGGTATTGTTAATGTGTCAACCATTCGAAAGCGTCCTAGACTCACAGACAGACAAACAACATACATTGGCTGGCTCTCGTGAGTGATGACGAGTCGTGAGTGACGTCTCAGTCCTCGAGTCAATCAGTCAGCGAACGACTCGCGAATCAGTGGCGCCGCGAATCAGCGCGTCAGGGAGACTCAGCGAACGAGACGAACGAGCGAACGACGCGAACGACGGTGGCGAACGAGGTCAGTTCGTTCACTTTAAAGAGTCGTTCGTTCGAACTAGTTCGTTCGCGAACGACCCATCACTAGTGAGTTGGCGTTCTCCACTCTTGTTTACATGAAGAACAAGACCAGGTCACGGCTCTCTGTTGAGCAGGACTTGCGAGTGGCCCTCTCCTCAGTGCCACCAAGGATTAAAAAAATCTGTGCGCCCCGACAGGCACATGTGTCCCACTGATTTGTTAGTAGGCAGAATATTTACAAAAAAAGCCTGATTCTAAATGTTAGTTATAATTTGTGGGTCAGATTCAGGAACATGGACAGTGCAGCTTTCTCATGGACAGTTCTCTGCTGAATTTCTGTTTCCTTTGCCTCACCTGTCTGGTTGAAATGGGTGTGTTTGATGAAGCCCAATTTGATAAAGTTGAAATATTTTTGTGAAGTATTTTGTTAATAAATATTTCATGAGTAGAATAGTTGTCTTTGTCACATCTTATTTGGCATTAGTAAATAATTATAAACCTAACAGATAAACAGATGATATTAGTGATAACACGTGTTATAAGGCTATTTTGCACAATAGGTGTGCCTTGAAATTTTTATTTGTCCTTTGGTGTGCCTTGGGCACAAAAAGTTTGGGAACCACTGGACTAGAGAGATAGATAGACAGATAGATAGACAGCATAGAACGATAGATAAATAGATACATAGAGAGAGATAGCCAGATAGCATAGCATAGACAGATAGCGTAGATAGCTAGATAGATACACCCCCGAACCGGTATAATGCCGGGCTACTGTGCTTGCCGGTTGTAAGAACAACACCAAAACTGGACACAGCTCCATGGCTTCCCGAAGGACAAGGCAACCCTTCGACAGTGGGTCCACTTTGTCCGAGTTAGGCGGGCACATTTTTCAATGACCTCCGTCACCGCCAATACCAAGATTTGCAGCGCGCATTTCAAGGAGGAGGACTACGACGAAGGGGATACCAGAATGGTATCACTCGGGTTGAAGACCAAGAGGCTGGCAAAGCTGATTCCGACCGGGCCGTCTGCACAGCACCTCTCCGCCTGCCGCTACCACACCGAGAGGCACCAAGAAAGCAGAGATGCTACGGTAAGCCTCATGCTAATGCATGTAATGTTTATCTGCGCGTTAGCTAACCCTGTGCATACTACATACCGTGTTCCCTCTGACACCGCCTCCACTACAGTCATGATCAGTCTGAGATTAGAAAAGCACATTTCATGATTCATGAATGAGCCAAAACTAAATTGTCCTGAAGTAAATGTCCAAAAGCTTGTCGTATCTAACTAGAAAGCACCATGACTAGTGTTTGTTTGGATCACTGGTGATCGTCAAGCGGCTTTCACAACAGCGCGTGGGTTACATGCCGCTATTCCGACATGCCGCTACTTAGACATTGACGTCTAGTGGTCGGAGTGGCGGCATTAATATTATTTTCCAAGCGTCCCACTACTGCGACAATTTTTTTTCCCCATTGTCTGAGTAGCGGCACTTTACTTTTTTTCAAACGTCCTGCCATTCCGACATGAGGCCATTAATATTTGTCATTATCATTGTACTTTAAATTAATTAATTAATGTGATTATACCCATATGTTCTGGACTTAGCATACACGCAGCTGATGCATGGGTGTGACAAATACATGGGAAAACAATTTCTAAAAAGAGCCAATCATCCAACTTCGAGGCTGCCCCTAGTTGGTAATATATAGGACTAGCCTATCCATATCAAATCCAAAAGCAACAATCTTCATAACAAAATCAGAGTATCCTTTTCAAAAAATATTATTTCGCCGTTCTTAAATTAGGCTTCCACAGCGCAAAAAAGGTAGGCCTACACCTTGAAACTTTGTTCAATCAACTTAAAGTCCGATTAAACTTCATTCAAAGGCAGTCCATAATTCTAATTAAATTGATTTCTAACGAACAAGTCCAAATTTCAGGTCCTAGAGCTTTATTCGTGCTTCTTCTTATATATTTTTAAGTAGACTGCTGGCCTGCACGCACAGAGTTTGTTTGATGCATGGAGTTTCAACCTTTTCCCCCTGAGAGCTGAATAAAAATGAGGAGAGCTCCCTGTCTTTTACATAATGTGTAGGCCTAACATTTATTCACATGGCCGGTTCAAAATCACCTAGTTTTTGACTGAAATGTGTGCCGATATCAATTATTGTGAAAAACATTGTTTGGAGTAGAGGTCTGCACTCGCGATGCAAATGGAAGCTCATTGCGGGTGCGGGCGGGATGATAGAGGTAGGCCTACATTTATTCTATATTAATAACTATTATTATTATTCTATTGCACTTTCTATGAAAAGTAGGCCTAATTGTCGTAATAGCGGTACCAAAAAAGATCGGATGCGGGCGGGATGATAGAGGTAGGCCTACATTTATTCTATATTAATAACTATTAATATTATTCTATTGCACTTTCTATGAAAAGTAGGCCTAATTGTCATATTAATAACTATTATTATTATTCTATTGCACTTTCTATGAAAAGTAGGCCTAATTGTCGTAATAGCGGTACCAAATTGTAGTAGGCCTAATTGTCGTAATAGCGGTACCAAATTGTCGTAATAGCGGTACCAAAAAAGATCGGATTAGGGGCATGTCTAAATAGAGGCATGTCGTAATGACGGGATGTCGTAATGGAGGGTTGTCGTAATAACGGGCTGTCGTAATAAAGGGCGGACCCCCAGCGCGTGTGTGTTTGACTATTACGGTTCTCTTTCATATGTATTAAACGTGACTGTGTCGCTGACCCTTTTGAATTTGTTTGCGCAAGATGTTGATCGATGCTGCACAGCAGGAGACCGCGGACAGTGTCGATGTGAATGACCCCTTGCCCTCCACTTGCAACACTGGGACACAGTGCAATGTGAAGCCCCGTGGAAGGTCTCACGGTAAATGTTGGGTATTTTGGGTGGTCGATATGCTGTCTAAAACATACGTTTCCAAAATCTATGCATACAGGACATTTCCATACACATTGATGAAATTAATACATAGCCTACATCAAAACATAACCACGTAGATTTGCCATGATTGTCATATGTTTGGGTATGTTTACTACCTCTGCCACAGCTGTGCAGGTGAACCTGAAGCCCAAGATGGTCAGTGTGGGGACACAGACCCAAACTTCCACCCCCCTCACTAGTCCTGAACAGACCGATGATGAAGATGATCCGTCTGTCATCAGCGATTCATCGTGGGTGCCTGGAGGACATATGTCTGAGGATGAGGAGGAATTGTGTGAGGAGGAGCCATCTCACACCTGTGACCCCCACCAAAAGTGAGATAATTTAAAGCCAACATAGACCAACTTTGCATTTTCCTTTTTGTGTATCTGGTAGAATTGAATTCCCCCCCTCTCTCTTTTTTGTTGTAGTGGCATTGACAAATTCATTGTTTGCTAAGAGGTGCTCATGAGCCTGTTTGCCCTCTGTCCGGCCTGTTGTGAGAAGTCGGATAGTAGGTTTTGTATACACAGCAGGCCATATCTGATTAGAAAATCAGAATATCTAATTAAAATTTGATAGCCCTGACTGTCTGCCCACATTCAAATTTGTCTTGCCAGTTAATTTACAATGTATGTACCTGTGGGTTTATGATGCCATCATATTTGAGTGTTATACACTACTGGTCATGTGTGTTTCATTGAAAACATTTGACCAGTAATGTACCGTACTTACTCAAAATTGAAACCTGATATACTGTTGATTACTCTTTTTTTTTTTCTTTTTCTTTTTTACATATCTAGGTCTGTGCATCATGTGGCCAATGCTCCACAGGAACATGGTGTCTCGTATTTCGGATCCCACAATGTGCTCCAATGCTCACATATCCCAACCAATACATTTAAACATTTATCATTCATAGAGTTACATTTATGCAAAATACCAATTAATTATGGGTGTGATAAATGCCCACAAAGTTGAAAGTTTAACTAGATACAAGACAGATTGTACTTGACAGTATGGATATGATCTACATCCAAGTCCAAAGCTGTTATATAAACAGAATTTAGAATTCAAGTTTAGGCATTGTACAGATTCAAACAGACATTAATTGTTATTGCGATACATAGTCTCCCTAGAAATATTTTACAGCATAAAACTGGCTAATGCAGAACCAGCAGTTAGCTAGCAACGGCTTGGTGGTGGTTTTCTGCATGCTGCATGTTATGTTTTCTCTTTGTGTGCTGTTTATTGCTTTGTTTTTTTTACTTAGTTGTTGGTGGTGGGACCTTGCTGCTCTTGTGCCTGTCTTGTGTCACTGTACCCCATGTGGTTTTGCAAGGGGTTCTGCATGCTGCATGTCTGCCTGCTGCTCATTGTGTGTGCTGTGGTTTTATTTCTTTTGTTTGTATGAAATGTCTTTTATATAATTCAACATAGCTTACCAATCATTGTACCTGGTAGTGCCTTGTCTACGGGTCCTTTTCGGATTCTGATTTTCACACAAGATTACAATCAAGGAAATGTTGCAAAATGCTCCCTTTACATCTCCATTTGACACTTTTCCCCATAATTCCTTGTAGTATTAGTAGGAAAGGGAGTAAGGAATGATAACCCGAAAAGGACCTCTGTGTGTGCTTTTGTCTTGGGTCTTGCTCTATGTGCTTTTGATATACGATACGATACGATACGATACAACTTTATTTGTCAGCTTTGGCTGAAATTCTTCTTGCGTCCCTGGGCAGCTCATTTAAGGATAGGAGGACAGAGACAGTACATGTAAGACATATGGCATCAATGGACAAACATGTATACAGTACAAGTAGGACATAAACAACATTAAGCATGAACAGACAAACATGAGACACAGCCACAAATGAGAGTATCAAGCATGACAGGGGACAAAGCATACATGTATTACAAGAAAAAGACTACAACAATACATCCAAACTTTCAAACAACACTTGGAGACATTACATCCATGAAGAAATATTGCACTTGATCTTAATGTTGCTGGTTTAACAAAAGGATTGATTGGTGTATAAAAGAGTATCTAAGTCTGTTGCGGTTAAAAGAAGGAACTCTAAAGCGCCTGTTTGAGGGCAGTAGCTGATATTCTCTGTGTAGAACATGTGAGATGTCAGTGGACATGTATCTGGCCAGCCTGAGCATGCTCTTGTTGTGGGCCTCCTGGAAGTGGTGTGCTACAGGTAACCCAATGATCTTTGAGCAGATTTTAATCTGATGATGTAATTTTGCCTTATCTTTGACTAGAATGCTACTCAGCCAAACTGTGCTACAATAAAGCATTACACTCACTATCACTGCATGTATGTATGCATGCATATTAGTGTGTGTGTGTGAGAGAGAGAGAGAGAGCTGACCCTCGGGTAAGACCACACTATTACATGTTGACCACACTTAAATACATGTTGATTTTTTTGTGCCTAACCATTTTTTGAGATTCAGTAATATACTTGGGATAAACTAATAAACTGTTTTCATTGGAATGTACGTGTTCTGTGTATTTTATCACATTTTAAGGGCCGTTGAGCGATTACAACAGAACAAGCATGACATAATTCTTGAACTGAAAAATACTTGATTTTATTCATGTGCCAATATGGTTTTTATTCATTGTCATCCAAACGAGGCCATTGAAAGCCATGATAGGTCTCATCACCACTCTGAAATTGTAGCCTGATGGTTGAAACCAGACAGGAGGGTAGAGGCTTCCTTCTATGAACACCGAGAACACCATAAGCCCAGCGTATAGCCTGCCTGTACGCTGTGTACCGGTATTGCCTAGGGATAAGTAGGTTGGAAACTTAATTGTATACCTGTTTGTCATGCATGCTTATGCAACACATCTCTAGTCTAGTAATGGCAAAGCAAACATAAACAATGAACATACTCGTGCCTGCTGGCTTGAAGGGGACCATGATCCTGCCTGAAATGTGAGTAGGCTCTTTAGCACAAACGGATTCAGGCAGCATGCCTCAAATCCTGGATGCTGAGTTAGGAACGTTACATCTGCTGGCCGCGGGGTGAGCTCCGCGACCAAAACGCACTCACTTCCCTACGCTCTCCACCACAGTTTCCATGGGACGACACCGCCCACACAGACACGCTTACTACTCTCTCCCTCTCCCGGTAAGCAGTACCCTGATGGGAAAAAAGTGTTATTGTATGCACTGCTGTTCATAGACCGCTCCAGCGCTCGTTGCTGCGATCTCTAAATGGTAGCTAGCGACTGACCAGCACACTTCGCCAACTCTCCACTCATTCTCCTCTGACCATGCATTTCATTGTCTTTGACGGCCATCGGCTCTCATTCGCCCTCTCACTTCTGACCGGTTCGAAATTATATGGCTGTGGGCCATCATAAATGTTATTTGTGGGTCTTGCCACCTCTTCCTCATCCCAGTTAGACACCATAGTTCTAGTACAAGGCTGAGGCTACTTCCACCACGTCTCCCTCACGTGACGTCATCGCCGAATTGCGCTAAAAATAACCGTTACGACCAAAAACTACACTTTAACACAATTTTGGAGACATTTCTAACTTTATATACATATCTTGAGTGCTTTATGTACCCATTAATCGAAAGTGGTGTTTAACCTGCACCATGGCCTTTAAGAGAGGCATTGCCCTCCTGTGAAAATGAAGACACTGAAATGGGTGACTTCATTCTTGTTCAGGGTATTGAGGGGAGAATTGTGACCGTACCTCTGCACTCTGTGTTTCTGAAGTCAGACTTAGTAACAGGACAAGTTAAAGTGGGGCTTATGTCCAGCCTCCCTATCAAAGGTATTTCTCTTTTACTCGGCAACGACCTAGCTGGTGGGAAAGTTGTCCCCTCGGTTCAGTTAACCTCTAAGCCGAGCACTGAAGATGAGTCTAATTTAGACATTGAGATTTTCCCTTCATGTGCAGTGACTCGAGCTATGGCCAAAAAGGCAAAAGAAGAGGAGGACTCTGTGCAATCTAGCACTTTGTTGAATCAAGACCATGATCGTTCAGAACATGGGTCAGATAGTGGCTCTAGTAAGAGTTCAGGTTTTGATGAGTTGTCAGATACTTTTCTTAGTACAGTCTTTGAGAAGGACAGTAGTAGGTCACCACAAGATGCTGGGGACGATTTACAAGTGTCTGATGATTTATCTTTGTCAAGAAAGCAGTTGATCACTGAGCAAAGCAGTGATCCTGAGATTGCTGAATTGAGAGAAAAAGCTCTCCCAGATGACGAAGTTGTCAAAGTACCAGTTGGTTATTACCTTAAAGATGGGGTTTTGATGCGGAAATGGCGTCCCCCTGATATTCCTGCCAATGAAGATTGGGCAGTCGTCAATCAGGTTGTCGTACCTAACGTTTACAGGAAGGACATACTTACTATGGCACATAGCTTACCTCTAGGTGGTCATCTTGGTGTTAACAAGACTGTTAACAAAATAATGAAGCAGTTCTTCTGGCCAGGTTTGCGTAAAGATGTTGCAACCTTCTGTCGCACATGCCACACTTGTCAAGTGGTGGGTAAACACCAGTTAGACCCTCCTGTGGCACCATTGAAACCCATCCCAGCCTTTGGTGAACCTTTCTCCAGGGTTATTGTGGATTGTGTAGGACCTTTACCCAGAACGAGAACTGGAAATGAGTACATGCTGACTATTATGTGTGCTTCAACGAGGTTCCCTGAAGCAATTCCACTTCGAAATATCAAAGCAGTTACTATTTCTAGGGCCTTGATTAAGTTTTTCACTTCGTTTGGTCTGCCTAAGGAGATCCAATCTGATCAGGGTAGTAATTTCACCTCTGGATTGTTTCAGCAGGTTGTTTATCAGCTAGGAATTAGACAGATCACTTCAAGTGCCTATCATCCTGAGAGTCAAGGGTCGTTGGAAAGATTCCACGCCACTCTCAAAACCATGATTCGGACGTACTGCTATGAGAATGAGAAGGACTGGGATGAAGGTGTTCATTTGCTGTTGTTTGCGGCTAGGGAGTCAATTCAAGAGTCTCTGGGCTTCAGCCCTTTTGAGCTGTTTTTTGGACACCAGGTAAGAGGACCGTTGGCCCTGCTGAGTGAGCAGTGGATTAACAAAGAGACTCATGTCAATCTGTTGGATTATGTCCTGAATTTCAAAGAGAGACTGCATAGAGCCTGTGCGCTAGCCAAGGATAATCTTGTGGCAACTCAAGAGAAGATGAAAACTTGGTATGACCGTAACTGCAATTTATATCTTTATGCAGATGATTCAGCCCTCCTATTCTCTCATCAAGATAAAGCTGTAGTAGAGAGTGTACTGAGTTTAGAACTTCAGAAAGTCAGTGTATGGCTAGTTGAAAACAAGCTGTCCCTTCACTTAGGTAAGACTGAGTCAATACTTTTTGGTTCACATTCAAAGTTGAGAAAGTCTCCTGGGTTCAAGGTAGTAGTGGGTGAGTCTGAGATTATAGCCAAACCCACTGTAACTTATTTAGGATGCATTCTTGATAATAAACTTACTGGGGAGAGCATGGCGATGAAAGTTATTACCAAGATTAATCAGAAAACAAAATTTCTAGCAAGAATTTCCCATCTTATCAATAGAAAAGCCTTAGAGACACTGGCTGGGGCCCTAGTTCAAGGTCATTTTGACTACGCATGCACCTCATGGTTTACTAACCTCCCCAAAAAACTTAAAACTAAATTACAAACATCACAAAACAAACTAGTAAGGCTGATTCTCAAGCTTCAACCTCTCACTCATCTCACTTCTGCTCATTTTAGTAGCCTTAAGTGGCTGAAAGTAGAGAACAGGGTAAATTATATACAACTGTGTATGGTGCATAGAATTATAAAAAATGAGGTACCTAAATATCTATGTAATTATTTTTCTAGAATACTGCACACACACAGTTACTCCACAAGGAGAAGTGCTACTGATTTAGTGGTGTTTAGATTTAAAAGTTGCTTGGGAAAGGGCTCTTTTTTATATTCAGCTGCAGTTTCATGGAATGGGTTACCTACCAATTTGAAGACAATAGGTTCTCTAGCGAGTTTTAAAACAGCCTTAAAAAAATGGTTGAGTATTAGACAGTCATGAGATGGTGGTATTATTGTGTATATGTGTATGTGTATGTGTACTGTATGTATATGTGTATATATATGCATATATATGTATATGTGTGTATATATATATGTATAGATGTTGTATGTATGTGTTTGATTGAACTTGTGTTGTTTTATTTTATTTTGTGTTGTCTTTTTGCACTATCATATACATTACATTACATTGCATTTGACGCACACACACACACACACTCACACATCACTCTTACACACATACTTACAGATGCATACACTACGAAGGGACCACAATGGAAATAAGCCTTTGGGCTTTATTGTGTTATCCTTTTGTCCTGCTGCACTTTTGTAAATCTACCTCTGTGCATATGGCAATAAAAAATTTCAATCAATCAATCAATCAAAACCGCAAGGCTAGGACAAGGACATTTAAGCCGGGAGAAAGAGTACTTGTTTTGTTCCCACTGCAGTCCAATCCCCTGCAGGCTAGATTTCATGGTCCCTATGAAATCTATTCTAAGGTTAATGACCTCAATTACATTGTGACAACTCCAGATAGGAGAAAGTGAAGACAGTTGTGCCACATCAACATGTTGAAACGCTACCATGACAGAGCTGTTCAGGCTGTCTCAGTTGTTAGCCAGGATGAGAGTTCTGTAGATGATCATTGTCAGGAGGAGGAACCCTCCATCAAACCTGAAGTCATTCCTTGTAAATTGTCCAATTCTGAGATTTTGCAGAACCTTGAGGTGAAAATGTCACATTTAGAGCCTTGGCAACAAGCTCAAATGAGGGACTTGGTGCTGAAGTATCAAGATTTGTTTCCTGATGTTCCTAAGAGAACCCATGTAGCAGTCCATGATGTTGATGTAAGTGACGCTCAACCAATCAAACAACATCCATATAGGATGAGTCCTGAGAAATGTAAGTTAGCTGAAGAGGAAGTGGTTTACATGTTAAAGCATGGCATCATTCAGCCATCACACTCCAATTGGAGCTCGCCATGTGTGCTTGTACCAAAGCCTGATGGCAGTACAAGATTTTGTACTGACTATAGAAAAGTTAATGCTGTTAGCAAGACTGATGCTTTTCCAATCCCAAGGGTTGATGATTGTGTTGACAAAGTAGGGCAGTCAAAGTTCATCATCTGTTAAAAGGTTATTGGTGTGTTCCATTAACTGAACGTGGTAGAGAAATCTCTGCTTTCATCACACCTTCTGGGCTGTACGAATACAATGTTCTCCCCTTTGGAATGAAGAATTCGCCAGCCACATTCCAAAGAATGATTCATTCTGTGATCAAAGATTTGCCCAACACCAGTGCTTACATTGATGACTTAGTGACTGGGAATGAGACTTGGGAAAAAACATCTGGAGGATGTAGGAAGATTGTTTGAGAACCTGTCAGAGGCCAACTTAACAGTTAATTTGTCCAAGAGCGAGTTTGGCTGTGCCCATGTAACTTATCTTGGACACGTTATTGGCCAAGGTCAGGTGGTGCCTGTTGATGCTAAAGTTCAGACAATTATGGCTTTTGCTGTTCCCACTGGTAAGAAAGCCCTGAGGCGATTCTTGGAAATGGTGGGGTATTACCGCAAGTTCTGTAAGAACTTTGCTGACGTCGCCTTACCATTAACAGACTTGCTCAAGAAGAGAGAGAATTTTGTCTGGACGAATCTTGCCAAAAGGCATTTGACAAACTGAAGTCCATGTTATGTAATTACCCTGTACTCCAGTCTCCTGATTTTTGTAAACCATTTTCAGTGGCCGTAGATGCTAGTGATGATGCCGCTGGGGCTGTGTTGTTACAACATGATGAGAGTGACAATGTTGAGCATCCTGTTGCATACTTTTCCAAGAAGTTTAACCGGCATCAGATGAATTATTCAACAATTGAGAAAGAGCTATTAGCTTTGATTCTAGCACTACAACATTTTGATGTTTATTTATGTACAGGTCCCCCTCATTGTATACACAGATCATAATCCCTTAGTGTTTTTGAGTAAGATGAGGAACAAAAACAGAAGATTGTTAAACTGGAGTTTAATTTTGCAAGTATGCGAGTATGACATGGTAATTAAGCATATCAAGGGTAAAGATAATGTTATTGCTGATTGTCTATCTCGATGTTAAGATGTTGAAATTATAGATAGATCTGTCTGAAAATTCTATGGGATCAAAATGTTCCCTTTAAGGGGAAAGTTGTAATGAACCTACATTTATATTTTATTTCTACATTGTTTTGTTTTATTTTGACATGATTCTGTATGACATGATTCAGTATCTATGTTTTATTTTGTGGTCATACGGTCATCTAATTTAGTTTTGTCAATCATCAGATCAACATGCGTGTTTTTTGTTAGTGTTGGTGATTGGCCCATTCCTGATTACATGCGATATATAGCGAGGAGAATTCCGGAAGGGACGGGGTTTTTTGACTCTATCCGCGCCCGTGGATGCCCTATCGGGTGGACGCTTGACTCTCTCCGCGCCTGTGGATGCCTGATCGGGACGCTTGACTCTCGCCGCGCCCGTGGATGCCTGATCGGTTGAGGGTTTGACTCTATCCGCGCCCGTGGACGCCAGATCGGTTGGACGCTCTTCACTCTCTCCGCTCTCGCGGACGCCTCATCGTTTGGACGCGCCTGATCGTTGGATCGGTTGGACGCTCTTCACTCTCTCCGCTCTCGCGGACGCATTATTATTTGGACGCTCTCCGACGCTCCGTGGTCGCGATAGACATTATTGGACTTCATATGCACATTCCTCTGAATGGGAACCTTTGTGTTTAGGAGTGAGGGGAAAAGTAGTGTAATATTGTGAACTATACAAACCTTGATGCAGTTTTTCAGATAAATATTTTAAACTCATCCATGACTCTCTGCCTGCCTTTGCTTCCATTTAACACATAACACTCTCTGTCTGTCTGTCTGTCTGTCTGTTAACAGTGATTCACTCTCTGAAGTATGTATCCATGGCGTCATCTGGAGTATCAAACTTCCCAGAGTTTGTGTCTGTTGGGATGCTGGATGAACTTCCGATTGTTTACTATGACAGCAACAGTCAGAAAACGGTATTCAAACAGTCCTGGATGGACCAGGGGTCCGTTTCACAAAGCAGGTTCATCAACCTCTGAGTTTAATCCTAAATGCTGAGTTGATCTACTCTGAAATAGAAAACTCTTGGTTTTCGGTTCCACAACACCGGTTTTGAGTTAATTTGATCAACTCAGAGGAGTTCTGTGACGAATGTATAACCGCACGTACAGTATGTATCAACAGGCTGTAATATCTACACATAGCCACTAGGGAATAGAAATAAATATATAAGTTGTATTAACTGCACCTGGCCACCAGATGGCAGCACACATATAATACACTTGGGGGCGGGCGCTCAACACTAGCCAATCAGAGCATAGTATGCGCCATAGAGGCCACGCCTGCCCAGGTACTACCAAACCACACATCCGGGGGAAGGGGAGAAACCCCCAGGCAGCGTATCTGTTAAGATATCCAGCTAAGGGGGTAGCTCCACGCGCGTGACCTATACAATTCCTCTCCATTTGCTTCATAGATAATATACCTAAAGCTAAACAAATAAAGTGAGTTAAAAGCGATCCTGTGTCGGCGGCCTTCTTCCTCAAAGAACACACTACAGTTCCACTTAGGGTTAAGCGTGTGCACCACAACTATAAAAAGCCAGCATCAATGGAGCCCCGATTCGACGAGTCACCATGGCAACGGGGAAGAGGAGGGCTACGTTTTTTAATAACGTAGAGTTAGAAACGCTAATGCATGCCTACGGGGAATATCTGCACGTTTTTCGGAAGAAATCTAACAGCTGCAGCTGCCAAGGAGAGGGAGACAGCGTGGGAGAACATTGCTTCTCAGGTGAATGCGTAAGTTTAAATGTAGTCCTTTGCAATCACAATAATATTACAGGGGAAAACTGCTTGAATGGTAGCCTATTCATTTATTTCATTTAGGTGCAATCCCGCGGGGGAGAAGCGGACTTTGCAGCAGCTGAAGATGAAATATAAAAACATAGTTCAAACAGGTAAGACCTCGGCATGGAGGTACCTCATTTTGATCATGTTTAACACTGTAAAGTAAATATTAAGTGGCTATTTGACTGTGCAGTTGTTTTATCTCCAACATAATGCTGTTTTCACACACGTAAATGTCTTCTGATCTATATCATGTTCTGTTAAATAATTAAGCCTATTTAAACTAATACAGACTTCTACTCAGCCAACAGAAAGAAGGCAGACTCCCGTAAAACGGGTGGTGGCCCAGCACCACCGCCTCTAACAGTGGCAGAGGAGATGGCCCTAAGCCACAACACTGGAAGGTCAATGGCTGAGGGAATCCCTGGAGGGAGCTCCTCCTCAGAGTGCACCCTCCAAGACACAAGTGCCTTCATAAAATGTAATGGGCCTATAGATATCCTTTTTTTAGCCTATTCATACAAATATTAATTTGTCTTTTATGTATTTTTTTCTTTTGTCCCAACAGATTCTGATGGTGCTATCTGCCTGGTGGAGGACCCCCCTCACGCCACAACAGACCTTGTAACTGTAAGTAGGCAATACTCCAAAGATTTTACCAAAGGGTAGTTTAAGTATACTGAAACATATCACTCATCTAGGATGAAGATGATGAGGAAACAGTGTCTGCCTTTACAGAGGGGGATCCAGTAAGGCCTACAGAGGTAATATCTTCATATGTTACTGATGGTTCTCTTCACATTTCTTAACATTCTGGTGGAATATAGAGGGACATTTAGCCTACACTGAAGTATTAACACATTCTCATCCTTTGTAACAGAGCATGGCTGGGCAGCAGCAGGAGGGTCCATCAACATCCACTGCACAGATTGACACAGTGAGATGGATGTTCACTAAACAGGTTCATTCTGTGGATTTCATGTGTATCATCTGTATAATGTAATGTCCTCCTTATGTATTCCCAGTTGACAGTGAAAGAGGTCTATAAAATTCACCTGCTTCAAAAAATAAAAAAAACTGATAAAGAAATGCTATTCCTCGACCGCCAGATCAGGAAGACGGATCTAGAAATAGAAATACTAGAGCACAAGTTAGAGGTGAGTGCATGGTCACAGGTGAATTATGTTAACTATTGGAACATTAACTGAACTACCTCTTGTATTTGTAGGAAATAAAGAAGACCAAATTAAATGTGTATTCAATCTTTATTTGACTGCTGTGGTTTCACTTCACAATCCATCATTTACATACATAATCTAATCCGTCCCTACATTACCAACATTACCATCCGCAGTCATGCTCTCACATCCCAGCAGATATTGTGTGTTGCACTGCATTTCTTTGCAAATGGAAGTTTTTTATACAATGTCAGAGATGCAGAGCACTTGAAACGGCTTTTACCCATACATATTTTCCCTGGACTGTCAGAGCCATCAAGGAGGAGTTCCACAGGATTGCATTGATGGAACACACATCCCCATCACGGCTCCCTCACATAATGAAGCCAATTATGTTAACACATATGATCTTAACACTGTCAAGATCATATGTGATGCTGCACACATCATTTCGAATGTGGACGCTAAGTGGCTTGGGTCTGTGCACGACGCCAGGATTTATCGAGAGTCTAACCTCAGCAACAGCCCGTGGATTTGACTGCTGTGGTGGTGGTGGTGGTGGTGGTGATGATGGTGACTTAAATTCTAAAGTGGTTATTGCAAATGGTGTCTCTGACTGTTCTGCCGTCCTGGATAGCAGGCAGGTGGATGGGGTCATCATCAGCGTCGTCAATTTGTAGGGCAGGGTGTTGCTCTCCTCTAATAGTGGCGATATTATGAAGAACAACACATGCCACAATTATATCACAGGCCCTCTCAGGGGTCACCCTGAGGTGACGTAGGCACTGGAAACGGGCTTTCAACAGGCCTATGGTCATCTCCACCCGGGCTCTTGTCCTGCAGTGAGCCCGGTTGAAGTTATGTTGGGGGCCTGGGTCAGGGTAGGGGGCCAGCAGCCTAGGTTGGCATGGGTAACCCCTGTCACCCAGCAGAAGGCCATCAAACTCTCCTGTAATGTAGTGGATACATTAGAGTGTATTAAAGGAGGGAGACAAGTGAATTATATTGTGCAAATCTTTAGGCTGCTTACCATGTTGCAGTCTGTTGCTGAGGTTAGACTCTCGATAAATCCTGGCGTCGTGCACAGACCCAGGCCACTTGGCCTCCACATTTGAAATGATGTGTGCAGCATCACATATGATCTTGACAGTGCAGAGAATGACAGATGTTGGAACTATGATGCAGTCTTTAACATTTTGCAACAGTAGTCAATCTACATGTACCTGCACATTTATGCTGTGAATGGACTTCCTGTTAACATAATCGGCTTCATTATGTGAGGGAGCAGTGATGGGGATGTGTGTTCCATCAATGCAGCCAATCACACTGGGAAATCCTAAAGGAAATGAATATTACTAATCCCAGTCTGAGGTTGCAGCACAATGTCATTAACAGAATATAATTTAAAATTAATTTCACACATCCCTACATCATTCACCTGCAATCCTGTGGAACTCTTCCTTGATGGCTCTGACAGGTTTATGTCCAGGGAAAACGATAAATATGGGTAAAAGCCGTTTCAGAAACATCTATGTTGTGTCTGATAACTCTCCGGACGAAGATGTAATTCTCCGCGCAGTAATGCCGCACCTTCCTCCACAGGATCGTTCTCAAACGGACATGCCATGTTCGTTACAAAAGTCGCCTCCTTACTGCGGCATGGACTTCGGATATAGCCTACTGACTGACTGAATGAATGAGGAAATCAAATGGCGTGTGTGGCTGAAAAAGGGCGGAGACAGATTGAAACTCTATGTTCACACAGAAAAACCTGGTTACTATGGTAACTGACCGAGAGCGTAAGTTATCTCTCTCTGTGAAACAGGCTAGAGTTACCCCTCTTTCTCTGGTTTGAGTTACCTCCCTTTGTGAAACGGAAAACTCAGCGTTTCCCTCATTTCAGGGTTAATAAACGCAGGGTTTTCACTAAACCTGCTTTGTGAAACAAACCCCAGCTCCCCAGAGAGGAGCCAGACTACCTGGAGAGGGAGACTAGAATCTCTCTGGTTGAGCAGCAGTTCTTCAAAGCCAACATTGAGACTGTGAAGAAGCGCTTCAACCAGACAGGAGGTCAGTTTATATCTCATGTCTCGCCTCTCATGTAAATATCCAGCATTTTAATGTCTCAATAAAATGTCACCATATTCCTAAAACCACACACACACACACACACGTTTACAAATACACATAATAATACAAAGTACACACACACAAAACACAAATGGACACAAATACAAGAACATGAATCCAGAATCAGATTTCAAAACACAAGAGTATTCATGTAAGTCCTCAGTGTCAAAGTACTCAGTATGGAAATACTCAGTGTAGAAGTACATAGTGTAGAAGTACTCAGTATAGCGGTACTAGCGGTACTAGAAGTTCTCAGTTTCGAAGTACTCAGTTTCGAAGTACTCAGTGTAGCGGTACTCAGTTTCTAAGTACTCAGTTTCGAAGTACTCAGTGTAGCTCTGTGTAGAAGTATTAAGTATAGACGTACTCAGTGTAGAAATACTCAGTGTAGCAGTACTCAGTGTAGAATTATTCAGTGTACAAGCACATAGTGTGGAAGTACTCAGTGTAGAAGTAATTGGTGTAGAAGTACAAAGTGTAGAAGTACATACTGTAGAAGTACTCGGCGTGGAAATACTTGGTGTAGAATTACATACTGTCAAAGTACTCAGTGTAGATGTACATAGTGTTGAAGTACTCAGTGTAGAAGTACTCGGAGTGGAAGTACAAACTGTCGAAGTACTCATTGTAGAAGTACTTGGTGTAAAAGTACTCGGCGTAGAAGTACATACTGTCGAAGTACTCAGTGTAGAAGTACTCGGTATAGAAGTACTCGGCGTAGAAGTACTCGGCAGAGAAGTACTCGGTGTAGAAGTACATACTGTAGAAGTACTCTGTGTAGAAGTACATATGGTCGAAGTACACGTGTAGAAGTACTCGGTGTAGAAGTACTCGGTGTAGAAGTACTCGCCGTAGAAGTACTCGCCGTAGAAGTACATACTGTCGAAGTACTCGGTGTAGAAGTACTCGGTGTAGAAGTACTCGGTGTAGAAGTACTCGGCGTAGAAGTACTCGGCAGAGAAGTACTCGGTGTATAAGTACATACTGTAGAAGTACTCGGTGTAGAAGTACAAACTGTCGAAGTACTCGATGTAGAAGTACTCGGCGTAGAAGTACATACTGTCGAAGTACTCATTGTAGAAGTACTCGGTATAGAAGTACTTGGCGTAGAAGTACTCGGCAGAGAAGTACTCAGTGTAGAAGTACATACTGTAGAAGTACTCGGTGTAGAAGTACTCGGTGTAGAAGTACATACTGTCGAAGTACACGTGTAGAAGTACTCGGTGTAGAAGTACATACTGTCGAAGTACACGTGTAGAAGTACTCGGTGTAGAAGAACTCGGTGTAGAAGTACTTGGTATAGAAGTACATACTGTCAAAGTACTCGGTGTAGAAGTACATACTGTAGAAGTACTCTGTGTAGAAGTACATATGGTCGAAGTACACGTGTAGAAGTACTCGGCGTAGAAGTACTCGTCAGAGAAGTACATACTGTAGAAGTACTCGGTGTAGAAGTACTTGGTGTTGAAGTACTTGGTGCAAAAGTACATACTGTAGAAATACTCGGTGTAGAAGTACTCAGTGTAGAGGTACTCGGTTTGGAATTACTCAGAGTAGAAGTACATAATGTAGAAGTACTCAGGGTAGAAGTACATACTGTCAAAGTACTCGTTGTAGAAGTACTCAGTGTGGAAGTACTCAGTGTGGAAGTACTCAGTGTAGAAGTAATCGGTGTAGAAGTACTTGGTGCAAAAGTACATACTGTAGAAGTACTCGGTGTAGAAGTACTCGGTGTAGAAGTACTCGGTGTAGAAGTACTCGGTGTAGAAGTACTCAGTGTGGAAGTACTCAGTGTGGAAGTACTCAGTGTAGAAGTACTCACTGTAGAAGTATTCGGTGTTGTAGTACTCGGTGTTGAAGTACTCAGTGTAGAAGTACTCGGTGTAGAAGTACATACTGTAGAAGTACTCGGTGTAGAAGTACTCGGTGTAGAAGTACTCGGTGTAGAAGTACTCGGTGTAGAAGTACTCGCCGTAGAAGTACTCGCCGTAGAAGTACATACTGTCGAAGTACTCGGTGTAGAAGTACTCGGTGTAGAAGTACTCGGCGTAGAAGTACTCGGCAGAGAAGTACTCGGTGTATAAGTACATACTGTAGAAGTACTCGGTGTAGAAGTACAAACTGTCGAAGTACTCGATGTAGAAGTACTCGGCATAGAAGTACTTGGCGTAGAAGTACATACTGTCGAAGTACTCATTGTAGAAGTACTCGGTATAGAAGTACTTGGCGTAGAAGTACTCGGCAGAGAAGTACTCAGTGTAGAAGTACATACTGTAGAAGTACTCGGTGTAGAAGTACTCAGGGTAGAAGTACATACTGTAGAAGTACTCGGTGTAGAAGTACATACTGTCGAAGTACACGTGTAGAAGTACTCGGTGTAGAAGTACATACTGTCGAAGTACACGTGTAGAAGTACTCGGTGTAGAAGAACTCGGTGTAGAAGTACTTGGTATAGATGTACATACTGTCAAAGTACTCGGTGTAGAAGTACATACTGTAGAAGTACTCTGTGTAGAAGTACATATGGTCGAAGTACACGTGTAGAAGTACTCGGCGTAGAAGTACTCGTCAGAGAAGTACATACTGTAGAAGTACTCGGTGTAGAAGTACTTGGTGTTGAAGTACTTGGTGCAAAAGTACATACTGTAGAAATACTCGGTGTAGAAGTACTCAGTGTAGAGGTACTCGGTTTGGAATTACTCAGAGTAGAAGTACATAATGTAGAAGTACTCAGGGTAGAAGTACATACTGTCAAAGTACTCGTTGTAGAAGTACTCAGTGTGGAAGTACTCAGTGTGGAAGTACTCAGTGTAGAAGTAATCGGTGTAGAAGTACTTGGTGCAAAAGTACATACTGTAGAAGTACTCGGTGTAGAAGTACTCGGTGTAGAAGTACTCAGTGTAGGAAGTACTCAGTGTGGAAGTACTCAGTGTAGAAGTACTCACTGTAGAAGTATTCGGTGTTGTAGTACTCGGTGTTGAAGTACTCAGTGTAGAAGTACTCGGTGTAGAAGTACATACTGTAGAAGTACTCGGTGTAGAAGTTCTCGGTGTAGAAGTACTCAGTGTAGAAGTACTCGGTGTAGAAGTGCTTGGTGTAGAGTACTTCTACACCGAGTACTTCTACAGTATATACTTCTGCAGTATGAACTTCTACACTGAGTACTTCTACACTATGTACTTCTACACCGAGTACACTTCCATTATCAAGGTCAGATGAAAAAATTGAACAAATGAATTCGTAAGAGTATTTTTTTGTTTGTGTATTTTCGATCGTGGTTACATAGCGCGGGCCGCATCTGCTGCTCACCATGAGGAAGAAGGAGAAGGCAGGAAACAATGTTGGCTGCTAGAGAGCGTGACCGATTTCACGAACACAAGTCGGATGCTGAGAGAAGGAAAGCGTTGTAAAGAAGGAAGACGTTATTGCGAAGATCGCTGGATAAATCTGCGCATCAGTGAGCAGGACTGTGGCAAACTCTCTCTCTCTCTCTCTCTTTCCGTTTCCGGTAAATGAGAGCGAGTTTTGAACTGGTGTTTTTTTCCCCCCTGGTCTATTTGGTTTTTCTATTGTTTCTCCAACTGTCCTAAATGCATTTAATCAGGTAACATGTTTATCATGTATTTTATTCTTTCAGTGAGGTTTAGCTGAGTGATCAGTAGGTTCTTCAGGTGTTTTCTGGGAGGGATGGCGTCCTCTGAGACGCCTCCTCCGTCTATCAGGCAGGGAGTGCGGATAGTCCCGCCGGATGGCGGGGAGGGAAAGGCTTGTGGTAAACATCTATAAACTATCAAACTGTGACTGGTTCTCTCGTGAGGGGCTTTCTGTGAGGGGAGGGGGAGGAAGCACTGATAAACAATGTTTACTATGCCTATGTTATTTCTGTCTTTACTATGCCTGTTGTTATTTTCTGTCTTTAAATGTGGGACCTTTTAGCATAGCATTCTTAATATATAGCATAGCATTCTTAATATTTCAATAGAGTCCTGAACCAACCCTTAGTTATGCTGCTATAGGCCTAGACTATCGGGGGGATTTCCCATGGTGCACTGAGCTCCTCTCTCCCTCTCTCTCTCTCTGCGCACATTCATGTCCCATTAATGCATGTTACTAACACTTCTTCCCCGGAGTTCCTGTTTTCTCGGCTCACAGGTTCTCATGGATCCTGGTGGAGCCTTCTGCCATGGTCCTGCTTGACTGCCATTGCTAATATGTGATATTATTGTCGTTATTATTATTAGTTATTATTAAGTATTATCATTGCTACAGTTACTGTTGTTGCTGCTCGCTGTCCCCCATCATTGCTGCTGTCGTCATCATCTTCTTCATGTTTATTAGTGTATTGATGTAGTTGTTGTGTCTCTCTCTCTCTCTCACCCCAACTGGTCAAGGCAGATGACCACCCACCTAAGGTTTCTGCCTTTTAACAGGCAGTTTTTCCTTGCCCCCACCGCCAAGTGCTTGCTCATGGTGGTACTGTTGGGTCTCTGTAAATGTTATAAGGAGTTCGGTCTAGACCTGCTCTGCCCTGAGATAACTTCTGTTATGAATTGGCGCTATACAAATAAAATTGAATTGAATTGAATTATTTGTGTAAGGTGGTGAATTATACTTAGTAACCACCAGAGAGCGATCTCCTAACAGTGCGCAGTTACTGCTATTATGTTGTGCTTTTTGTCTGGTTGTGGCCACCATAGGGTTGCCATTTTGTTTTGCTTTTGTGAAGGTAGGAAGTAAAAAACACCCTCTCCTATAAATCGGATTTAATTTAATTTAAATTAAAAAAAGTGTGTCCCTGTTTTAGATGTAGAGACCAAATGATATTTAGCCCGTTTTGTTTATGTGTTAGACTGACCATGACAATGTATGCGTGTGTGTTTTGTGATGCATACTGCACAGTGTCATAAGTTTAAAATAATTTTGTTTTATTTGTTGGCCATTTTGTTTTGCTTTTGTGAAGACTGCTCAACGTGTGGAGTGAGTGACGCCACAAATAAAGAGAAGCCACTGTTGTTGGTCTCAACCGCCATCAGGACTCCCATATGTCCGTTTTCTTTCACCGCACCTTCCCCGGGAAACACACGTCAACCCCAAACAACGCAGAGACTATCCTGGACACATTACACATACACATACATTTTTTTTTAAAACACTTAAAGCGTTTGGGTTTGGAAAAAGTTTTATTTCATGGATTGAGTTAATGTATTCAAGAGCCACAGTACTGTTAAAGGTGTGGGGGGGTACTTAGCAGACCAGTATCTGTTCAGAGAGGAATCAGGCAGGGATGTTCCCTATCTGGGATGCTATATATTTTAGCTATTGAGCCTCTCTTACATATTCTCAGGCAGAGTCTCTCAGGGTTAAACTTGGCAGACAGCACAAAAAATACAGTTAGTTTGTCAGCATATGCTGATGACATCACAGTTTTTATAAAATGTCAAAATTATATTCGGATTCTTGAACAGAAACTAAAATTATATGAACAAGCTTCTTCTGCTAGGGTCAACTGGTCAAAATGTGAGGGACTTCTACTGGGAGAGTGGAGCAATAAAGAGCAGCCAATTTTACCAGCTGGGCTGTAGTGGAGCACAGAAGGGATGAAGGTCTTAGGTGTGTTTCTGGGAAATGAGAACTTTCAGAAAAAAAACTGGGAGGGTCTAGTTGAGAAAATGAGTGCCCGATTGTCTAGATGGAAATGAGTCCCGCCCCAGTTGTCCTACAGGGGGAGGACTTTGGTTGCCAACAATCTGGTTGCATCTATGCTCTGGCACCTTGTCACTGTTGTCGTTCCTCCAGACAATCTCATTACAGAGATATAGAAGAGACTGGTGGATTTCTTCTGGGGTCGATATCACTGGATTAGATCGGTTGTGCTGTTTCTACCTGTGTCAGAGGGGTGGTCAGGGATTGATTGACCTCAGGAGTCACATAACTGCGTTTCGGCTTCAGACTGCACAGTGTTTGCTTTACCGAACACAGCAACCCTGGACTGAAACAGCATCTTTGTTGCTGCGTAGAGTGAAGAACCTGGCTTATGATAAGCACTTGTTTCTTCTGGATTTGGATGGTATGGATTCTGCGTGCCTGGAGAACAGTTTTAAACATGAGGAGAGACTGCTCTCAGTTATATGGGACTGTTGGTGAAGAACCTTTGTTCTATAACCCGGCCATACAGAGTAGGATTCTCAGCTCTGTCAGTGTTCAGAGGATCCTTACAACAGCTGGGCTGATGAAGCTGGCAGGACTGAGGTCAGCGGGTCAGTGGAAAACTGCTGCTGGGCTGTGTCAAGACACTGGAATTAAGTCTCTGCGTCTCATGGACAAATTGGAGGAGGAGGTGATGAACAGACTTCCTGGTTCTTTTAGGAGCATTATGGGCCACAGAGGACCATCTAATCATATTTCCTGAGTTGTCCATTTGTGCTGCAGTGGAGGAGGAGGAAGCGGGCGGGGTTCTGTTATCCTTCAGAACACCTGAACTGTTGAACTTCTCTGAAGTATCAAAAAAGAGCTTGTATGCTGTGTCTGTGAAGGTTCTTAACAGAGCAATGTTGACCGGTGTCCGAGAGTCGAGGTGGCTTGATGTGTTGGCGGGTTCATCTCCCAGAGGTAGCTGGAGGTCCTTTTACAAACCTCCCATAGAGAAACGCAGTGCGGATCTCCAGTGGAGGGTGGTGCATGGGGCCGTGGCCACAAACAGACGTGGCACAAATAGATTATAAAGCAGGAAGTCAGTGTGAGTTTTGTCAGGCTGAGGAAACTTTACAACATCTCTGGCTCAGATGTCCCAGACTAGCTCCTCTATTCTCTTTGTTAAAACAGTGGGTGGGTGGTTTAGGAAAACTTTTTGAAGATGAACTGTTTATTTTTGGTCCCAAATAGTGATGGCTCGTTCGCGAACGAATCAGTTCGAACGAACGACTCTTTAAAGTGAACAAACTGACCTCATTCGCCGCTCTCGTTCGACTCGTTCGTCGTTGTTCGTCTCGTTCGCTGAGTCGCTGACGCGCTGCTGATTCGTTTTTATTAACACCATCAACCCCCCTCCCCCAGTTGGTTTGTCAGAGTTGAACTGTAACTTGATCTCTGAACTGTAACTTTGGTTTGTCGGAGTTCAACTGTAACTTGATCTCTGAATGGTAACTTGAGCTCGAGTGGGGCGGAGGGAGCTGGGCGCATCTTATTGTTCTTGACCTTCACCTGCAATTAGACAAGGAAAGATTAGCAAACGATCAACAACACCAAAAAATGACAGGAAGAAAGAGCGCCGTGTGGAATCATTTCAGTCAATCAGGTCAATCAGGTATCTGCAATATTTGCAAGGCAAATATTTCGTTTAAAGGAGGGCCCACGGCCAATTTACAACGGCACCTGAAGACAAGGCACCCTGGGGTCTGGCTTTGCGAGGTGAGGAGAGAGGAGGTGGCCCCGCCTGAGGCACCATCTGAGGCACCACTTGCCGGATCATCCCAACAACCATCAACTTCAGGTGACTGCAGGGGCAGAGGCCAGGCTATGGGGCAATCTAGGATGACCCAGTTCATGTCCCGGCCGATCACACCGCAGCAGCAGAAAACACTCGATGAACATCTTGCGAAAATGGTCGTCTGGGACCTACAGCCATTTTCTTTTGTGGAGGACAGGGGCTTCAAGGCCTTTACCAAGGCCCTTAATCCATCCTACACCCTACCAGGTTGGAAGACTGTCTCCAAGGTCCTGGTTCCTCAACTATATGCCAGCTGCCATGCCAGTGTCAAGGAGAGAGTGGGACACGCTGCAGCTGTGTGTCTCACAACGGACTGTTGGACATCCAGGACAACCCACAGCTATATGTCCGTGACCTGCCATTTTTTGGAAGAATATGACCTGGACTGTTTTCAGTTCAGCGATCGTCACACAGCTGACAATTTGTCCGAACATTTGTTGAGGATCACGCGGGAGTGGGAGATCCAGGAGAAGGTGGTCGCCTGCGTGACCGATGGAGCGTCGAACATCACCCTGGCGATTCAGAAGTGTAGATGGAAACACCTGCATTGTTTCGCCCATACACTAAATCTGATTGTCAGGGGGGGGGGGGGGGGGTAAAAAAGCTGGCAGACACAACGGACAAGGTGAAACATATAGTAGACCACTTCCATCGGAGCTCCTTGTCGGCAGAGAAGCTAAGGGCCACCCTCGCACAAATGGGTCTGCCAGACCTGAAGGTTCTGCAGGATTGCCCCACCCGGTGGAACTCCACCTTCTACATGCTAAAGCGTTTTGTGAAGCTGAGGGATGCAATCATCACCACCCTGGCTTTGGTGAATGCAGCAGTGTCCACCTTGACCCATGAGGAGTGGGAGGCAGGCGCGTAGGAACCGGGGGGGACGCGTCCCCCCCCAATGTTGACACCCACTAGCCCCGCCCCCGCAAAACATATATAAATTATAATAATATTTTTTTGTGTGCAAACAACCTCTGCAAAGTACACCGTTACAAACTATTCATGCAAAGTATATTTTCCCACAAAGTCACGACATCAACCCCTCCACACGACCACACCCCCACCACAAACGTACTGTCTGTGTCTGACATTGCACTCCTGCTACGCATTCTACATCTCACATGAGCCGGCTTACTCATCATGGACGGTCCCCCTCATAAGAAGCGAGACATCTGTTCATTCTTTATGGTCCGTAATGTAAGTGTTCTACTGCAGGGTTCCCGTCATCTTATTAAACGTTAGGCTAATATTAAATCATAGACAGATGGATAACTTAAATAAACGTTTGCTCCTAAAGCCTGACGATAGCATTCACAGGACAGCGTCAGTCAGGGCAAGTACAATGCTAACTGCATAGTTGGAGAGAAAAGTGTTTTTACGCTGCAAATATGCACTTATTCACCCAAGTCACAAAGAAAACAATGCAAATTAATAAATGAAGACGTTAAAGTTATATTGGTGCATTGGTGCTTTACAGCATGATAGGCATTGCCTCACTTAATGTGCTACTGCATTTCAGAACCAGCAACATGGTCAGCAGCAGCCCAACAGAAACATCGAGCATGTAACGGTAGACGATAACAGGTAGGCGCCTGCAGATACAGTGAGTAGGCAACACGTCTCTCGTAAACAGTTCCACATCTTAACCAAATATCAGTAAAAGCATCATGGCCAATGGCCGTGCCATAACAATGTTGTGAACAATACAGAACTGAAGCAGCTCCTGACAAGAGCATGACTACAAATGGTGCTGAGGATGATGTGCCATGTTGCAGCAGCACAGATGAAGAGCGCCAAGACCGCCCAGATACTGAGGTAGCTGCTGTAGTGACAGGACCAGAGCATCGTAACTCAACATGTTGTACCCTACATGCCCAGAGCCAAAAAACGAACTCAACACCTAAATTAACTTAATAACTGCACCATTAGATATTTACAAAATGTGTAATCTCCGATTACGATACCACAGCGGTTGTCAAGCCTTATCTCGTTCAAGCACCAGAATCAATTGAGCAAAGATCAGAAAATATTTGGATCATTACCTTGTTGGATCAAAGATCAGAAAATATTTGGATCATTACCTTGTTGGATCTTGCCATGTCCACAGACACATCGTAATCCAAAACATGATATCCACAGAGATATAAGTAAAACCTGAATGTCCATAGGGCGGCGGGCTGTACACCCTTCACCGGTTGGTGTCCAGAACGTTTCTAGCTCCTGCTAGCACATTACCACGGTGCTAAATTGTTGCGACAATAACAAGCTAAGTTACCCCTCTACATAGTTTGATTATCGCAGTTTGTTGAACAGTTGGTGTTTCACCTTCTTAATAAATCATTGTCTGTACAACATCATCCATGTCTTTTCATTCACCTTTCTTAACCTGATGGCAGAGTGTAAAGACAGCCATAGGCTACAAGACTTTGTAACTAATATGATCAAAGACTAGCGCCTAGTCCAGGGGTCGGCAACCCGCGGCTCCGGAGCCGCATGCGGCTCTTTAGCGCAGCCCTAGTGGCTCCCTGAAGCTTTTTCAAAAATGTTTGAAAATGGAAAAAGATGGGGGAGAGAAATATATTTTTTGTTTTAATATGGTTTCTGTAGGAAAACAAACATGACACAAACATTATTAACGTTTTTCAATGCTGTAAAAATGTGTAGAATAAATATTAAATTTCAACATTTCTCTCAACGAAGATTTACGTCATAGCCTGCGACACACGTTTCTATCAGTAAGGCGGGATGCCAGGCAGGTGGCTGTTGTAAACAAACCGGCGGCTGCGCGCAATAGTAACACACCGCGCGGACCTACGGCCGACGGGGGGGGGTGCGCGCAATAGTAACACACCGCGGACCTACGGCCGACGACGGGGGGGGGGGGGGCGCGCAATAGTAACACACCGCGGACCTACGGCCGACGGGGGGGGGGGGGGCGCGCAATAGTAACACACCGCGGACCTATGGCCGACGGGGGGGGGGGGGGCGCGCAATAGTAACACACCGCGGACCTATGGCCGACGGGGGGGGGGGGGGCGCGCAATAGTAACACACCGCGGACCTATGGCCGACGGGGGGGGGGGGGGGGGGGGGGGGGGGGCGCGCAATAGTAACACACCGCGGACCTATGGCCGACGGGGGGGGGGGGGGCGCGCAATAGTAACACACCGCGGACCTATGGCCGACGGGGGGGGGGGGGGGGCGCGCAATAGTAACACACCGCGGACCTACGGCCGACGGGGGGGGGGGGGGGGCGCGCAATAGTAACACACCGCGGACCTACGGCCGACGGGGGGGGCGCGCAATAGTAACACACCGCGGACCTACGGCCGACGGGGGGGGCGCGCAATAGTAACACACCGCGGACCTACGGCCGACGGGGGGGGGGGGGGGGGGGGGGGGGCGCGCAATAGTAACACACCGCGGACCTACGGCCGACGGGGGGGGGGGGGCGCGCAATAGTAACACACCGCGGACCTATGGCCGACGGGGGGGGGGGGGCGCGCAATAGTAACACACCGCGGACCTATGGCCGACGGGGGGGGGGGGGGGGGGGGGGGGCGCGCAATAGTAACACACCGCGGACCTATGGCCGACGGGGGGGGGGGGGGCGCGCAATAGTAACACACCGCGGACCTATGGCCGACGGGGGGGGGGGGGGCGCGCAATAGTAACACACCGCGGACCTATGGCCGACGGGGGGGGGGGGGGGCGCGCAATAGTAACACACCGCGGACCTACGGCCGACGGGGGGGGGGGGGGCGCGCAATAGTAACACACCGCGGACCTACGGCCGACGGGGGGGGGGGGGGCGCGCAATAGTAACACACCGCGGACCTACGGCCGACGGGGGGGGGGGGGGGCGCGCAATAGTAACACACCGCGGACCTATGGCCGACGGGGGGGGGGGGGGCGCGCAATAGTAACACACCGCGGACCTACGGCCGACGGGGGGGGGGGGGGCGCGCAATAGTAACACACCGCGGACCTACGGCCGACGGGGGGGGCGCGCAATAGTAACACACCGCGGACCTACGGCCGACGGGGGGGGGGGGGGGGGGGGGGGGGGGGGGCGCGCAATAGTAACACACCGCGGACCTACGGCCGACGGGGGGGGGGGGGGGGGGGGGGGCGCGCAATAGTAACACACCGCGGACCTATGGCCGACGGGGGGGGGGGGCGCGCAATAGTAACACACCGCGGACCTACGGCCGACGGGGGGGGGGGGGGGGGGGGCGCGCAATAGTAACACACCGCGGACCTACGGCCGACGGGGGGGGGGGGGGCGCGCAATAGTAACACACCGCGGACCTACGGCCGACGGGGGGGGGGGGGGGGGGGGGGGGGCGCGCAATAGTAACACACCGCGGACCTACGGCCGACGGGGGGGGGCGCGCAATAGTAACACACCGCGGACCTACGGCCGACGGGGGGGGGTGCGTGCAATAGTAACACACTGCGGACTACAGCCGACGGGGGGGGGGGGGGGGACCACCGCGGACCTACAAAAAGGAGCACAAATACGCGTCCGGCTTGACGCTGCGCCGGACGCCGGACAGGGCTGAAAAACCGGACAGTCCGGCGCAAATACGTGCCCAGCCGGGCGCGTATTTGTCCTTTTTGAACCCGCGCCCCCCCCGGGAGAGTGTCCCCCACCGGTTGAGAACCACTGCTCTACAGGATGCACTGCAGGAAAAATAAACATTTAATCATGAAGGCTCATTATGTATTTGTAGTTAACTTAGTCATTTCGATAGTAGGCTAATATAGCTACTATAGATACATACAGCATGTGTTGCTTGCCTTCAATATAAGGCTTCTAAGGCTTTTATTTTTTTGCGGCTCCAGACATATTTGTTTTTTGTTTTTTTGGTCCAATATGGCTCTTTCAACATTTTGGGTTGCCGACCCCTGGCCTAGTCTAAACCGTCTCTGACCGTAGGCCTATGCCTCCGCTAGCAATTGTTTGCCGACTGTCGGTACACGATCCGTACCGCCTACACTATCTGTTCTGCACAGGTGCAGAACTTATACCCTCACTAGAATCAAGCTGTTTTCAACAGCAGTTCACTGTGCTTGAAATGCTTGACAGCAAAGTAAAACACCTACCAGTTTATTTTCAAAGTCTGTTTTTTAATCTACTTTTTATTTACAGTTTGAAAAGTTAAATGGCTGTTACTGCCAATCTAACACTGCAAAGCGATGTCTGACAACGTAAATTGTGTCGGCCTTCTTTGCTAAAATACATGTGCTAATGAATTATTGATGTCACAATTACATGTAGTCAATTCAAGCACTAAATACACTATTGATTAGTGAACTGCTGTTGAAAACAGCTTGATTCTAGTGAAGGTATAAGTTCTGCATATGTGCAGAACAGATAGTGTAGGCGGTACGGATCGTGTACCGACACCCACGTCTTCACTCTCGCCAATCACAATATCAACTAGCCTTCAGCGTCACACCTAGTGTTGTAGTGCCATCTCCTGGATTACATTATGAACAGTTATTACACCTTGGCAGTCTTTGTAGATAGAGGCTCAGTGCCACATTTTCCCCAGACACAGAAACAAGATTAGGTCTCATGAAAATACCCGAGGGTCAGTTCTTTTATTTGTTAATTGCACATTTTAATCCAGGTTTAACATTGGGTCCATGCCTTTGTCAAAACTTGTTTTGTCATGCTCTGCTCTGGTCTTTTTATGGTTGTAGCCTTATTTTGTGACATTGAAATAACAGATTTCAGAGCTCAGACTGTACTTCATGTTAATGACTGTATCTAGAGGCGACATAGCAGACTAATACCTTAAAGGAAAACATTAAAACATTCACATAACTGTATCACCATTTACTTAACAACTGGTTGCCCATTAAGCAGTGGCGTGCCATCATGTGTAATGTGAGAAAAAGTTAAGAGAATAGTGACAACGTGGTTGTGGAGAAAACATAATTTTAATAGCTGTGGTTTATTTACAGTGGCAACAGTCTTATAGGCTTAGAACTAAAATCATACCTTTACATAAACAGGATGTTTATACAACATAACTCCATCCAACACAGGCACTGAAAATAAACATCATATTGTACATAATTGAACACAATAGCAGAACATGAACAGGATATTGAACAGCATAAGGGATGATGCATCTCGGTTTTTGGGAGAGCCCTAAGGTAGGCTATTTTTTCCTGTGTTTGTCTTTTCAGGAACATGATAATATTGAAGACAGGGAGAGAGATGGTGATGAAGAGGGAGAGGCTGATCCTGCCTTCATATCTACGGGCTTCAAAAATTGGAAAAAGGCCTTACAAAGGTTTGCATCCCATGAAGGAGCAGCAGTGCATCGCCATGCTGTAGCTGTGTCTCTACAAAAAAAACCTGTAGATGCCATGTTATCCTCTGTCAGGGCCAAACAACAAGCTGATAATCGGCACTGTTTTAATCATGTGGTGAGTTCAATTAAGTACTTGGCACGTCAGGGGCTTGCAATGCGAGGGCATGAGTCAGATGATGGAAATCTGTACCAGCATGTCAGAAATAAAGCTGAGACTTCTGGAAAGTTGGCTCAAAGGGGACAAAAAACAATACTTCAGTCCAGAAATCCCAAATGAAATTTTAACTATGATGAGCCACTCAATTCTGCGAAGTATTGCTGATCGCATCAGAGCTCTTCTTGTCCTGCAGTTCTCCATCATTGTTGATGGCACACAGGACATCTCAGGCACAGAACAGGAGTCCATCTGTTTGCGGTATGTGGACCAGGATCTTGTTCCACAGGAGGTGTTCATGGGTCTCTACCAAACCAATGACACAACAGGGAGGGTTCTTGCCAACATTGCCCTAGATGCCCTTACACGTCTTAACCTCCCCCTTGCAAGTTTAAGAGGGCAAACTTATGATGGTGCATCTAACATGTCAGGTAGATTCAATGGGGCACAAGCGATCATTAGAAATCTCCAACCATTCAACGACTGAGCATGCGCGAGTGAGTGAGCAGTCGCAAGCGCTTCGTGGCTCCCCCACCGCGTGTCAAACAAATGGATTAAAATGTTAAAAGTCCATTTACAGCTTTCCCCCTCACATTTTTGAAAGAAGAACAAGTAGGTGTCCTAAAAAGGAGCGCATTCAACTACTTGGTAAACCACGGACGACGTGCTGGGTGAGCGTTACCGCACAACAAACAAATAAACAAAAGATGCCAGAGACAATTGTCAGCCTCGGTGCCAAACTGTCTGATCTGACTTCTAAGATGGATAAGTTAGTTGACCTGACCACCGCCAATAACATACTGCTCAACACTGTGGTCAAAAGAGTGGAAACTCTCGAGACAAAAGTTGAAACTAATGCGGGGACACTACATGATACTGAAGTCCAATTGATTACTCAGGACAAGCGCATCACACATTTGGAAAACAAGCTGAAGCAAGCCATGGACGTGATTGACCAGCTTGAGAATCGACATCGCCAAAATAACCTGAGGTTTCTGAATGTGCAAGAGAAGGAAGAAAGTGGCATGACAATGATTGATTTTTTGGTCAAAACGTTTATGGAGAAATGGAAATTGCCGCTTGTTGCAGACGACTTTGAAAGAGCGCACCGCATGGGGCCAGTCAGAGATAATCAGAAACACCCGCGGGCCATCATCTTCAAGCTACACCATTTCCAGAAGAAACAGCGAATTATCAACGTGTGCAAGACGAGCCCAGAAGACTGCGATCTCAGGGTGGTACCAGATATATCGGTACAACTTCAGGCGAGGAGATCCGAGTTCTGGCCGCTGAGGAAACAACTGCATCAGCTGGGACTTAAGACTTACTTTCGGCACCCGGCCATCCTCTGGGTGGAGGACGGGGCGCAGAAGATGAGCTTCAACTCTCTGGACCAAGCTCAAGAGCATCTTAAACTACAGTACCCATCCATAAATTAAATGCTACAGTATGTATCTTCATTAACGGGATGAAGACGAGAGCGGTAAGAGAATCTTGTGAATGGATGATGATTTGAACTGAACTGATATTATTTGGTAGCAGAATTAATTTAGATTGTGCTATTAAAAACAACATCCATGAAAGTAACTGACTCTGTAGCACCCGGTCATATAGGGGACACAGTGATGGTAACGGGCTATGCAACGCACACATGGACTTCTCAAATCACATAACACTTCAGACGACTTCAGAGGGACAAGGGGTTGGGGTGGGGGTGGCGAGGGCCGAGCCTTTCTTTCTTTTTTCTTTTTTATTTAATCATTATTATTTTTTATTTTTTCACAATTCATTTTTTATTCATTTATTGATTTTTGCAAATATTTTCGCAAATACCCCCCCCCCCAATTTTATTTTTCTTATTCTTCCCCAATTTTGCGGTTAAACATTATGCAAAAGTATCCATATGGAACGAGTGTGTGTATGTGCGTGTGTGAGTGTGAGTGTGTGTGCATGTGCTTGCCGCGTGCATATGTGCAGGTGTGTCTGTGTGTGTGTGTGTGTGTGGGGGGGGGGGTGTATGGTTACATGTTAAAGGAACTATATGTAGGATTGCGTCCTCTCTGGCCAAAACTGTTATTGCAACCACGTTGTAAATACTGTACAGCGTGGTACTCCCTCCCCCTCCCCCCCCCAGAGTAGCGGTTGCCAGATTCCCCGTTCCCGGATTACTCAACACAACACTGCGTCTACTAGAAGGAGACCATGACAAGTGTTTTACATACTGTTTATTTAGGTAAAGAACATAGAATTGCCTCTGTGTATGAAGTGTGCTATACAAATACACTTGCCTTGCATAGATCCCTGATAATATTGACCAACTGCATCACCGTCACCGGGGCTTCATAGTAATGTGTCCGAATAGAGCAGCCCTCTCGGACACACACACGTTACCGCTGTTTTATTATCATCCGCACTTCCAGACCATCACCGGGGGTTCATAGTAATGTGTCCGAATAGAGCAGCCCCCAACGGACACACACGCCAGCTCTGACCGCTGTTTTATTATCATCCAACACATCCAGACCATCACCGGGGCTTCATAGTAATGTGTCCGAATAGAGCAGCCCTGTCGGACACACACGCCAGCTCTGACCGCTGTTTTATTATCATCCACACTGCAGTCGGTGTGCAGTAAATGGCCCTCATGGTGTGAAATCCTTACATACAGTCATTGAGCAAACGATACTGACTTCGTGAAAACGCCCATGAGGCAACGATGCAATGATTCGCTTCAAACATGTTTTTCTAGCAAAAACTGAATAATGGCGATAAGCCAACAGTGTTTCCCACAGGACAGGCATCTATTTGTGGTGGTGTGGTCGGGGGGCGGGGGGGTGGCGGCGGCAGCGGCGATGACCAAGAAGAACGCGGAGTTGGAATATAATTACAACACTTTATGTACATATTTATATACAGATTAGATAAATTGATACATATATATACACAGGGGTGCAAACTCATCAGGGGTAAAAAAAGGTGACAAGATACCGACCCCCTAGGGGGGTCCGGGGGCATGCTCCCCCGGGGAAATTTAAAAAAAAAACTACTTTAAAGGTGAATTTACAGTCAATTTTAGCATGGGACTAGGGTCCAGATTTACTCTGGTTTGCACAGCTTTTGATAAGGTGCTCGGCTCGGCTTGCCTCGCCTCGCCTCTTTTTGTTAGTTTTTACTTGAAACTATACTACAATATTTTACAAAAGTAACAAATAAACAGAAAACAGTAGTGGTGGTACTCATGGCTTATATCTTACTAAAATCCTTCCCGTTGACTATTTACAACACTACACAGTATTTATTATTATTATTATCTATAATTACATTTAAATGGCATTGCATACATGTAAAATTAAATGCTATTTCACATTATTTGACCAGTAGCAGTTACACCCATCTGAACAGGTCAGCCACCTGTTTAAAGCCCGATCACAGTTGAAATCTTGAAATGAAGGGCCTTTAATGGCCAAAACATTAACCTGGACAACATTTTAACAGCTGGTTGGCTCAGATTTTATTCTTTTCATTGCATTCACATGCTGCAGTGGACAGTGGACAATTTAGCTTCAGTATTAATGCAGTATCTGAAGCACCGTCTACACGTATGTTTACTGACAACAGGGTTATAACCTGGACACGTTAGCTCGTCGGTATGGTAACGGTAACAGGTGACTGTTACTGCGTGCGTCTCGCCCCGGCCCCCGAGTCAAACAGCGGCGGGGTTAATGAAGCAGCGTCAGGCCGCTCACCGTCAGTGAAACGCTCGGTGAAATCGCGGATTAACGCTTTTTTTAACACTTTTGAACTTGTTTGCCAAGACGTCTTACCCTCGTATTTTGATCCGGTCGGTCCGTTCTTCTTTTACTTCTTCGTCGTGGTCTTCTTCTTCTTCTTCTTCTTCTGGCCCACCAGGTGCATAAGTGCTATTGGCGGAGTTACAATGCATAGTAGGCTACCGCCACCTACTGCACCGGAATTGTAACTACAAGCTACATTCACAGACAGAGTCCCATTGCTTTTATGAGCGGTCGAGCGAGTCAAAAGCCGAAAAATCTATTTGTGGCGGACGTAATTCTTTCGTGGCGGGCCGCCACAAATAAATGAATGTGTGGGAAACACTGGCCAAATATAATTCATTTGTAGCTGCAGCCTTCCTTATACAGTAAATGGCTGCAGCTCAGCCTATCTGGCAACCCGGATGGCGACACAGTACTGACTTCGCGATTGGACCTAGGCAGAAGGTGGAGCAACAGACCAAAACACAAAATGTAAACAAAACAGTTTTACGGCACAGAAATATTGTGTTTGAAATTAAATATTCTGGCTGGACTACTATTATGTCTGACATAAATACTTGAAATTAACATGATTCTTCAATGTCTATTGACATATTAGGGTCATTTTATGATTACTTTGAGTACATTTCTTACATATAGCTCCTTTAACTCTGAGGTGTGTGTGTGTGAGATTTTGGTCATATGTCATTATTGATGTGTGAAATGGCTTAAGAGATGGAGTGTGTGTGTTACCATTTAACCATTGTTGACTTGACACATGGAAATACAGTTTAATCCAAAAACTATAAATCAGAGCCTGAAGGAGCTATAAGGCCGAGCTCTATTGTGAATTTATCTAAGGGAATGAGGTGGGGGGTGAGTGATCTGCACTGGGAGAGGGGGGCGGGCAAGTTTTGTACAGGCGAATATTGTATATTCATCAGTGACAGTAATGACTAGTTTATCTGTCTTATCTTGGAATGTGCAAGGATTAAATGGAGTAACCAAAAGAGCTGCTTGTTTAAATTTTATCGATAAGAATCATGTGGATGTGGCTCTTATTCAAGAGTCACACCTTACTAGTAAGTCAGTGAAGAGCTTCAGCAACTCCAAATATGAAGTTGTAGCCTCATCCTCTGTGGATGATAAAACAAAAGGTGTGCTGATAGCTGTTAGACGTTCACTGGACTTAAACATCATTGATATTGGCGGTGATAATGAAGGAAGGATTGCCTTTGTAAAAGTAATAATGTCAAACATGAAATTCATTTTTGTCAGTGCTTATGCCCCGGCTGATTATGATAAAAAATTATATTCAGAACTATCCAATTTATTAATGAATTCATTGGATTACTATTTAGTCATTGGGGCAGATATGAATACCATAGTAGACCCCATGTTAGATAAATCAAATCCTCGAGTGGGAAGTGCCCAGCTATCCTGTTCAAAAGCACTACAACAGTGCCTGTTAGTCCTTAATCTGGTGGATGTGTGGCGATTTTCCAATCCAGGAGCTAAAAAGTACACTTTTTTTTCCAATAGACATAAATCATATTCTAGAATAGATTATATTTTTGTATCCAACATATTAATTCCAGTAACGCAACAATCTGACATCATTCTGGCTTCTCTATCTGATCACCATGCAGTTAATCTTAAATTTTTATTTCCAACCATTAAGAAAAAAGCGCCTCGTTGGAGATTTAATACTACGTTACTTTCAAATAATGATTTTTGCGCGCAATTTAAGTCAAAGCTACATGAATTTATTTCACTCAATGGAGATTCAGTGGAAGACTTTAGGTTTGTTTGGGAAGCTATTAAAGGTTTTATGAAAGACAATGTTACATCTTTTGCTTCAGCTTTAAACCGCTCACGCCGACTAAAAACTGCTGAGTTAGAGATGTTTGATAAAATTGGAAAAAGCTCAACAAAATTCCTTCTGTGCTATACGAGCAGGTCAGCTCGGTCGGGTGAAAAATGAACTTAATGCACTTCTTAGAACAGATGCAGAGTTTCTTATCCAAAGGTCCAGAGAACATCATTACTTTAATGGCAGTAGACCGTCACGAGTTAGCCATGCGCCTTCGCACTAATGAGAGACGAGCATGCATTTCTGCAATACAAGCCGCAGAAGGCAAGATATGCACTACTCCAGAGGAAATTAATACAGTTTTCTTAGATTTCTATAAAAATCTTTATATCTCTGAAATCTCATTCAGTATAGATGAGTTCAGACATTTTTTTAGTGACCTTAATTTGGGAAAACTGCCTAGCGTAGAAGCAGAGGACTTAGGAGATAGTATATCTTTAAAAGAATTATGGGACACAATACAGGAGATGAATTTGTATAAGTCTCCGGGACCAGATGGTATCCCCATTGAAGTGTATATCAAGTTTTGGCCTGAACTGGGCCCTATGCTTCTGAAAATGATAACTACTGTGGGGTTGTGCTCCGAGGAAGAAGGCCGCCGACAACAGGATCGCTTTTAACTCACTTTATTTGTTTAGCATTATTATTTAATCTATGAAGCAGAAGGAGGGGTATTTGTATAAGTTCACGCGTGGAGAGCCCACAAGCTTTGCATCCTCAGTAGCTTTGCATCCTTCCGATGCGCTGCCTGGGGGGTTCTGACTTGAGCCGGCGACTTCCGCCGGTAGTCACTGGGCAGGAGGCGTGGCCTCCATGACGCACAATGGCTAGCGTTAAGCGCCGCCCCCAGTATATTGTTTGCCGCCATCATGTGTTGAGGTGCAGTTACTACAACTTGTATATTTATTACTACTCTTTTGAGCTGCTGATACATATGCTTATTATTTATCCGCAACACTACATCAATTGCAAAACGCTCTTTTTTAAAACAAACAAACACAGCCCTAATATCACTTCTGCTTAAAAAACATAAAGATCCGATATTATGCACCAGCTACAGGCCAGTATCATTAATCAATGCAGATATGAAGATATATGCTAAAGTACTGGCACGCCGTCTTAATAAATATTTAGCAAAACTAATTCATTGTGATCAAACTGGGTTCGTAAAAGGCAGATTTAGTTCAGATAATTTGAGAAGACTGTTACATATTTTACATTTTACCCCAGACTGTTCTGACCTTTTGACCTCGTATGGAATCTTAACTCTCGATGCCGAAAAGGCGTTTGACAGGCTTGAATGGGACTATCTCTGGGCCTTATTAGAGCAAATAGGACTAGGAGAATCATTTATTGGCTATATTAAAGTTCTGTATGCTAATCCAGGAGCAATTGTTTTGTCAGGTAATGTATGCTCCTCTCATTTTTCAATTTATAGAGGCTCGCGCCAAGGGTGTCCACTGTCCCCTTTATTATTTGTGTTAGCACTGGAGCCCTTAGCCCAAAAAGTACGCCAGTCTACCAATATAATTCCTATTACGATAAAGTCCACTAATCATCATATATCGCTGTACGCAGATGATGTACTCCTCTTTATCAGTGAATTAACACAGTCACTTCCTCATGTCTTTAATTTATTCAGGGAGTTTAGCAACCTCTCTGGATATAAGATAAACTGGCAAAAATCGGCACTTTTACCGCTAAAAGATAATGGAGAGGATCTATCTCAACTTAAGGTGCCGATGGTAAATCAATTCAAATATTTAGGAATTGACATTTTTACTAATTTGGAGAGTACTGTTGATAATAATTATACTGTATGTTTAGATAAGATCAGAACCAACTTAGGCAAGTGGATGACAAAACCAATATCATTCGATGGCAGGATCGCAATCATAAAAATGATGGTATTACCTTTAATCAACTTCCTGAGCTCCATGCTTCCTCTGAACCCTCCAAAGGGATTTTGGGATAGACTGCAGAGTTTGATCAGTGAATTTATATGGAATAAAAAAAAAACAAGGATCAAAATTGCAACACTGCAGAGAGAGAAATTAGCCGGAGGCTGGGGCCTTCCAGATTTTAAAATTTATCATTGGTCATTTGTATTACGTACTATAAAATCATGGTTAGACCCATCAAATCCCACATCTTGGCGCTCTTTGGAAGCAAAGCTTATACATCCATGCAGATTACAGGATCTAATCTACACAGATATTCCTATCAAACAAGTCAGAACACTTTTTGGTCCCATTATTGAAAATGCTCTGGTAACTTGGAGACTGGTGACTGAGTACACCAATACAAACAATAAATGGCACTTTCATACTCCAATATTTTATAATCATAATTTATTGATAGGTGGTCGACCAGCAGCTTACCCTATATGGTCAAACAATGGGATTCATATACTTGGACAGTTATTTAATTGTAATGGTCTCCGCACATTCGAAGATTTGAAGGAACAGTATAACTTGTGTCGATTTTCTCGCTTTCTATATTTTCAGCTCCGTGCTGCCATGAAGACTTATGGAGTTCCATGGAACTCAGAGCTCCCTAAACATGACCTGGCAAAACAACTGTACAATACCACCAACATCAGGGGAACGGTATCAACACTGTATGCCCAAATTTTGCAGGCATCTTACAAACCAATGGCAACTCAAATATTTTGGCAGAAAATGTATGCTCTGATTAACTCTGAAATATCATGGGAAACGGTATGGAATAATACCACCCGGGCTTCAAAAAACCCTAATTATCAAACCATACATCTAAAAATTGTTCACAGAGCATATTTTACTCCTAAACTTAGACATGCAATGAAGTTGGAATCATCCCCCTGCTGCCAATTATGTACACAAGGTTGCTTAGGCACCTTTACACATATGTTTTGGGAATGCCCTGGAGTACAGTTGTTTTGGTTACAGGTCACGAAATCCTTATCTAAAATTCTTAATAAGGAGGTTCCATGCTGTCCTGTACTATGTTTGTTGAATGATAATTCTCAGTTTCCTATGTCAACACATGAAAAAAGAGTTTGGATTTCTGGCTTAACGGCTGCTAAGAAAATGTTGGTAGTACGGTGGAAACCACCACACGCTCTATCATTAGATCATTGGTGGAACCTCCTGATAGACATTCTACAACTAGAGCTTTCTGTTGCACGGTCTCATGGGGCAAAGGACAAAACACTAAAATCTTGGTCAGAAGCTATCACAGTTGTTAAGAAACTTGCCTATGACAGGGTGGGTTAATGGGTGGGGGGGAATGCAGATCACTCACCAGGGAAGGAAGAACTTTATTTTGAGTTACGTTTGGTTTTGTTTTGTGTTTATTTTGTTTTGTTTTTCAATTAGGTGCCAATAGGTGATTATGCCTGTGGAGGACTTTGGACTGGGGATTGGGAGCTTGGATGAAATAGGAGTATGTTTGGAGGGCCTTCTGTACATGCAGCGATTTGGACTTGAGTGTGAGAGTGCATGAGTGTGTGAATGTGTCTGATTTGGGGTGGGGGGTGGGGGGGGGGTGGCCTCTGAGAAGTTAGAACATGTATGGCACCTTTGTTTTCGTTTTGTTTGTTTGTTGTTGTGATTCTTTTCTATTTTTTATTTTTTATATATGTATGCTTATATGTCGTGTGTGTGTATGTGTGACAGTATATGTATGTATTTATATTTTGCTTCTTCTTTTTGTGTGTGTGTGTTTTCTTTTTTGTTGCTGTTGTTTGGATTTTCCTTGTTTTTGTTTGTTTGTTTGGAAGATACAGTCAATAGTAGAGCTATATTGTTTTCCAACAGGAAATACATTTGAATTGTCTGTATGTTCTTATTTTATTTTATTATACTGATTTCCATTTTTTTTGCTATATGTTGATATGAAAAATGAATAAAAAATTGTTACCAAAAAAAAAAGAAATCTCCAACCGTTAGCTGTGCATGTTCATTGTGGAGCACACTGCATCAATTTGGTCACCCAGAAGGCGTGTTCAGCCTCTATTCTGATTAGAGATGCCTTAGACTGGGTTAATCAGTTAGGTGTTCTGTGTAGCCAGTCAGGAAAATTTAAGACCCTGTTTAAAGACATTGCTAGCAGCAACCCAGACATCCCATGCACTGCAATACGCCCACTATGTCCCACACGGTGGACTGTCCGTGGTAAAGCAATCTTGGCAGTTCTTGCTCAATATGAGTCTGTCTTGGTTGCACTTCAGGAAATGTCAGAGGGATGCTCAAACACTGCTTCGACAGCCAATGGCCTTAAGGAACAAAATAGAGGTTTTGGAACACGTTAGACCCTTGGACAGGGGGGGGGGATAGGATCCGTAAATTAAATCAGCGCAAGTCCTTTTGGATTCATCAGCTGGATGCCCTCCGTTATCCAGGCCTGAACGAAGACATTGAGTTTAAGTGTTTTTTGTGATCTGCCCCCTATGTGCTTGTGTTGTACTCCGTGCCTATTTATCTGTTTTGTTTTCTTCGCCAGCTGACGGGGAAGGTGCTTTTTCCTGACTCTTGTATTTTCTTTTCTTTTGATTATTATGATTGCTTCCCCACCTTGTTGACTTAATTGTTTGTATGTGGCAATCTGATTGTAACTAATTAGTCTAATGGCTCGTTGTCGACTAGGGGTGGGACTTAACTTATAAATTGGTGTTGATTTTCATTCTCTGTCTTGCGTTGCCCTGAAGAAGACCATGCATTGGTCGAAACATGTTGGCTTGTAAGCTGTTAATATGAACTAAGCCATACTCAATAAAGGCTTTTTGACTCTTCCTTTTTTCCTTTTTGATCGAGTGCCTGGGACCTGCTTTTTTCGGCCTTAAGGAACAGTTTGGGAAAGGCAAAACATTGTTGGGGCTAGTTTTAGCATCTTCCATTACTGGAGACCTTGAGAGTCTTAACATATCTCTTCAGTGCAGAACAGGGACTGTGTCTGGTATGAGGGCTGCTGTTGAATGTGTCAGTCAGTCGTTCCAGGTCAAGAGAAGTGAAGTTGGCTTTCACTCACTGTTTGAGAGGGCAACACAAATGGTGCAGGACTTGGACCTAGAACCTATTAATCTCCCTAGGTCCAGGCAGCCCCCAAAGCGCTTCACTGGCCAAAGTGAGGGACGTAGGCCTAACTCTGCTGAGGAGCATTACAGGGCAGAATATTTTGAAGTGCTTGACCTCATTAATGCACAGTTGAAAGATAGATTTCAACAGGGTGGGCTCTTAAATCTAGAGAGTTTGGAGAACACTCTCCTTACTGGGCAGGTCAGCTCATCAACTGAAGGTTATCCTGAACTGAACCACCAGTCCCTGTCAATACAGCTGCCCATGTTCCTGGCCAATTATAAATTTAGCAGTGTGGCAGAGGCTGCACAGATTCTTCGGGGGCTACCTGTTCAAGTAAGGTCTCTCTTTGGCACCGTTGAAACCTTGATAAGGTTGCTCCTAGTTGTCCCGATTTCAACCGCTGAGGCAGAGCGGAGCTTCAGTGCGCTTCGACGCCTGAAGACGTGGCTGCGGTCGACCGGATCTGTCATGCACATCAGGAGTGCATCGACCAAATATGCACGGTGCACATCTGTCAGCAATTCGCTATAAAAACAGAGAGACGGGAGTCATACTTTGGTAAATATTAAAATACGTACAATTTTCACAATAACTACTTAGTTACTTAGTTACTGCTTGCTACCCACCACTGTTTGATTGCATTGTTTTTATAGGCCTACAGTCTATGGCCACCATTTTGAAGCTCAACACTGCACAGCAATTAGCATTCTTGTAGCCTACACGGCATTGTATGGAAATAAAAATGCTACCCGATATGTTCACGGTAGCTTTTGTTCAATTGTTAATAAATGTATTTTGCAGTTTGAAAACAATTCTGTCAAAGCCTACTTACTCTTTATTCAGAAGGTCCTGTTTCTTCGGTGTGCTGCTTCGTCCACGTGGGTTTCTTGTCCAATAAGACTGTTAAATTCGCCTGCCATCAGTCTCGGTACATTTAATGGACGTGCATACCACCTCCGGACACGTCTCCTTTCTTGTCTTTCGCGTCTCCATTTGTCTATCAAAAGTATGTTTTTCAATATTTTTCTACTGCAACAACAACGGTCTTTCTCTCGTGGACGGCATTGCTCACTGGTCGCCGGAAGCACAACAACCAACAAGGTTACCAACCACTTGCGTAATGGGACAAGGGCAGTCTTGCATAGCGAACCCTACTGATCGGGCGGAAAATTGCAGTGTGTATCCCTTACCAAAGTATTACGCAGTCGGAGTAGTATAACAGAGCCGAGTCTAATAATAACGCGACCGTAAATTAACTCTAAGTGAATCATGTATGAATAAGTTAACGTTGTGTTGAACACCATGACAGGCATTGCATCAACTTAATTTGCTTATTACATTTTAGAATCAGCAACGTGGTAAGCAGACCACCAGCAGTTTTGATCAGTTCAAGTCAGCTTGCTCTTGTCATGATTCGATTTGTGATAGAACTATCGTGCTACCCTGTAACCTGTTTTCTTTAGCTGATAACGGACAGATTGATGGCCTATAGGTCTATTTGTTTATTCAGTTGCAAAAATGAACGTGGTGTAATGGGAGTTAAATACAGCTGTCAAATTGCCGCGTAATTGTTGCCATTTAAACAAACAGTTGTGTCTCATACATGCATTTTAATTATCTTAAACCATACAGTCAAGAGTAGGCCTACTCTTCTTTTGCTTCATAGTTGCCACTCACCAGTATGTTACTGTTAAAATTTGGTTACTTATTCGCACATTCACACGTTTCAGACATGGGTTACGTGTTCATTATGTGCAACTGTACGATCGCAACACACACACCCCACACACACACACAAAAAAATCGGTCCCCCCCAATGTCTGAGTCCTTCCTATGTGCCTGGTGGGAGGCCATTGAAGAGGCGTGCGAGGTGCTGCAGCCGTATGAGGAGGTGACAGTGGAGATCAGTGGCGAAGGGTATGACATATATATATTTAATTAAAATCATTGGGGCATTCTAAATAAATGGCATGATAATGCATGGTAAATAAATAGATAAGATGCATGGTCAATAAATGGATAAAATGCATGGTCAATAAATGGATAAAATGCATGGTCAATAAATGGATAAAATGCATGGTCAATAAATGGATAAAATGCATGGTCAATAAATGAATAAAATGCATGGTCAATAAATAGATAAAATGCATGGTCAATAAATAGATAAAATGCATGGACAATAAATAGATAAAATGCATGGACAATAAATAGATAAAATGCATGGTCAATAAATGGATAAAGTACATGGTAAAAAGATAGATAAAATGCATGGTAAATAAATAGATACATTCATAATTATTTTATTTAAAACAAAGATGACCCACTGTAACTGTGTCCTTTCTGTGTCCTATCTGTAGCTACGTGACTGCCTCCAAAATAAGTATTTTGGTGCGGGGTCTGCAGAGGCTCAGTGCAAGTCACCTGAGGACCGGCCGCTTCAAGCAGCCTGTGGTGGTGTCGTTTCCACAGAATTGAGTTCAACTCCTTGCTGTCTGAATCCTCAATCCTTGACCCCAGATTCAAGAGGAAGACCTTCTCTGATGACCAGGCAGCCAACGATGCCATCCAAAGGCTTACAAATGCTGCAGCACAGGCGACCATCTCCGATCCATCCCAGCAGGAAGCTCTGATGGAACAAGGAGCTGCGGGGGGGACAACCCACAGGGGAGAGCATGATCTGGGGTGACTTTGACGAGCAGGTCTCAGGGCTTGTCAGTCACGTCAATGCAGGCACGGAAGCGACCCTCGAGATCTGGTCCTTCCTGCAAGAGGCACTGATCCCTAGTAGGCTAGTGACAATGCCCCCCAAAATTTGAGATACCCCTACCGGAGGTAGAACAAAACCTAACAATGTTTTTCCTCATCTCTAAGGTCTCCCATATATGAAATGGGTTCTTAGGTTAAAATATTTTACTGCAAACATTGTTAAATTGATACATATTGTTATCCACCCCAAACCTAAAAAAGAACAAAAATATAGCCTGGCCGTATGGGAGTTAAGACATAGAAACTTATGTAGATTAATAGCACAAGCTCTGAAAGCTTTGAAACTTGGCATAATTGTTGTCAGGAAGTTGATGTACCTATTAGAAAAAACCTGATGTGAATATATTGATGTGTGTAACATATAGAGACCTATGAACAGTTGTCTAAAATAAGCGGACATACAAAAAATGAATATCTATGCAGAATGTTCTCATTTACTTTGTAGTTGCTTGGCCAGGGATTGTCATGGAAACACATATGATGACTTGTTGGAAAGATGGGGTTGTGCTGAATCCAGTGATACTAAATATGTGAATATAGCATGCATATTGTGCATGTCACATCACTAAATGTATGTGGTGTCCCAAATGAAAGAAAGTGAAACATTGAGAAATGGTTGTGTTGAATCCAGCAATGCCAAATATGTAAATGGTATGCATAATCATTCATCACTAAATATATAAACTGTCCCAAATAAAAGAATATGTTGCATTGCATAGCAATGTACTGTACTGTACAGTGTGACATCACCAGGGGGTGGGTCTTACAGCTTAGCAACAGCACACAAAGGAGACAATGTGACAGGATTGTAGTTTGGCCTTGATAATCTTTTTAATAGAACTGAAACTTAACTTCACACAACATAAATTAAATGATTAACAAACAAACAAATGTTCATTAAAGAAAACACTCTGAGGAGGAATGAGCCCTCTCCTCAAGTTAAACTCCACAGCTCTTTGGCTGGTGTTCTTCATGGGCCATCCCTGTCACTCATCCGCATTGTCATCATTCACAAAGTGGGTCATATTTGGGCAGTCTGGAAAAGAGCAACAGCAAAACTCAGTGCAAGTCAAGCCCACTGAAAGGCACTGGCATTTGCTGGTTTCGTTGCATGTCCCATCTTTACAGTACAGGTGGGTGATGTCCCGAACCTCTTTTGGTGCTGGTGCCTTCTGGAACATGGTGGGTTCAATGGACCCATCCTGTCTGAGCTTCCATCCTCTTCCAACTGGGTTCCAGAGATGAGGCTTGGCTTGATGGCTATGACGCCAAACTGCGGTTTGGTATAAGGCTCTTAACACATGTTGCTCGAAGGCATCTTCTGTTGGGGGTAAATTTGCTGCTGAAGAATCAGTGGTAGATGCGAGTGTGTACCTCAGCTCGTCTAGGTTGGTGCAAGGACGGCCATTCTCCTTTTTCTTTTGCCCATACAGGAAGAGGGCATATTTTCTTGCCACAGGCAAAGCTTCTTCTAGGCCACATGTGTCAAACACAAGGCCCGGGGGCCAAATCAGGCCCTTGCTAAATTATATCTGGCCCGCGCAATTATTTGACTTTTCAATTAATTTTGGCCCGCATCTTTAACTCCCGCCATGTGCGGCACTACAAGTCCCCAGAAAGCATTGCAAACGTGTTTCTATACATGGGTGCTGTGTGCGGAATTGCTGCACCACCTTCCCCCTTACGCCCACACGAAAGCGTACGCTATATCCAAGGATGCATACTTAGATTATCAGGACCACTCACTGTTTCAGCAGCAGCATTTAATTTAGCATGACAAATCTGCTGTGGCGCATTCAGTTGGACTCCTGGTTTTCCATTGGCAATGTTGTAACCTCAAGCAGCAACTTAGAGAAGCAGCCACGCGATTCATCGCAAATTGCCATGCAAACAACTAACAACAAATGACTGAGGAAATGCACCTTGGTCTGCTAAATGGCACATCTAGTTTTAAAAAGATATGCACATAGCACCTGGTCAAAAAAATGAGATTTGATTGGAAGTGCTTGGAGTCTTGTCACACACTGTCTTGATATCTAGCTGATAAAAAGGAACTGTTTCACTTTGTCCCTTTAAAGTTAGCAATTTACTTCTTGTTAATTAGCTATTTTTCACCTCCTATGGTATTCATTATAAGAGTATATATATATATATATATATATATATATATATATATATATGGCCCTCAAAGCTGTTATGATTTATGGATGTGGCCCCTGCATAGATTGATTTTGACACCCCTGTTCTAGGCTTTCAGACAGTTCAAAGTTGCCCATTTCCTTTAAAGGCCATGGTGCAGGTTAAACACCACTTTCGATTAATGGGTACATAAAGCACTCAAGATATGTATATGAAGTTAGAAATGTCTCCAAAATTGTGTTAAAGTGTAGTTTTTGGTCGTAACGGTTATTTTTAGCGCAATTCGGCGATGACGTCACATCGGTGAGACGTGGTGGAAGTAGCCTCAGCCTTGTACTAGAACTACGGCGTCTAACTGGGATGAGGAAGAGGTGGCAAGACCCACAAATAACATTTATGTTAGCATAGCCATATAATTTCGAACCGGTCAGAAGTGAGAGGGCGAATGAGAGCCGATGGCCGTCAAAGACAATGAAATGCATGGTCAGAGGAGAATGAGTGGAGAGTTGGCGAAGTGTCCTGGTCAGTCGCTAGCTACCATTTAGATCGCAGCAACGAGCGCTGGAGCGGTCTATGAACAGCAGTGCATACAATAACACTTTTTCCCCATCAGGGTACTGCTTACCGGGAGAGGGAGAGAGTAGTAAGCGTGTCTGTGCGGGCGGTGTCGTCCCATGGAAACTGTGGTGGAGAGCTTGTGTTGTAGGGAAGTGAGTGCGTTTTGGTCGAGGAGCTCACCCCGCGGCCATCAGATGTAACGTTCCTAACTCGGCATCCAGGATTTGAGGCATGCTGCCTGAATCCGTTTGTGCTAAAGATAACCTACTCACATTTCAGGCAGGATCATGGTCCCCTTCAAGCCAGCAGGCACGAGTATGTTCATTGTTTATGTTTACTTTACCATTACTAGACTAGAGATGTGTTGCATAAACATGCATGACAAACAGGTATGCAATTAATTTTCCAACCTACTTATCCCTAGGCAATACCGGTACACAGCGTACAGGCAGGCTGTACGCTGGCCTTATGGCGTTCTCGGTGTTCATAGAAGGAAGCCTCTACCCTCCTGTCTGGTTTCAACCATCAGGCTACAATTTCAGAGTGGTGATTAGACCTATCATGGCTTTCAATGGCCTCGTTTGGATGACAATGAATAAAAACCGTATTGGCACAACATGAATAAAATCAAGTATTTTTCAGTTCAAGAATTATGTTATGCTTGTTCTGTTGTGATCGCTCAACGGCCCTTAAAATGTGATAAAATACACAGAACACGTACATTCCAATGAAAACAGTTTATTAGTTTATCCCAAGTATATTACTGAACAAAGAGACAGGTTGGAAAGTTCCTGATAAAGTAAACAAATCACAAAAAATGGTTAGGCACAAAAAGAATCAACATGTATAAGTGTGGTCAACATGTAAGTGTGGTCTTACCCGAGGGTCAGCTCTCTCTCTCACACATGCATGCATACATACAGTGATATCAAAAGCACATAGAGCAAGACCAAAGACAAAAGCACACACAGAGGTCCTTTTCGGGTTATCATTCCTTACTCCCTTTCCTACTAATACTACAAGGAATTATGGGGAAAAGTGTCAAATGGAGATGTAAAGGGAGCATTTTTGCAACATTTCCTTGATTGTAATCTTGTGCGAAAATCAGAATCCGAAAAGGACCTGTAGACAAGGCACTACCAGGTACAATGATTGGTAAGCTATGTTGAATTGTATAAAAGACATTTCATGCAAACAAAAGAAATAAAACCACAGCACACACAATGAGCAGCAGGCAGACATGCAGCATGCAGAACCCCTTGCAAAACCACATGGGGTACAGTGACTAAAGACAGGCACAAGAGCAGCGAGGTCCCACCACCAACAACTAAGTAAAAAAAACAAAGCAATAAACAGCACACAAAGAGAAAACATAACATGCAGCATGCAGAAAACCACCACCAAGCCGTTGCTAGCTAACTGCTGGTTCTGCATTAGCCAGTTTTATGCTTTAAAATATTTCTAGGGAGACTATGTATCGCAATAACAATTAATGTCTGTTTGAATCTGTACAATGCCTAAACTTGAATTCTAAATTCTGTTTATATAACAGCTTTGGACTTGGATGTAGATCATATCCATACTGTCAAGTACAATCTGTCTTGTATCTAGTTAAACTTTCAACTTTGTGGGCATTTATCACACCCATAATTAATTGGTATTTTGCATAAATGTAACTCTATGAATGATAAATGTTTAAAGGTATTGGTTGGGATATGTGAGCATTGGAGCACATTGTGGGATCCGAAATACGAGACACCATGTTCCTGTGGAGCATTGGCTGGTTTTGCCAGAAACGTTGGTAGCCACATGATGCACAGACCTAGATATGTAAAAAAAAAAAAAAAAAAAAGAGTAATCAACAGTATATCAGGTTTCAATATAGAGTAAGTACGGTACATTACTGGTCAAATGTTTTCAATGAAACACACATGATGTTTATGATGGCATCATAAACCCACAGCCTAAAGCCTGGTACATACATTGTAAATTAACTGGCAAGACAAATTTGAATGTGGGCAGACAGTCAGGGCTATCACATTTTAATTAGATATTCTGATTTTCTAATCAGATATGGCCTGCTGTGTATACAAAACCTACTATCCGACTTCTCACAACAGGCCGGACAGAGGGCAAACAGGCTCATGAGCACCTCTTGGCAAACAATGAATTTGTCAATGCCACTACAACAAAAAAGAGAGCGGGGGGGGAATTCAATTCTACCAGATACACAAAAAGGAAAATGCAAAGTTGGTCTATGTTGGCTTTAAATTATCTCACTTTTGGTGGGGGTCACAGGTGTGAGATGGCTCCTCCTCACACAATTCCTCCTCATCCTCAGACATATGTCCTCCAGGCACCCACGATGAATCGCTGATGACAGACGGATCATCTTCATCATCGGTCTGTTCAGGACTAGTGAGGGGGGTGGAAGTTTGGGTCTGTGTCCCCACACTGACCATCTTGGGCTTCAGGTTCACCTGCACAGCTGTGGCAGAGGTAGTAAACATACCCAAACATATGACAATCATGGCAAATCTACGTGGTTATGTTTTGACATAGGCTATGTATTAATTTCATCTGTGTATGGAAATGTCCTGTATGCATAGATTTTGGAAACGTATGTTTTAGACAGCATATCGACCACCCAAAATACCCAACATTTACCGTGAGACCTTCCACGGGGCTTCACATTGCACTGTGTCCCAGTGTCACAAGTGGAGGGCAAGGGGTCATTCACGTCGACACTGTCCGCGGTCTCCTGCTGTGCAGCATCGATCAACATCTTGCGCAAACAAATTCAAAAGGGTCAGCGACACAGTCACGTTTAATACATAAGAGAACCGTAATAGTCAAACACACGCGCTGTTGTGAAAGCCGCTTGACGATCACCAGTGATCCAAACAAACACTAGCCATGGTGCTTTCTAGTTAGATACGACAAGCTTTTGGACATTTACTTCAGGACAATTTAGTTTCATGAATCACAAAATGTGCTTTTCTAATCTCAGACTGATCATGACTGTAGTGGAGGCGGTGTCAGAGGGAACACGGTATGTAGTATGCACAGGGTTAGCTAACGCGCAGATAAACATTACATGCATTAGCATGAGGCTTACCGTAGCATCTCTGCTTTCTTGGTGCCTCTCGGTGTGGTAGCGGCAGGCGGAGAGGTGCTGTGCACAGACGGCTCGGTGGTCGGAATCAGCTTTGCCAGCCTCTCGGTCTTCAACCCGAGTGATACCATTCTGGCGTCCTCTTCGTCGTAGTCCTCCTCCTTGAAATGCGCGCTGCAAATCTTGGTATTGGCGGTGACGGAGGTCATTGAAACATGTGCCCGCCTAACTCGGACAAAGTGGACCCACTGTCGAAGGGTTGCCTTGTCCTTCGGGAAGCCATGGAGCCTGTGTCCAGTTTACAACCGGCACAAGCACAGTAGCCCGGCATTATACCGGTTCGAGGGTGTATCTATCTAGCTATCTACGCTATCTGTCTATGCTACGCTATGCTATCTGGCTATCTCTCTCCATGTATCTATTTATCTATCGTTCTATGCTGTCTAGCTAACTGTCTATCTATCTATCTCTCTATCTAGGCTATATGTATTTATCTGTATAATCTGCTGAACAATCTCTTACTAGTCTCTCTCTACTCGCCTCTCTCAATGGTCTCACGGCGGGCTTTGGACCGTCGTCTCACCGATGTGACGTCATGCAATGCATTGTGGGGGAAATGAGAATCAATCGCGAACTGCTAAAATATAGACGGCTAAAAACCAACCTTTTTGTATTATATTACGTTTTGTGATACCCAACATCAAATACAATGAATAACAGTTTAAATGTTTATTACCAACAAGCAAATACGCAGATTCATTAGAAAATTAAACCTGCACCATGGCCTTTAAGTCCGTCAGATGGGTCTTCAGTCTTGTGAAAGCGGTCGTCTTTCCAATTCTGTACAAGCTGCTTGTGGTATCGCAACCTGTGAGGGCGTGGCATGCAGGCAAACACTCACAAAGAGCTGCTCCAAGACTCTGAGCAATTGCACAAACTGGGACAAATCTTTCCTTTAGGCCATGTCCAGAATGCATGAATACTTGCGAGGATCCAAACATCCCTTTGTTTGAATAGTACACAAGCAAAACCAGTACATCTGTGTCATCACATTTTACAATGAGATGGGAAAAGGACTCCGCGAGGTGTATTGCATGTAACACCAGCCTTGTGTCAGCCTCCTCCTGGTCATTGTAAAGATCGGTCAAACAGTCAACACCTGACTTGCTAACCCTCTTGACCTCCTCACCATTTTCAAAGCCACCTGCCAATATGACTGTGTTCTCTGAAGAAATTCTCTCTGGCCCAGCACTAGTGATGTACTTGCTGACAAAGCTACATAGAGCAGCCTTGTTCCCACTGATCCTTAGGTATTTCCTGTAGTTTGGAGCACTTGCTTGCCCTGTGATAATATGTGTCCGCCTGCTGGTTTGGATAGTGCCTCTTCTTTGCCTTTCACGGTCTTTGACTGAGTGTTGATGATCATATCTGTCAAACACTAAAACAACACAGCTGATGCCTTCCTTTCTCATTAACATTGTGATCTTATTCCAGATACATTCACCAAGGTCATTGAATGTCTGAAAGCTTGAGTCATGGAGACTCTGCAGAAGAGCCATGCCATCGATGAGATATGCTGATGGTTCCTTAAAACTGGGCAGCTGCTGCGTCTCTTCAATGACAGACTCCAGTTTCTTAGCAAGGTCAGCTTTTGTAGTCTTCCTCATGCTTCCATCATCATAAAACAAAGATGGTGGTACAGCAGCGAGTTCGTGAGACATCACAGTCTCCATGGACACCTCTTTGTTTGGAAACAGCAAGTAACCTTCGAAAGAGCACATCTGAGTCCATGTGAACCTGTCTAGATACACTAACTCCAGCTGATGCTTTCATGTCCTTGAAGGTTGCACATTGGTTTCTTTTGTCTGGGTCCCAGAAGCTCTTTGTTCTTTTTGATTTTGTCAGACGTTGTTCAATAAAGACAGCATTCTGCTTTGCACCATCTTGGAGGAAGTTTGAGGTTCACATGGGCCGTGTTCCGATAGCCGTACTACCCGTACTTAGTATACTTAGTTTGAGTACGTAGGGTGTTCCGATTATGATCGCGGCGAAAGGAAGTGTACTTGAAAGGACCCGTATGTGTACTCAAAACGGCCAAAATGCTGAGTGTGCTACGGGGTACACTATGCGTACTCAACGGCAGCCATCTTAGCTACGTAGCGGAAGAGGCGGAGCCGCGCTCAGAGAACGTCTAATGAATTCACGTGTTTGTTGGGTGACGCGGCCGCGCAGCTGATGTCATTTCCGTTAAGTGCACCACAGAGTATTGCATTTGGAACAGCACTAACATCTGAAGCTCTGCGTACCTATTGAGTGCGGATAGTTAAGTGTACTCACGGAAGTTAGTGTACTCACAGATATCGGAACACGGCCATGGACAAGGCAGGTTCAGGTCTCTCTGTGCACTTGTCAGGGCCTTCTTCTTTTCCAACTGTAGGAGAATGTGCTGACCACTTTTTTGCACATACCTGTAGCCCGTGCAACTCGAGCATCATGTTGGACACTCCTCTCTGGAAAGTAGGAAGGAATAAAAATATTAGCATTGTGGGGTTGTGTTCCGAGGGAAGGAGGCCGCCGACAACAGGATCGCTTTTAACTCACTTTATTTGTTTAGGTTTAGTTATCTTAATCTACCAAGCATGTGGGGAAAGTAAATGTAAATGCCACGCGCGTGGAGAGCCCCCAGCTTTGCATCCTTGCGGATGGGCCGCCTGAGACTTCTGATCCTAACCGGATGTTTCCGCCGGATGCCTCTGGGCAGGAGGCGTGGCCTCCATGACGCACAATGGCTAGCGTTAAGCGCCGCCCCCAGTATATTGTTTGCCGCCATCATGTGTTGAGGTGCAGTTACTACAACTTGTATATTTATTTCTACTCCTGGCTATGTGCAGATATTTACAGCCTGATGATACATGTTATTAATTCGCAACAGCATAAGAGGAAATGTAGGCTATTATAATTGAAAACACTTTATACACCATTGACCATAGAGTAGCATAAGTATTTATTGTATGGACACACTTAACATCAGCCTATTACAAATCTAATAGGCCTACATATTGTAGGTATGTTGATTCAATATTTTTGCACATTCCTGCACAAACTGTACAGCTTTTTCATTTTAAAAACTAAATATTTCTATTTTATATTTATGTTTCTTGACTTTCTAACTTGCAGTACTTGTTTTTTACTTCTACTTTTTTATCTTTCTCTGTTTATTGTATGCACCAATATACTAAGGCAAATTCCTTGTATTGTGAAAACTTACTTGGCAATAAACCTGATTCTGATTCAATTAAATGTTGCTAATGAAATGACTAAGAGCAATTATAGCAATTGCAAATAAAACATTGTGTTTTGTGGTCTGGTTGGGATAGGCCTATTACAGACATTGACAAATCTTAAAGATACATGTAGGCCTATTTCACTTTTGAACAACAGTTATATAGTTATATTTATTTAGGCTATGAGGTTTGAGTAGTGTAACTTACCAATAGCGATGTGCAGTCTGTGTCCAAAACATGCGAGTCTCGTCCATTTATTGATTTCCAGAGCGCGCACCATGTTTGCACCACTGTCAGTGGTCATGCACATCAAACACACTTCATCCACGCCCCAGGCAGAAAGTGAAAGAAAGGCAGAAAACTTCCGACCGGGCAGCTTGTATCTTGAGTCCAGAGTTCGAACCACATATCAGAAGCCATCTCTCTCTACGGTTTGAATGGGCACCATGTCCTTTGCGATGTATATCGTGATTGTCCTAGTTATATCTTTCCATCTCTTACTACTCTTGTCGTAAGGTGTAGCAGCAGTAAACGATGCCTGGAGTGACACCTGTATAGTTTTGGGACGTGCTCCACTGGCACTGCTGGTCCCACTTGCGCTCATTTTGGCCCAGTTTGCCTCTTCGTATTCACAGGCGTGTGTGTTTTTTAAATGATAGAACAGGTTGTTGGTGTTTCCACCTTTTGCTGTCATGACACGGATGATTTAAAACCGAACCAGTTCCAAATAACGAAGGTACCCCCTTTTTTTCCTCTCTTGTGGCCACAAGAGGTCTCCCTGTCTGGTTCCGACACTTCACTCATCTTTTTTCAGACAATATAGGCTACAGGCCCGACCTTTCTTTACGATATGTTTCGCCAGTTGTCTCTTAATTGATTAGCCTACCTATCTAGCTTAAGTGTAGGCTAATTTAATGGCCACTCCCTTTCTACCACCTTACACTAAGGCTGATATATAGGCTGATATAGTGAATATGTTTTTTGTACTTTCTTACTTGCAACAAGATATATACTGTAAAAGGACAATGTGGAGGGTTTATGTGGAGTGTGTGTTGTTGGTGGCTGGTTTACAGCCTCACCTGGCCTGAGTCAGACTGATTGGACTCTGGCTGGGTGGGGCTGCACACCTGTGGTGCATGAGCAATCATGGCACCCAGGATAAACCAGCCATCAACACACACACTCGAGGAGGAGCGCGGTCATGACATGTACCATCAGCTCGGCGAATACCAACTGGCCTTCAACTCCAATAAACACCTTTGAATAACATCTACCCGTGTCCTGTGTCGGAGGGCCCCAAAGGAAAGCCACTTCGGTGGCGTGTGGTGAGGACTAACCCCGCCACACTGGCACACTTCCGTTCGGATTGTTCGGGGCCCCAGCCACATTTCAACGCCTCATGGACAGAGTGCTGCGGCCACATGCGGCATATGCTGCCGCCTATCTGGATGACGTAATCATCCATAGCGGCACCTGGGCGGAGCATGTGCGGCAGGTGGCTGCGGTGCTCGAGTCTCTGAGGCAGGCGGGGCTCACGGCCAATCCGAAGAAGTGTGCAGTTGGACGGAGGGAGGTACGGTATCTGGGGTACCACTTGGGCGGCAGGCAGGTGCGTCCGCAGGTAGATAAGACGGCAGCAATTGCAGCCTGCCCAAGGCCCAAGACGAAAAAAGAGGTGCGGCGGTTTTTGGGGCTGGCCGGCTATTACCGGCGATTTATTCCAGGCTTCGCGGAGCTGACCAGCCCCTTGACCGACCTCACCCGAAAGGGTGCCTCAGATCCGGTCCAGTGGACGGAGCAGTGCCAGGAGTCGCTTGAGAGGGTAAAGCAGGCCCTCTGTGGGGAGCCCCTCCTCCACACACCTAACTTCTCGCTCCCTTTTGTTGTACAGGCTGATGCGTCGGGCAGGGGGCTGGGGGCCGTCCTGTCCCAGCAGGTACGGGGTGTCGACCGCCCGGTGGTGTACATCAGCCGAAAGGTGTCGGAACGGGAGACCAGGTACAGCACCGTGGAGAGGGAGTGCCTTGCCATCCGGTGGGCGGTCGATGCCCTGCGGTATTACCTGCTGGGGCGCCCCTTCACCCTCTGCTCAGACCACGCTCCCCTACAGTGGCTCCACCGCATGAAAAACGTTAACAACCGGATCACCCGGTGGTATCTGGCACTGCAGCCGTTTAACTTCCGGGTGATCCATAGGCCGGGGGCGCAGATGGCTGTGGCCGACTTCCTTTCCCGTTCCCATGGGGATGGGGGGGGGGGGGGAGTGGGTTAGGCCGGATGGCTCCCCGGCCTAAATCAGGCGGTGGAGGTATGTGGGGGGGTGTGGGGCATCAGCCGCAAGGGGGAGCTGGACGGGGCTCGGGAGAGCCGCGCCAGGTGAGAGTGATTGGCGCACCTGTGGGGCATTAGCTAATCACTCTCTCCCTTTTTAACACAGTAGCGTGCTGGACCCGGGGGAACCGGGACCGGTACACACGGGTTCCCGCGGAGCCGGAGCTGGGCCCGCGGCGTCATTGTACCGTGCGTGTGTTTTGATAGATTGTGTGTGTGTGTGTTGATAGATTGTGTGTGTTACTCACCGGCAATAAAAGACGTGAGTAAACCCGCCTAACGAGTCATCCTTCCGTTGAACCCCGGTGGCATACGAACCCTGCCACAGACAAGTATTCAGACGACAATGGAACTTTTGAAGAAAATGAAATGGCTTATTTCTTAGAATTAGGCTATTATTGATTTATCACGGTGATGACGGTATTGCAAAATCCATGTTGTGGCGCAGCATCAGACCGGTGATAACTATGACACCGGTGTACCGCCCACCCCTACCTGAAGCTAATTGGTAAACACACAGCTCTCAGGAAGCGCTCACTTCAGCGGAACACGTTGGATTGTGGGTAAATGAGTACTATGAAGAGGGCTAGGCTAAGGTGATGTTGTGTTAGTCATGGGGGGTAGACAGGTGAACTCACTTCCGGTTGAGTGAAAGCTGGCGCGTTTTGCTGCCGCTGCTCGCCGGTTTTGGCTCACTTTTGGCTCACTTTCGGTGGATTTTGCAGCACCTTTATTTGGGATACTTATTCCTCCGACTAGCTGACCAGGATCGACGACTTCAGCGGGCAATCCTACTGTCTGTGGACTGACTTCGGTCTACCTGTCCTGCCCCGACTACCGGGCCTCACCTGGTTAGCCTGAAGCGTCTGCATCCTCGGCTACAATGATGACTGCCTGGATATTTATCTGGTCCGCGACTATTTGGCTTCTCCTGTCACTTGTCCACCAACCCGTGACGGGTCTTTTCCAGTACTCAGCCGCTGAGCTTCTCCTGCTGCATCTCCACCTGTCTGCACCTCCGCCGGCTGTACTCCACCTCCACCCGGACATCACCTTCCTGCCCCGCCGGAGATATATCCACCGAGGGTCCCGCCGGAGCTTTCAAGTGGACACCTCGAATACAATAAACTCCATCTGGTCCAACTCTCGTCGCCCTCCACGTAACACCGATCGGGTTGTTGACTACAGCGTGTTAGCCCGCCTAGCCCGGTCCGCTAACACTGCTGTCAGATGTGACAACACACCTGTCGACTTCAGTCTGCTTAACATCCGCTCACTCACGAGCAAGGGGCATCTCATCCAGGATCTCCTCACCGACCGTAAGTTTGACTTTCTCTGTTTAACTGAGACATGGCAGCAACCCAACGACTTCTCACAACTCAATGAATCCACTCCTCCGGGGTTTGTTTACACCTGTCAGCCCTGCGGCTCCAGCCGGGGGGGAGGTCTCGCGATAATTCACCGCGAGAAGTGGAAAGTCTCGCGGGTGTCTGTCCCTGCCGTCAGCTCCTTCGAATCCACTGTCTGCCAACTGTCTGGACCTACTCCCACCATCATCGCTACTGTTTAATGCCCCCCCCAAACCAAGTAGTGTTTTTCTGAGTGAGTTTGCGGATTTCCTCACGCACCTTTCCACTATTTCTCCAAACGCCATCCTGTTGGGGGACTTCAACATTCACATGGATAACTTCAATAACCCTCTCACCAGAGACTTCACATCCTGTCTGGAGAGTTTCGGACGCCAGCAGCACACCAATGTTCCCACTCACACTAGAGGCCACATTTTGGACCTGGTCTGTTGCTCTGGTGTCGCCCCCTTGATCTCACAGCAGATGAACTTCCGATAACCGATCATTTCCTCCTCTCATTTACTGTTAAACTCTCTCTCTCTATCACAAAGCTCCCCCGTCTCATATCTTTCCGTAGTATTAAGGACATTAATTTAGACTCTCTCTTCTCCAGTATTGACTCCTTTATGGACTCTGTCAATCTCTCCACCCCTGAAGAACTGGTCTCACACTATAACATTGGACTTCATACTATTCTCAACTCCCTTGCTCCGTTAAAAACTAGATATTTCTCCTTCTCCCGCTCTGCACCCTGGTTCACCCCTGAGCTTCGGCTTATGAAAGCCAAAGGTCGGCAACTCGAGCGGCTCCATCACAAAACTGGTCTATCTATTCACAAAGAGATTTAGAATAACCATATACTACACTACAAGGACTGCATTTCTCAAACCAAATCCAACTACTACTCCGACATAATCTGTTCCAGTGAAGGTAACACCAAATCACTGTTCTCACTGTTGAAAAAGATCACCCAACCCCCGGACTCTCTGCCACCTCACTTGTACTCAACTGCCTTCTGTAACTCCCTCCTGTCATTTTTTAATGAAAAAATCCAGAAGATCCACCAGCATCTCAGCTCAGATCCATCCCTCTGTATTTTACCTGAACCTCCTTCACCCACTCACTCTTTTTCCTCCTTCCTGCTCCCCTCCACCTCAGAAATCTCAGACCTCATCCGTAAGTCCAAACCATCCACCTGTCAGCTGGACCCCCTCCCAACGGTTTTGGTTAAAGCCTGCCTCCCTTCTCTGGTCCCCCTCATCTCTGCCATCATCCACTTCTCTCTCACATCTGGAACTGTTCCTGCATCCTTTAAAACCGCTGCAATAACCCCAATACTGAAAAAACCTGGTGCAGATCCTACCAACTTCAATAACCTACGTCCTATTTCTAATATTCCTTTCATTTCAAAAATCCTCGAAAAAACTGTAGCTTCTCAACTCCACTCTCATTTATCTCACAACAATCTGTATGAACAGTTCCAGTCTGGTTTCCGCCCCCTCCATAGCACAGAATCTGCTCTCATAAAAATTTCCAACGACCTCCTCATGGCAGCTGATTCTGGTTCACTCACCATCCTCATCCTCCTCGACCTGAGTGCGGCCTTCGACACCATCTGTCACACCACCCTCCTCAATAGACTTTCCTCCATCGGCATCATCCACACTCCAATGGACTGGTTTAAGTCGTACCTCTCTGGCCGCACTCAGTTTGTTCAGCTCAAATCCCACACATCCCATCCTTCCACTGTCACTTCAGGTGTGCCCCAGGGCTCGGTCCTGGGGCCCCTTCTCTTCATCATTTACCTTCTCCCCTTTGGCAATATCTTCCGTAAATACAGCATCAAGTTCCACTGTTATGCGGATGACACCCAGCTCTACCTCTCCAGTAAACCCACTTCCAACCTCCCACCCACCTCCCTTACCGACTGCCTAACAGAGATCAAATCCTGGTTCTCTTCTAATTTTCTCAAACTTAACAGTGACAAAACTGAGGTTCTTCTCATCGGTACCAAATCAACACTATCCAAAACCGACAGTTTCCCTCTCATCATTGATTACTGACAGTTTCCCCCTCCCCTCAGGTTAAGAGTCTGGGTGTCATCCTCAACAGTACATTATCTTTCCAATCCCACATCATTAACGTTACTCGGTCTGCCTACTTCCATCTGCGCAACATCAACCGCCTCCGCCCCTCCCTTACCCCCCATACCACTGCAATCCTTGTTCACAGCCTTGTCACTTCTCGCCTGGACTATTGCAACTCCCTCCTCTTTGGTCTCCCTCATAAATCCCTCCATAAGCTTCAACTGGTTCAGAATTCAGCTGCCCGCATTATCACCAGAACCCCCTCCATCAACCACATCACCCCCATCCTGCAGCAGCTTCACTGGCTCCCCATTAAACATCGTATCGAATTCAAGATCCTCCTGTTTACATTCAAAGCTATTCACAACCTCGCCCCTCCTTACCTGTCTGACCTCCTCCATGTTGCCACTCCCTCCCGTACCCTCAGATCGTCTGCCTCCATCCACCTGACTGTTCCTTCTGCCCGTCTTACCACCATGGGGAGCAGAGCTTTCAGCCGCTCTGCTCCCTGGCTCTGGAACTCACTTCCACCCCAGCTCAGAAACATGGACTCACTTCACCTTTTCAAATCCACCCTCAAAACCCATCTGTTCAGGACTGCTTTCTCCCTGTGACCCCAACTGCCCTGCCAAACTTTTAACTTATTTTTACTGTTTGTATTTTAACTTGTTTCATAGCTTGTTTACTTCTTGTGTCTTTTACTATGTTTTTTTTCTGTACGGTGTCCTTGAGTGCCAGAAAGGCGCCTTTAAATAAAATGCATTATTATTATGTTGCATCACGTGCCCACAAACATGTGGTTCAATGACGGAGGGATGGAGGGGTGATGGACTCTGTCCAACATATATTATTACACACCTGATTTTCTTTTCTTGAGTTACCTGAAGGGGTCAAGAGTGACATTACCATCGTCATTGGGTGTGTTCTCTTCGCTGCTGTTGCTGCTGGAGTCGTGTACAAGAAGAGGAACGGTGAGTGAATCAAACTAGAATCTGATTGGTGGACGTATAATAACATTAGGATAGTTACCACTGTTATAATACTCAACTTGATCCTTAGGTTCAGACAAGAGCCGACCAGCTGGTGGGTAAAATGTGTTTTTACTGCAGTTTTGTTATGATTAACACTACTACCAACACAGAGACCTTGGTGACATCAGTATTGAATGCGAGTCTAGCTCACTGGACTATACAGCTCTGTTGATCTAGATACATGTAGCTCAGTCATGACTTCTCCTCATGTTCTGCTACTTACCAGGTTCTCACAGCAGCTCTGGGAACATTGAGGAACTGAATCCAGCTCCCGAGGCCCAACCTCTGACCACCAAGTCAGTATTTTGTGCAGTGCCGGCGCTCCGCACACGCAGAACACGCACTGCGCGTAGGGCACCAAGTGCCTGGGGGGGCACCAAAAAAATCAGTCTCATAAAAAATCATCATCATAGTAATAATCATAATAACGCGATATATTTAAAATGAACATGTGTACAACGTGTTAATAGATAAGCAATACAAACGTAACATTTGCTCCAGAAAAAGATGCGTCTCCTGTGCGGCCCTCTCTCTCTCCCCTTGGTGCCCCCCTCCCCCACATCCCAGTGGTATGTTCCATTAGATCATTCTCAAGTTTGGCAGACACCTGTGTTTGGACATGGCCTCGAAAAGGCATCAAGAGTCGCGGGCGGATAAGAGAAAAAAGAAGAGACAGCGAGATGATGCACGCACGTCGATGGCAGGTAAGACAATGGGGCGCGATCGTGACACACCCCGGGCCGACGACCGACGGAGGGGGCCGCGATCGTAACACACCACCTCCTGTCAGGACAAATTACTTCTTTTTTAATTATTTTTTAAATTATGACAGTCCTGGGCCGGCCCAAAGATGTGCATCAGCCCACCGGGCATTGGCCGGTATACCAGATGGCCAATCCAGCCCTGCTCATCACAGACGTACATGTGGGACTTTTAGTAAAAAATCACACGAACGTACGTACGTGTGTCGAGACCCTTTTCACCCCCCATACACATGCACGCACACACACACATGCAAGCGCGCACACACACACACGCACCCGTACACACACACACACACACACACACACACACACACACACACACACACACACACACACACCTAGCCTTCTCTTCCTGGATGAGGTTGCCCAGGAGCAAATTCTATGTAAATTCTATTGTGCAGTTATTTGTATTTTTATTTGTACTGTTATTTATGGTTATTTACTGAAGAAATGTGCACATTATTACTTGCATCATCACTTTAATACTTCCTACTGTGTTTACAATGTTCAGTTCTTCTACAGTCATTGCACATATCTTTTTAAAATAATGGTGGTGGTATTTATTATGTTAAATTATTGTATTCAGGCCTGGAATTTCGTAATTTTAGGGGCAAGGCCACTTGGCCTTTCGTGTTGTCAATTATTTGAGGGCACAAAGGCCAAAAGCCAGGGCAGCAAGGCCATAAAATAAAACAATGATTTTAAGACTAAGAATGTATAAATATATGTGAATTGAATACATAACAGAAGCTCAAGCAAGATATTTTCAACTGTAAATTCAAATGCATTTATTTATTTGCACAAATGTCCAGTACACTAAATACAGATTTTTAACATACTTTTTTTCTTTTTTGTATTCGTTATTAAATGTGTCTTGTAATCTGGGATGGGATGGGCCACAGTGGTGGCAATGACACACACAAAAAAAATCATTCATTCATTCATTCAACTACATGACTAGCATTTATGCCAGGTTATGTGATCAGTAGGGATGGGGATCGTTAATATTTATTGATATTGATACCTTTATCGATACTCCTTATCGATCCGAGTCTTTATCGATACCACTATCGATACTTTTCTATTATTTGGTGGAAAGACGACGCGACAATATGTTTTTAACAGAACTGGTATTGCTTAACAAGTGAGCATAACAAAAACGTTTCTAGCCTTCAATAAACTAATGTAATAGTAATAGGCCACTTCGAAACGACATACTTAACAATAGAAAGAATATATCAGCAGCACCAAATGAAAAATAAGTCATAATGTATATAAATCAAATAAATAATATGCTGGGTCACACAAAAGGAAATAAAATATAAGCTCATAATTTAACAGGTATTTTTTTTGCAGAAAAATTAACATGTCTGCCTTGTCAGGCATGATCCTCCAGATGTTTAATAAATATTGGCATCAGTAGTTTAATTATATATTCTAAAATGTTTAGAGCACTATACAACTGTATTGCTCATGTTTCTCGCCAAAATCTCAATTTCCCTTTTCTTTACATTACACTTGAACGCATCATGATAACCTAATAGTCGTTTTACTGAGCCAACCTGAACACATCATCACGCAGCACGTCTGAATCTTTATTTACTTTTCAATATAACTAGCTTGTATGCTGCCGATTACAACACGGATTTCACAATTGGATTACTATTTGTAACTAACGGGACAAGCAGGGGTGGACTGGCCATCGGGCGTACCGGGTGAGCCGATGCACATTTTTGGGCCGGTCCAGATTTTTGGGCCGGTCCAGGACTGTCATAATTAGGGTTGGGCGATGTCCCTTAAATTGGCAGTTGAGGATGTTTACAGTAAACCATCGTGATGGACGAATATATCTTCTTAGGCGGGGGGGGGGGGCGCTAATAGAAAAAGTATCGATAGTGGTATCGTTAATAGGCGGCCCACGGGCCGATTAACGGCATGGACCAAGCGGTTCTGGACCAGAAAGGAGACATGAACACTTTTAATAATCGTATTTAACCGTATAACTGCACACAACTTTATTTAAAAGCAATCAAATGGAACACATGTTTGTTTGTATTTTGGTGTCCGGTGCGTGTTTGGTGTCCGGTGCGTGATGTGCGGCTCCTCCCCCCCCCGGTCGTAGGTACGGGGTGGCTTACGATTCAAAGCCGTGTTTACAGGGAAGAGGCAGAGGAGAAACCCGCGATATCAACTAGGGCAGTGCGGGCGGGGCATCAAGGCCACTGTGGCCTCAGGGCAGATATATCTTTTAGGGGCACAAGGCCAAATTGCGAGGGCACGAGGGCCATGGCCCTCGTGCCCTCGTGAAATTCCTGCGCTGATTGTATTGTATTTATTTTAATGTTTGGTGCTATTGTTAATACAAAATTATTGTAGTCTTTTATCAAGATTTTAAATTCTCTTATTTATTTGCAAACATTACATGTTGAGAAGTTATTTTGGAAATAAAGAGAAACGTACTGACTTACTGAATTACTGAATTGATGTCCATTTTCGGGGGCCACCACAATGAATTTGTGCTTAGGGCACCCAAATGGCTAGCGCCGGCCCTGATTTTGTGACATCACAACATTTAGAGCAGTGGTTCTCAAACTTTTTACACCAAGTACCACCTCAGAAAATACTTGGCTCTCCATGTACCACCATAATGACCAACACTATACAGTAGCGTAGTAGGCCTAAGTATTCATCAAAAACAAGGCAGAGGTTTTATTCCTAAAGAAGTATAATATTGTCAGCCATTGTAACAGTTTACACAGTTTGAACAGTAAGACTGCGCTTAAATATAGGAAAATTAAAAAAACGACTTAAATAATGATTCAATTAAAATGTATTGCACATACAAGTTAAATAAACATTGTACTTAAATAAATGTTAAAAAACAAAACTTCACACCACACACCGCCGCCGAACGGCGTGCGTCAAAACAGCCGCCCCTATTATTTTCTATGTACAACCCCCACACCCGCGGCGGCAGGCGCGCCGCCCGCTACACTTCACGCCAGTGTCCTATTTCACAGCGTCGCCGCCTCTGAAAAGGCGATTTATTCTTTTCTTTTTTTTTCTTCTGCTCCAGAGATGACTATATTCCTGTTGACGCGACGCACCGCGACGCTTCCTATGGGTGGTAGGGGCAGCACTTGACGCGCGTCATATGACGCAGCACCGCGGCGGCAGTGTGTTTTGCACTTAACAGTTGCCGTCTATTTTATTTATATTTATTTCAGTGATTCTTTGGCATACCACTAGAGTGGTACGCGTACCACACTTTGAGAATCACTGATTTAGAGGATGGATGGGAGGGTGATATCTTTACAGTACATGACTGCTGTATATCATCACAGTCATGTATTTACAGTATATCACAGTAATGGTAATATTTTAACAATATTTCATCACAGTAATATATTGACAGTAATAATTTAACTGTACACCATCACAGTGATATCTTGACTAGTGATAAATGTTTTAATCCTGACTTGTGCTTCCTTGCTGTTTAGGGTCGAAGCGGAATCATGAAGAGGCTTCTCACATTCAGCTTTTCTAAACCAGCAGGGAGTGAATTGCTGATCTTTTATAATCCTTACTAACAGGCTTGGGATTTCACCTAACTTGAGATGATATAATTACAATAACATTCATACATACTTTTATTTTGAAAGCAACCATCAATCCTTAACAAAAGTGTAAATAGATTAAATGATTTTATACTTTAAATGTAATAAGTCATAATTAACAGGAAAAAAACTCTTAATAATAATTCTGTTCAATGGTGACTTGGATCATTTCTATCTGGGACTGCTGTTCTGGTGATTGATTTGATGAACTCCCTGAAAACCTCAATCTGTCGCTGCCCCTTGGAAACCATGGCAACACGATATCGCCTGTGGCCATTTTGGTTCAGTTCCCGCCACTTCATCTTATTAACATTTTAATATGTCATATTGTTTTATAATATTGAAGATGTTAGAGATTTAGTCAAGTTTTAATTGTAGAGTGTTCTTTGAGGAAGAAGGCCGCCGACACAGGAAACGCTTTAACTCACTTTATTTGTTTTAGCTTTAGGTTGTTTTTTTTTTTTTTTTTTGTTTTTTTTTTAAATTTTAAAACCCGCCACCACCCCCCCCTCGTCGGAGGACAACTTTATTTTTTATTCAAACTATGTACAGACAGTGATTACTCCGGACAGACCCACAACCATCCCCTAATACCCTAGAACAGTAATGGCCCTGATATTGCAAGGTAAATAATAAATAAATAAAATAAAGGTAATAAAACAAAACAAAACAAACATTTCTTGTAAACAATAACTGATGGCAAATAGGGCAGGATTAGGCTAATTATACAGATGGACGTAAACGGACAGGCGGATGGACAGACATACAGATGGTAGACAGACAGACGCTAACAGACAGGCAGAGAAACAGATACAGACAATAGACAGGCAGATGCTAATATACAGACAAGCAGAACAGTGGATGAGGACAGACAGATAGACCAGTGGACAGACAAGTGGACAAACAGGCAGACAAATACATGCATACAGACAGGCAGATATACAAATACAGTATTACTGTATGAATTGGAGATCTACAGAGAGGGCTGCTGGTTGTTAGTGTGTGTGTGTGTGTGTGTGTGTGTGTGTGTGTGTGTGTGTGTGTGTGTGTGTAAATATGTGTGAGGTGAGAGAGAGAGAGAGAGAGAGAGAGAGAGAGAGAGAGAGGGGGGGGGGGGATAGTGGGATAGTGTTTATCAGCATAATGACCAGGGGGAGAGAGGGAGAGTGCAAATGTTGAGTATCAGTGTTGTAGGGAGTGTAAGTGGCAAAGTTATTGCTAGGTTTGAAGAAAGGATATGAAAGGGTTCCAAATGTCTTTGAAGGCTGATGTATTGTTCTTCTTTTGAGCTGAGAGTTCTTCTGCAAGGATGTGTTCTGATATTAGGTTGATCCAATGGTTTATGTGACAAGAGTTTCTTGGTTTCCAGTTTTGAAAGACTATTTTCTTGGCGATAGTTAGAGAGACAAGTACTGGATATTTCTGTGGGATGGGGATAGAAGTGGTATCTCCTAGAAGACAAAGTGAGGGGGAGAGCGGGATTCTACAGTCCAAGATGGTGGAAAGTGTCTTTGTGACTGAAGTCCATAGGAGACTGACTGGGTGACAGTTCCAGGTGGCATGCAGATATGTGTCTGTGCTCCCCAACGTGCAGTGAGGGCAGATGTCTGTGTCAGATATTCCCATTTTGAATAGTTTGCTTTGGGTGAAGTGAGTCCTGTGGATGGTTTTATATTGTATGAGTTGTAGGTTGGTGTTTGAGGTCATAGTGAATATATTCTTGCAGATATTTGTCCAGAAATCTGGGGTCGGAAGGAGGACCAGGTCATTTTCCCATTTTGCTTTTGGGAGTGTTATGGAGGAGGTTGAAGCGGCAATCATTTGGTAGAGTTAATTGTAAATTATTTGTTGTGGGTGGTCTGCAATTCTTAGTAGCTGTTCAATGGTGTGTGTAGGTTCAAGAGTGCTAGTTTTACTGATTTTGGTTCCAATTATTGCTTTCAGTTGTTGGTAATGAAGGAACTGGTCTTTTCCAACCCCATATTTCTGGACAATTGTGTGAAAAGATAGGAATTGGTTATTTTCAAATAGGTGGTGGAGGTGAGTGATACCTTTAGATTTCCATTTGGGGAAGTGAATTGGTGTCTTGTGTAGTAGGAAGTCAGGATTGTGCCATATGGGAGTGAGTTTACAAGGTGTTAGGGTGGATTTAGTGATTCTATTGGTTTTCCACCAGGCTGTCAGAGTGGTGCCAATAGTTATGTGTTTGAAAGCATCCAATTTTTTAACTGTTTGTGATAGAAATGGTAAATCTGCAATTGAGAGAGGGATTGTTAATTTTTGTTCTAATGCTAACCACGGGTGGGAATTTGGGTTCTGTGTCCAGTTGAGGAGATATTGCAGCTGACTAGCAAGAAAGTAATGATGAAAGTTTGGAGCTTCTAGACCGCCTTGTTGTTTGGAGTTCTGCAGAGTGGCAAGTGCGATTCTTGAAGGTTTGTCTTTCCAATAAAAGTGGTCAGTAGGGGTGGTCGGTATCATTGAAAAGAGGTAATTAATTTCAGTCAGGACCACTTTTGTCAATATAATCTTTATTCTAAAGCAGAATATACATGCAGAATAACGTTTGCAGAATATTACATTTGGCGGTATGGCTCTGTTCTAGGAACTCCTTGCCCTTCCACGTGCCTACGTGGAAAGCCTTAAGGCAGGGGGAGCACTCCTCCCTGCCCTTCCATGTGCCTACATGGAAAGGTTTAAGACAAGGAGAGCGGCAGCAGAGACCCCCCGGGGTACAGAACAGAGCAAGCATCAATGACAATCAGAAAAAGACATTGATTAGTTAGATACAACATAAAGGTGGAGCTGGGGTGGAGGTGGGTTGCAAGCTAGCAGAGGAAGCAGCGAATGTAGGCAGGCTGAAGCAGCTTTAAATAAGGCGCCAAGAATGATGTTTGCCAATGGGTGTTTGAGGGGGAGTCAGCTGAGCTGTCAGCTGACTGTGTATGGTATCCAATGGGAAGCTAGGGAAATCAGCTGACGTACGTCTATAATGATACTACGTATTTGAAGCGCTCTGCATGCGTAACGTAAACCTAACGCGGCAATATGACTACTGTGATATCTGTACTGAGCCGAGCCTGACTTCGTGGCCTGCCTGAACTAACGCTATGCTCAATTTCAGTCAGGACCACTTTTGTCAATATAATCTTTATTCTAAAGCAGAATATACATGCAGAATAACGTTTGCAGAATATTACATTTGGCGGTATGGCTCTGTTCTAGGAACTCCTTGCCCTTCCACGTGCCTACGTGGAAAGCCTTAAGGCAGGGGGAGCACTCCTCCCTGCCCTTCCATGTGCCTACATGGAAAGGTTTAAGACAAGGAGAGCGGCAGCAGAGACCCCCAAGAACCATACCAGGCAACCTCCCTTCCATGAGCTACATGGAAGTGCCGTTAAGAGGAGCCAGCAGCGCAGACATATTATTATATATTTATTTAAGAATAAATATGGACATAGCCGATCATTAATGCAGACTCTAGTTTAAGTAACTGCTGAGATTAATTAAGGAACCCTGAGGGGTATGCTAGAAGTATGTTTAAATATTTTGTTCTTACTTTTGGCGGTGTGGCTCTATTCTGGGTCCTCCTTGCCCTTCCACGTGCCTACGTGGAAAGCCTATAGGCAGGAGGAGCACTCCTCCCTGCCCTTCCATGTGCCTACATGGAAAGGTTTAAGACAAGGAGAGCGGCGCACACCCCCAAAGAACCACACCGGGCAACCTCCCTTCCATTAGCTACATGGAAGTGCCAGTAGCGCAGCATATTATTATTTATAAAGAATAATCATGGACATAGCCGATCATAATGCAGATGCCATTTTAAGTAACTTGGCTGAGATCAAGTAAAGAACCCCACGAGCATATTTAAATTATTAGGGACCGAGCCAGTGAAACTGGAAGGTCCCTATTGAATGCTTTGTTTATTATTATTCCTATTATTAGGGACCGAGCCAGTGAACTGGAAGGTCCCTATTGAAATGCTTAGTTTATTATTATTATTATATTCTTTTTGGGCCTCTTTGCACCATCTCAACGTATATGAAAACTTTTATATGCCAAGGTTGTCGGGGCTGGTAAAACCTTTATATTCTATGCGTCACGTTCATGTCGCACACTTGGACAACCACTAGGTGGCGCTGTTTTTCAGCAATCCGTAACGCTCATAACACCGCCATACTTTGTGCCGGAAGAGGAGCCAGCAGCATAATAACTGATACCTCTAAGCAGACACTAGTTGAAGTACATGCTAGTATAGCTAGAAGGTCCCCCGGAATTTTTGTGTACATTTATGAATTTAGCCAGCAGTTACAGGGCACTCCTTGCTTTTTTGAGCATCGAGAATGCTTGCGCCTCAGGCCGGAGGTATCGTTCGTGCCCATCTACCCATAGCCTTAAGAGTTGAGACGGGAGCTACCGATGCTGCAGTTGTTACCGCTCCTATCCGGAATGAATGAGGAGTGTAGCGCTCTGGAGGAAGCCCGCAGGTTTGGCGGAGTAGGCGAAGACGTGGGGCAACCAAGCATGGGACATGGAATTTCCTTCTTCCGTGGCAAAGAGAGGCTCCTGGTTGCTGGCTCGGGGACGACTTTTCATGTATTGAGTCATAGAAGACGGGACAAAAAGCAGAATTAGATCGAAAATTATGACTGAGGATCCTTTCCTATCCCCATCAGTCTTTGAATGCTTGAGTAATAAGGAAAAGTGGTGAGGATTAATTGATACGTCAGCAATAGTGAGGTCATGCGAAGGATCAAAAGATCCTGTGCGTGTAGTAAATTCACCACCTCTGAGAAATCCATAGAAAGTGGTGAGACATTTTCCAAAAATATTGACCAAGCACCCGCCCCTTAAGTATGTGATTAGTTTTTTCACGAGTGTAAGAGTGAAGGGAAGATGAATATCATTGCCTTGAGGTTTGTCTTTCTTAAGGCCATTAAGCAGAAGACGGACGGATGGGTTCCCGAGCAGGCTGATGGTGGATGGATCCAGGCAGCGCAGATGGAACTGAATACCTGCGACTAGGCCTTTAATGGAAGATGGCTACATTTTTTTTTTTTTGGGGGATTCAAAACGATGAACTAAAAAGGCACATACGATGGAAAAATGACGGGCAGAACTTCTGCAGAGAGGTGGCACAAAAGAGGTGAAATAAGACCATGCAGATTCGTACATCTTTAAGTAGATTAGCCAAGCCTGATCGCATATAGTGAGCAGAGAAGCATGTATGATTGCATGATGTGTTTAACTAACACCGTTTGGGAGAATGGGGGGCAAGGCAGGCTGGATGGCGCTGCCACCGGGCACAGCTGGCGAAATCAAACCGGGACAAGGAATCAGCAATTTGTCGTCCAATCCTGGAATGTGAGCTGCTCTAATAATGAAATACCCAACACGGATAACCAAGTGATGCGTCTTACGAAGCCATTAATAAAAGAACGCCTTGTTCATATGTTAACGGTTGCCTCATGTCATGAAAAGGCTTATTTTCTCAAGCCCCTGTTGGGGAGGCGGCTTTGTCTCGGCACACTGACTTGGGATGCCCGTCTCCGCAATAACTGCAAGCTGTTACGAATAAATGACAGCATATGTATCAACAGCTGTAATATCCTCACATAGCCACGAGGGAACCGAAACGAATGCATAAGCTGTAATATCCCCACATAGCCACTAGGAAACAGAAACAAATATAAGCTGTATAACCGCACCTGGCCACCAAATGGCAGCACATGATACACTGGGGGCGGGCGCTCAACTCTAGCCAGAGTATATACACGTCGTAGAGCCACGCACTATCGAGCGCACACAAGCAGGGGAGAACTAGCGGCAGCGTATCCATTAGATATCGAAACCAATAAAGTGAGTTAAGCGATCCTGTGTCGGCGGCCTTCTTCCTCAAGAACATCACAATCAAGCATGAATATATTTATAACTATAGAAGCTGCACACGTTTCATTGAAATTGAAGCACATGGGAGTCACTGGTTGAGTCACGTTGGTTTCTTCGGTTTGGGGTTTTGAAGGGGTTGGCCTACAGCCACAGATCAAGGGCACAGTTTGTGTGAGTGAGAAAAGGAGCTGCAAATTGAGCAGGGCAGCTTGGTGTCCTGTGAAATGCCTGCTAATAAGAGCCAGGTCGACTACTGACCAGTCTTTGGTTGAATCTTTGTATGAACATGAAGCTTTAGCATAAAATGATTTGTGGTATTCGAAAAAATAAAAATGTTCCACCATAGACAAGGCCATATCCGAAATGATGGGTAGGTATGTGTCCAGTTCGGCTCTACGGGTAGATATTCCCTGTTTTAGACAGTCTGGGGACACACTCTTTCAGCATCACTGACATATCTCCACAGTCCACGATACGTCTATCGCTAATCTCAAAGGCGAGCAGGATTTTATCAAGTTGACGTCATTACCTAGCCTGGCAAGCCAGACCCACATCAGAAAGATGTAAGGTCTGGCTCAGCTCCATTGGCAGTGTGGGCGGGATAAACGGTTGTCTTTCAAGTTCCCTCTGCACGCAATAGGATAGCGCTACAACCAATCAGAGCAACGAAGAAGTGACGTAGTCAGAGCGACGGCTCTGACTACGTAATTAATCAAAACTCAGAATAAATATTTATTTTCGAGGAAAGACTTCAGTGCTGTTCTTTTCTCAAATAAAATGTTAACTTAAAGTCTTGAAGAGTCGCGGCCAAAGCCGAGTGGAGAGACAGCCGTTGGCCAGCAGCAGCAGCAGCAGCCATTGTTTACCTCTAACACAGAACCGTCGCATTTCTGTCGTCATGGTAGCCCGGCTTTCGACTCCGCCCCTCACGCTGTGATTGGTCAGACATACAAGACACACTTGGTGTTTCCAGCACCAAAAAGCGGACGGAGCCGTGCTAGACCTACCTAGCTGCCAAATAAATTTGCTGCCGCTAGGGGGTGTCTAGAGTTCTAGGCTAGTCATTACCTGCAAGGATTTGGCTTCTGAGATGTGGGGAAACTGCAGCGGCCGGAGGAAAGAATGGGACCCCTGTGGAGATTGGAACTGCGCTTCCCAGCGTTCTCCGCGGGAATGTGGTGCCGTCGAAACGTGTTGTGGTGACGTCATCATTCGGCGCCGCACCTGTTGGACCGTGCGTTGGACCTGCGAACGGTGACCCCTCTTGCCCACTGGATGCGTTCGTCAACGCATCCCATTGACTTTGAATGGGGCTGAGCCGCAATGCATTGTGGCTCCGTCAGTCAAGTCGGCTCCGTCAGTTGCGTTGAAAAGTTGAGAACATTTTATCTTTTCAGGCCAAAATGGATCCGTCAGCCAATCAGAACGACACCCCCTCCGTCAGACACGCCTTCCGTCTTCCGTTGACGGTTGAATGCAGTGGGTAACAGGCGTGAGGAGCCTGTCGGACCATGCGCTGGACCTGCGGACAGTGAGGGGGGAAACATGCCTCCAGTTGATGAAGACGGGCCGGCTGAATGTGTTGCACCGGACTCCAGGACTTAAATCCTGGAATCAGCTGGGTAGGCGGAGCTGGCTGCTTCGTCTGGGACTCGTGCTCTTTTGGAAGGCAGCGCGGCGGCTGGAGCTGGGACTGCGGCGGAGTTTCGGGAGCCGTGTTTCCTTTTCTTTGCAGATTTTCTAGGAACAGAATAGTTGGAGAGAAATGCGGATGCCGTTTCGCTGCGGATATCTCCTTAAACAGCGCAAACAGCTCCTCGTGAGAAGCCCCGCTGGAGCAGTAATGCAGTTTTTAAGCAACGCTTCTAGGAGTTTAGGCACTGGCCAATCCTCAATGCTGGAGTATTTGGATTTTTACTTGCCAAACGAGAGCTCCGGCGGATGGGAATGACGCTCTCTTCGCTGGCTTCCTCTGCCTCGGATAGTTGCTGAGACTCCGTGATGCCGTCGACCCGCCATGAATCCTCGTCGTAGATAGACATGGTGAGCAGTGAGGTAAGTAGAAATACGTACACGATGTTACGAAGTATGGGGCTAGGCAGGAGAGGCATGCGAGATCCAGGCGAGGGGCTAGGCAGGAGAGGCATGCGAGATCCGGCGAGGGTCGGCAACGGGAGAGCAGTCTGGAGAAAAGAGCTGGAGAGTCTAGTGCGCACATGTAGACAATCTTGCAAGCTAGCAGAGGAAGCAGCGAATGTAGGCAGGCTGAAGCAGCTTTAAATAAGGCGCCAAGAATGATGTTTGCCAATGGGTGTTTGAGGGGGAGTCAGCTGAGCTGTCAGCTGACTGTGTATGGTATCCAATGGGAAGCTAGGGAAATCAGCTGACGTACGTCTATAATGATACTACGTATTTGAAGCGCTCTGCATGCGTAACGTAAACCTAACGCGGCAATATGACTACTGTGATATCTGTACTGAGCCGAGCCTGACTTCGTGGCCTGCCTGAACTAACGCTATGCTCAATTTGAGGGAGGGTTTTCATTTTGACTGTTGCTATTCTGCCAATTAGGGTGAGTGGGAGTTTGTTCCAGCGTTTATAGTCATCTTCAATCTTTCGTAGTAAAGGAGCGTGGTTGAGGCTAAAGAGCTCTGACAGCCTGGGGGAAATCACAATACCTAGATATTTGATTATACCAGTGTTAAGAGGGAAGGTGGGATTGTGGACTGTAGAATCCCAGCTGTTTTCAGATAAGGGTAATATTGTTGATTTTTTTCCAGTTAACTGTGTAGTTGGAGACTTTAGAAAAGTGATTGATAACATTGAAGGATTCTTGAAGTGAGGTACGAGGAGATTGTAGATATAGTAACAAATCATCAGCATAGAGACTGAGTTTGTGTTCTGAATTGGAATTTTGGATGCCTTGAATTTTGCTATTCTGTCGTATTGCTGCTGCTAGTGGTTCAATAAATATGGCAAATAGGGATGGAGAGAGTGGGCATCCTTGTCTGGTACCCTGGTGCAGTGTGAAGCTTTGTGAAATGATCCCATTGGTGACAACAGTGGCTTTAGGTGCGGTGTATAGTGTTCTTATCCAATGGATGAACGACTCTCCAAAGCCAAATCTGTGGAGGGTGGTCAGAAGGAAGGTCCAATTAACTTTGTCAAAAGCTTTTTCTGCATCCAGCGACACAATGATGGTGTTATTCTGCTGTTTTTGTGAAATGTCAATTAGATTGAAGAGTCTGCAGATATTGTCGGAGGCGTGCCTATTCTTTATGAATCCTGTCTGGTCTTGGTGAATTATAGTGGGCATAACTGATTCTATTCTTGTGGCTAAAGTTCTGGTGATCATTTTGAGATCCGTATTAATCAGAGATAGAGGACGGTAGCTAGATGGATAGGTTGGATCTTTGTTAGGTTTTAGTAAGAGGGTAATCACTGCGGTGTTCATATGTGTTGGAATAGAGGAAGTGTTTTTAATATCAGCAGTTAATCAGATGAATAGTGGTGATAAGATGTCCCAAAAATGCTTGTAAAATTCTGCCGGTAGTCCATCGGGTCCAGGTGATTTGAATATGATATGATTACACCTCTAATAACGGCCTTGCCGGTTTCCCAGAGTGTGGATGGGGAGGTCTCTGGAGAGTCGTTCATCTCCAGAAAGGATGCCCACTCTTTTCTAATTAATGTGGTGAAGTCTTTGTCTTCTAGGAGAGACGTATTTAGGCGCCACCTAGTAGAAGGTTTGGAATCTGACTGCAGGGATAGGGATAAGGAGACAGGTGCATGGTCACTGATGACAATAGAGTGAATTGTGTTCTCAGAGATTTGCTGTATGAGGGAGTTGCTGACCAGAAAAAAGTCTATTCTTGATGAGGATCGGTGGACCGAAGATGTGTATGAGTATTCTCTTAAAGATGGGTTCCTTGTTCTCCAAGTATCGCCAAGACCATAGTCAATCATGTATTGTTTAATTAGTTCAGATGAGTGCCAGATCCGTGACTTGTTATGGTTACCAGAACGATCCATTGAGGGGTTAAGGACAGTGTTGAAGTCCCCAGCTAATATAAGATTTGAGGAATTAAGGAGGAGGGAGAAGAGGTTATTGAAAAAAGATGTATCATCATTATTTGGACCATAGATGTTAGCTAATGTGAGAGTTGTATGGCTGATTGTAACGTTAATGATGATAAATCTTCCATTTGGGTCACAAACTGATGAATTTAGAATGAAAGGGATGTTTTTGTTTATCAGAATTGAGACACCCCTTTGTTTGCTATTGAACGTGGATGAAAAAATTTTGTCAAATTGCTTGAGTTTGAGAAGTGAGAGTTCAGCTTCAGTTAAATGTGTTTCTTGTAAGAAGCATACATCAGCCTTCAGCTTTGTGAGGTGATTGATTACTTTGATTCTTTTGGACTGAGTGTGAAAGCCACGTATGTTCCATGTTATCAGTTTAAGTGGATGCATGAGTGTATGTTGTACATAGCATAGTCAATGTATGTGGGGACTGAAGAGGGGAAAGGACGAGATAGATTGAGAGTAGGGGGAGAGGGGGTACAGAGAGAGCTACAGTGTGTGTGTGTGTGTGTGTGTGTGTGCATGTGTGTGTTAAAGGGGAAAACAACCATTGCAGCATAGTACAAAAAGTCATGGGGCATTCTCATAATTGAGTAACAAGATGTGCACCTGGTATGGTGCCCCCAGAATATCCCATGTTTACAAATGGATGTGGGCCTGAGTCTACATAAAACAGATATAGAGATTACATGGAGACAAATAGACATTACATAAAGACATTTAACATAGAGACATTTAACATATAGTAACATACAAACATTGAACATATGGAGAGATTTAGAGAGAGTAAAGATAGAAAGAGAGGATGAGAAAAGAGCAACAGAGAGAAGAAGATGAAGAGAGAGAGAGAGTATGGATGCAGTGCTTCTTGAGCTTGCAACTGGTGCAACATATAACAACATGATTTGGAGAGACAGCAGGAGTAGTGTTAAAGTTCCATGGATGTAGTTGCTGGCAGGAGAAAGAAGAGGCTATAACCTACAGCCATGTAGTGATTTCACGGTCACGAAATAACGCTCCGTCAACATACAGTTTATCAACTGATAGTGCGGCTCGTTTCCCTTTTTCGCGAAAGTTTTTCATTATAGGGATGAGTATTTTCCGTCGTTGCTGTATTTCCTTAGGGAATTGGTCGTTCATCCCAAAGTTAGATCCTTTTAGAAACTTGCCTCTGCTTTTAATCAACTCTTTATGTTTGTAGTGTTCGAATTTGGCTATTATCGGCGCCGGGTTGTTCGGTTTATTGACTTTTGGGGTGAGACGATGAACTCGATGAAATGTTATTTGATCCACGGTCTGTTTAGGGAGTTCAAGCGATGTTTCCATAAACTCTTTCAGAGCTCCCTCTGGATCATCGGGATTCTGTTGAGGTATGCCGGAGAATATTGAATTGTCGCGCATGCTGCGGCACTGAAGATCGAGCAATGTAGCTTGGATGGATTTGTTTTCGTCAGTGAGCAGCGTTACTTGAGTGGATAATGTTTTAACGGTTCCTTTAATTTCGTTATTGTCTTGTACAAGCGAATCAATCTGAGATTGTGAGAATTCAAGGCTGGCTTTGAGTTCCCTAATGTCATCACGGAGTAATTCCAGTACAGATAATTTTGCATTGATGGATTCGAGTACACTGACCTCAGTTGTTATGAGTCCGTCGTCGGTTTCAGTGGACCAGTCCCGTTTTAATTTCTTTCTTTCTTGTGCTGACATGATGTCCAGGTTATAGAAGTAGTTGTCGATGAATGTGAAGAGGTTATCCAGAGTGAAGATGAGTTATAACCGATGAGTTTGATGTTGGATTCAAAAGTTTAAGTATCAAGTTGGATTTGTTTGGAAGTTCAGTGTGTCGCCATGCTGGATCTCACTTGCTGTCTCGCGATAGTCTCAGCCCTCCGTCATCTCCGCCCCCACAATGCACAAGCTTTAGGTATTTAACTATGAAACAGAAGGAGGAGTATTGTATATACTGTATCACGCGCGTGGAGAGCTCCTTAGCTTTGCATCTGTCCGGATGCGCTGCCTCGGGGTTCTGATTCTAACCGGATATTTCCGCCCGGTAGTCTCTGGGCAGGAGGCGTGGCCTCTGTGACGCATAATGGCTAGTGTTGAGCGCCCGCCCCCAGTATATTATGTGTGCCGCCATCATGTGGTCAGGTGGGGTAAATACAACTTGTATATTTATTTCTACTCCTTTGTGGCTATGTGTAGATATTACAGCCTGCTGATACATATGTTATTATTTATTCTCAACATAATACAATAATTGACTAATTGAATGTGTTCTCTGAAAAATATATTATCTTAGTACGGTGGCCCTGAAGTGCAAATCACAATGGCAAATCAGAAAACACAACGGCAAAACAGAAAACACAACAAGAAAACAGAAATCACAACGACATTAACCAAACCGGAAAAGGTAGGTACCCTCGTGCGACATGAATCGTCGCTGATTTGACTGGTGGTCCCATAGATATATATAGAACACTAGATGCCTCGTCCGCGTTGCTGGCCAACGGAGTGGAACGTCCGCACATGGCGGCCATCTTACTCCAGGCAGCTCGGTCACCCGTAACATGTGTTGTAGTGGTACACGTACTTTTAAATAACCATAACTTGCTCAAATTTCATCCGATTTTCAATGGCCGACCTGTGAGGACGTTCTAGACTCCGCATCTAGTGTTCTATATATATCTATGGGTGGTCCGTCCTTTGAACCGGAAGGTCAACACCGCCAGACAAACAGAAACAAACGAACACGCCGCGATGACAGCATATCCGGTATCACGTCATATCCATGTCCTGCATCAAAATATTCTTTAATAGCAGCGCGTACCTCGTCACTAGCGGTGCTCATATTTTGAAAACATGTAAACAATGTCATTCCAGGGCCCAGTTTCCCGAAAGCGTCGTTAGCCTAAGTGGTTTGTTAAGTTCGTCGTACGACCATCAGACAGTTTTCACACCGTTTCCTGAAAGCATCGTTGCGTAACGACCGTCGTTAAGACGCTCGTAGCTAACGAGGGCTCCAGCTGTCCTCGTAGCGCTACGAGCGTCTTAACACATCCAATACCACTGAATGTCCAGCTGGTGACGCTGAAGTTATGATAGGCTACATAGCTTAGTCTATTAGTCTACTCTATCTATTTATTCTATTAGTCTACTAATAATACTACTTACCATGGTCTGGGTGAATACTCGATTCTGATTGGCTGAAGATTATAGAGCGGAGCTCTATAATTTTATCTTTGATGTACACCTAGGAAAGACGTTGACGCTATGAAGACGCTATGGCCACGTTGCTTGGCAACGCCTGCATACGGGAGATATTAAATAGTCCGCTCGACTTGTAAAAATAAATAAAAAACTCACGCTTTTAACTCTAAAACACATTAAAGTATTATTCATTGATTAAATAGTTATTTCTTTCGTAAGTGACCATGGTATAAGCGGGATAATGCCCGACGAGGTGTCCATTAACAGAACTGTCCTCCGCGGTTCACGCCTCCGCGTCGTCCATTCATTTCTGTTAATATTTAATCAATTAATAATACGTTAATGTGTTTTAGAGTTAAAATCGTGAGGGTTTTTTTATTTTTATAAGTCGAGCGGACTATTTCATATCTCCCGTATGCAGGCGTTGCCAAGCAACGTGGCCATAGCGTCTTCATAGCGTCAACGTCTTTCGTAGGTGTACTTTTTAACCTACACCCTCCAGCCAATCAGAATCGAGTATTCACCCAGACCACGGTATAATATGTATTTCAGCACCGTGTCAGTGGACAGGTACAAGGCTACGATCGATCGTTAGATCTGTGCACGCGCGTTCATGTTAAGAGGAGTTTCGGGAAACGCACGGAAAAAAATAACGATCGTTCGAAAGATGATTCGTAAGATGGCTCGTAAGATGGATCGTACATCGTTATCGGGAAACTGGGCCCAGTTGTGTTTTCTGATTTGCCATTGTGTTTTCTGTTTTGTTTTCTGATTTGCCATTGTGTTTTCTGTTTTGTTGTGTTTTCTGATTTGCCGTTGTGTTTTCTGGGGGGTATACTACGAAGCTCGATTAGTGGGTTAGCGAGGTATGTTGCGCTCAAAGCCTGGGTTAGCTGTCCTACGAAAGTCGCTCTCTTTTAGCGTCGCTATATCACCATGGTAACTTATGCTGGCAACCAAACCTGGTCGGGAGGAGGTTTTCAGCTCAGACTTTACGATTAGATTGGCTTCTTAAAGCTGAGCGCCGCTTTCGGGACAGATCCGATCCCTTTATGAGAGATACAGGTTCTCATCAGAGGGTATTTGCTATTTGGTCGTCCTTGTTGGACCTTATGTAGGCCATGCTACAAAAAGAAGCCGTGCGCAGTGTGTCTGTGTTTCACTGCGATTTGTTGCCACGGGTACATATTTGCATACAGTTGGTGATGCCGAACATATAAGCAAAAAGGTGCCTTGCGATACGCAAGGTTGTAGCTGCCCTAAATACACTGCTAAATATGTTTGTGGTGTTTCCCAACTTTTTGCCAACACAAACTGTCAAGTTGCAAGTTATCAACTTGCAGGTAAAAGAAAACACCTGTATACGTGAATGAGCGGTAGCGCGTCAGTCTTCAGATTCTGCATGCTGGGTTCGATTCCCAAGTGAAGTGGGTATGTGTAGTTTATTTAAAAAAAAGTTATATTTCTTATGTCATATGGAATATTTATTCATTAATGTTATGGAATTATCCAGTTTGGTAATCTAGATGGGGTAAAAGGCAAGATGATGGACAGGCAACATATGAACCCCGGTCGCTGGCGTTCAGCTCACATCCTAATCCACCACACCACCGTCGCTACCTTCCAGCACATGCAATACGTTTCTTACATATAGGATGTATTTGAAAGGAATTCCCTAAATTACACAAAAAAGCAAGTTGGAGGTTGCTTTTGCATTTTGCAATCATATGCGTAAGAATTGTTCGCCATTAATCCCAATAGAGTATTGGGATTAATGGCGAACAATTCTTACGCATTCACAGAATCTGCTGTTTTTTGCCAGCATGGGCAACTGTATCGCCCCTTGCCGTTATTTGCTTTTTAAACTCCTCGTATGAGTTCATAATCACTACTTGCTCCTCCTGAGTGACATACATAGCCCGTGTTCGCTCCGTCGGATCCATTGCGTCAAGGTGAATGACGTTGGGTTACGCCCTTTTTATGTGAACGCACATTGAACCTAAAGCGGAAAACCTGGCTTGACAAATTTACCTTTAAGTGAGCTTCGTGGAACCGTTTAACTCTGATTGCAAGTTTCGTATTTAGCAATCGAGGTTTTCCCAAGAAAGCCTGGATATGTTCAGCGAGCTTCGTAGTATACCCCCCTGGTTTGTTGTTGTGTTTTCTGATTTGCCGTTGTGTTTTCTGTTTTGTTGTGTTTTCTGATTTGCCATTATGCCGTTGTGATTTGCACTTCAGGGCCACCATATCTTAGAGTTGTGCTAGCTAGAGAATTGCGTTACTACATAGGCTACCTAAATCAAGCTCGGCTGGTTTATTTTTTAATGGTCTTTGTTGTACATTTTATGTGATTTTTTTGGAATTGGATTATATGTAAAAGTTAAAACTTAATTATCCACGTTTAAATCCCTGTTCTCTTGCTTTGGGTTATTCTGTCAATAAAATGAATAAAAAATGGTGTGCCAATATACATTTTTAATAATCTAATTAGGTTGTTAGGTTATTGTGGAGTGTGTGTGGAGTGTGTTGGTGATCGCCATCCCAGTCTCACGTCAAAATGTGTAATAGCTACGTTGGTCCACAACACAAAAAGTAGTAGGTTCACAAGAACGGCTACGTTTTTTTGGCCTATTCTTGTCTATTGGCCTGCGTCCACGTCACGTGACCGTCAAGCTTCGGTCTGACAAAGCAAAACAAAATAGGTGAATTTTCGTGGGTTGTCCATTGTGTGCGCTTCTTTATTTTGTCCACTTGGTGGCAGTGTAGACAGATTTTCTGCTCACTTCCTGTTGGGATAGACCCTCCAAATTTAGGCCCCTATTACCCCGGATTTCCACCGGGGATGTCGCGTGAGCGTCGCGTTACGGCTGCATCGCGGTCACCGCTGCTGATCGCTGCCACTCTAGTCAATGAAAGCATTTCCACCGTGCGCGCTGCGGAACGTCTCAGCAGCGTCCCAGGAGCGTCGCGCCACAGCCGTAACGCCATCATTACGCAGCTTTCTATTTTTGACGCGAGCCGCTGCTGAAACGCGTCAATTTAAATAGAGCAGACCGACCGGGCAGGAAGTGAAATAGTAAAAGCCATAGAGCATCCGGTCAATTTTCAAAATAAAAACACCCTCCCGATCGAACACGGCCACACACAAATCTAGGAAAAACGACCAAATCAACAGCAAATCAACTTCTGACAGACAAAGCAACTGCAAGTCAACTTCGGAAAGGCAAAGTAACAGCCACAAATTATCGCGTGGTCTCCTGATTCTTGCGTGGTCTTGTAGTTCTCACGTGATCCCGCGAATCCAGCCGCTACGCTGCCGTAACGCGTCCAGTGGAAATTGACGCAGGGCAGAGGACGCAGCCGTAATGCGACGCAGCCAAAGAGACACCGGCGTCTCTTTTATATGAAAGAGGGCCTAAAGGACATGTAAGATTATCAATCTGGTGGCTCTAGCCCAAACAGAAGTGATTCACGGGAGGGAGCATTTGGCTACGGTGTCATGGCGACTATTCTGTGAGCCATCTCACTTCTTTTTCATCTTTGTTGAGAGTTGCACATGCGCAGTGCAGATCGGGCAGGAAGAATTTGTGATAACTTACAAACTGATCATATACATTCACTGAACAAAGATTATGAAAATAAAATGCACATTTCTCACTATAAATGTTGTCAAAATGCATTTTAATGCCGAAACTATCTTAAAAAATTGCATTTTCCACTGAGAAAAGGAATATCAGCCGTTTTGTTTTGCTTTGTCAGACCGAAGCTTGATGGTCACGTGACGTGGACGCAGGCAAATAGAAAAGAATAGGCCAATAAAACGTAGTCATGTCACAATTTTAGAGCCGTTATTGTGAAACTACGTTTTGCGCTGTGGAGCAACATAGCTATTACACGTTTTGATTTGAGAGTGGGTTGAGTCTACAGTTGGTTTATGCCCCCTTACTGGAGCTACAGGAGGCTGCAGGATCCCAGGTTTATTAGGGTCGGCCTAGCATGAACCAGTTACTGTGTGTGGCCGCGGGAAGGCCTGGCAGGTGATAGAGAGGCTGTGTCCTGGCAGACACACAAGGCTGATACCCAGTTCACCTGTAGCGTCTGTAACAGAGAGGGTTGTCAGAGGGTGCAGAGCAGGCACGCACCTTCTCCTATAACTACATACTAGACACATACACACAATGCAGCTCCCACTCTCCAGCAGTACAAGGTTAGAGGAACATTAGGAGCCCATGATGTCCAGCAGCAGCAGAACCTAGAGGTCCAGACACTCCTGTAGAGTCATCACAGCTATACTGACATCCCATAATACTCCTAGAGCAGCACTCACACACAGATATACTGACATCCCATAATACTCCTAGAGCAGCACTCACACACATAGCAGCAGTGGTAGTCTCCTGGTGAGCAGCTAGCAGCCAGCTGGGACCACTCAGCAGAATATTATGGGATGGATCAGTAGCAGACAGACGGGCAGTGTGTGTGTGTGGTAGAAATGCATTCATTCTTGAAATTGTGTTGTCGGTGTGTTGAATAGGTGTTGTAAGTGCAGCGACACGAGGAGGATTACTAATTTATATATCAGAGGATCTTTTCTCTTTGTTTGTTACCGACAACGCCACCTTGGGTTAGGGTCCAAGGACCCGTACTAAAAGGTCAATTATCACCTCTGACAAATGGACACTCAGGTTCGTTCAATCAGGGAGGGCGGGAGACAGAGTTCAATGATAACATGAAACACTTTATTATTATAATGAACACAAGGTTTGGCACGAAAACATAAAAAGAAAAGGGAGCCCAACTGGGGAAGGAAGTGGGTACAAGCTGAGGCTTACCGGCTGGAGGAGGGGTCGACAGGGGAAAGTGACGTCCACAAAGAAACAGGGGAGCATCCCACTCACACAGCAAAAACATGAAGTGCACACAAATAACATCTTGAACAAGGCACACGCACACAAGGGATCACCACCACCACCCAGGGAGACCGCCACCACCACCGTCAGCCTTCAGCTCTAGGGGAAAAGAGGCACAATTAAGAGGGCTCACAATTAAAACAAACAATATCCCATAACATAAACCAACTGATGAATAATCAATCAATAAACTGAAGAGTATTAATTTGCAGTGTAGTATAGTATCTTAGATAGCCTACTTGAGATATCGCGAGATTCTGTGAGACAGATAGACATATGGACCGGAAATAGACATGCTAGACTGAGAGCAGGGGCATGGTGATGATTATGTGTTAATAAGAATTAATAAGAACCTGACTGATCATTTACGGACAACACAACATTTGGCGACGAGGATGATAGTTTGCTATGACGTCGAAGGCAACAAGACGACACGGATTTCGGGCCCTATTTTGCCGGTCTGAAACGCAAGTATGAAACGCAAAGCGCAAGTGGCTTTGTGGGCGGATCTTGGGCGCTGTTGCTATTATGCCGGCGGGATAAATGACTCTTGCGCCCAGCGCAAATCTAAAATGGGTTGGTCTGAAGTAGCGACATTAGTCATAGGTGTGGTTTGGGCGTAACGTGCAATAAACCAATCAGAGCGTCGGCTCACATTCCCTTTAAATGCAGGCGCGCTTGTTCCATGGCGAGCACATCGCGCATCGCCACTACTGGACCCAGACGTGTCCAATCCCGCCGTAGCGCACGCATGCCTATCAGAGGGAAAAATAATTAGTTCTTCTGTTTAAATCTTTTCAGCTTTTCATTTTCCGTTGACAAAATGTAAATAAAGAAATGTCACAAAGACATACTTTCCGATGTTTTGGCCTCACTCTCACTGAATCACGAGGTTATGAATGCATGGTGATATATTTACAATGTGGTCTAATATTAGACCGAGATTACTTCGCTTATAGACAGTGCTTGAAGTGGACAAAAATAAGTGCCGGTACTGGGGGCGATTGTCGACGGGGGGGGGGGGCGAACGGTGCGTACCGGCCCACTTCAAGCACTGCTTACAGATGATGCAGCTCTTCTGTCAAATAAGCTGAAGCGCATTTTCAGTATGCCGAATGTTCTTTCAGTTACACCGCGTCGTGTTTCTGTGTGTTTTCGATTATAAAACATTTCACGCGCTGTTGCTGGCATAATAAAAGGTGTCATCCTGGTGTCCTTATATATGTGTCTTGCGACTATTGGTCAAACAGGTTAATTTGATCCGTCATTACTATTAGCCTGAATATTTTTGGGTAACTGTGTATGTTAGATTTATGCCTATTTTTCACATATGTGGTAATATTTTTGCTTGTATGTATGGTTTGCAAAAACGAGAACTGCTTCATTTTAGATGAGAGAAGCAAAGTGTAGGCTATGCACGTTGTACACACACTATACACTATGGGACGGCTGGCCGTCGGGAGGTTCGGGAGATTTCCCCAACGGCCGGACGATTTCAGGCCGAGCCGGCCGGCCGTAATTATTATTATTTTTTATTTTGTATTTTTTATTTTGTGTATTATTATTTTTGCGCCGGTCCAGATTTTTGGACCCCCCCCCACCCCCACCCCGTCAACAATCGCGCATCCCCTCCCTGATTATGGCCAAGCATGCGCCCTTAAAATAGCGTCTGAATAAGCGCCACTGACTTTAGACTCGGTTTTTCCTGGTCTGTGGCGCAATTGTTTTGTGAAAGTGCAGAATAGCACCAGGGAACGTTTGCGCCGGGACACGCCTCCTGTTTTCGCTGAACCGCCCCCGGAGCGCAAGTTCATTCCCTAAGTTAAGGACTTGCGCCTTGCGAGGGAAAATTCCAATGTGCGTCGGGTGCAAAATAGGAATTGTACAAGCGCCAGTGCACAAAGTCAATTGCGCTGAGTGCAAAATAGGGCCCTTCATGTCTAATACGCCGGGGAAACGCAGACTGAACCACGAGTGATAGCTAGCCTAGCTAGGCTATTAGCTAGCAGACCGCCATGTCGCAGGAAGGACAACAGGCTGTTGTTGCCGCACCAGTACCGCCGGCGCCTGCTTTCCATGCTCAACTAGCCCCGCCAGTCCCATTGAACCTTGGAGCATCTGACTTGTACACGAAAGACATGTTATGGAAGGACTCGTACAATTTCTTCGAAGTTGCGAGTGGAACTATCAGTGCACAGGACGTGGTAAGAAGAGCCACATTTCTGCATTGCATTGGAGCGCCTACTCAGAGGATTTTTGCTAATCTACCAGGAGATAAAGGTACACATGCACAGGCTGTTGCTGCCCTAGATGTATACTTCACGCCACGGAGAAATGTGGTTTTGGAAAGACACAAGTTTAGACAAAGAGCTCAGTTTCCCGACGAGTCAGTTGATGCTTTTGTGAATGGACTGAGAGAACTAGCAAAATCGTGCGACTTCGGCGCACTGGAGAATGACATGATCAGGGATCAGATTGTGGAGAAATGCGCGATGAAGAGGCTGCATGACAAACTGTTACAGGAGGATGGACTGGTTTTAGACAAAGCATTGTCAACTGCAAGAGCTTTTGAAGCTGCGCAGACGGAATCTAGATTATTTTCGGAGGCCAGTGGTCACAAAGCCCGGGACAATCAGGTTCACTTCACGAAGAGGAGGACTCGCGGTAACCATGGTAACCATGACTCGAGAGTGAAACCTAAAGCACACGGAAGAAGCAGAAGCAGAAATGATGACGGCGAGCAAGACAACAGTGACACCAAGTCTTTCAGATGTGGAATGACGTCCCACAGAGCAGATGAATGTGGAGCTAGGACTGCTACTTGTTTGTAATGTAAAAACACTGGACATTAGAGTGTGTAGGAAGAAAATATCTGCACAGGAAGGGAAGAATAGTGAAAGAAATAGGGATGAGGAAAAGCCCAAATTTCGTAAACCAGTTAGAGCAGTGCATGAACCTTCTGACTCAGAGTCAGATGAGTTTATTATTGCAGTTGATCCGGAAGGTACTGAAACAGTGAAAGTAAATGGACAAAAGCTGAAAATGGTCATAGACACAGGATGTAGTAGAAACTTCATAGGAGAAGACCTGTTTAGAAAAACATTGTGCAAAAGAACAGAACTAAGACCAACCAGAAAGAGGTTTTATGCCTATGCCCAGACAACACCACTTAAATGTGCTGGTTATTTTGAGGCAGAAATGAGATGGAAGGACAAGGTAGTGAAAGATGACGTTTATGTCATAGAAGGAATGTTGAGGCCTTGCTAGGTAGGAAAACCAGCTTTGCATTGAAGATACTGAACCCTGGAGAAAATGTGAACACAGTAGGACAGACAGAGATTCAGTAATCTAGCAAATGAATATCATTCACTTTTTAAAGGACTAGGTCAAATTAAAGGTTACAGTCATAAAGTTACAGTCGATGAGAAAGTCTCACCTGTAGCTCAGGGTTTGAGGAGAGTCCCTTATCCAATGTTGGAGGCTGTGAACCAGGAGTTAGACAAGATGCTTGACCAAGGTATAATAGAGGAAGTGAATGAAGGATCAGAATGGGTCTCCAACATACTACTAATTTCAAAGAAAGACACCAAGGAAGTGAGGCTATGTGTAGATCTCAGGGAGGTGAATCATGCTGTGATCAGAGAAAGACATCCAGTACCGACTGTAGACAGCATCTTACATGCTGTGCAGGGAGCAAAAGTATTTGCCAAGTTAGATGCACGGAAGGGATTTTGGCAGTGTGACTTAGCCCCTGAATCTAGACACCTGACCACGTTCATTACTCACAGAGGGTGCTACCACTTCAGAAAAGTCCCCTTTGGATTATCGAGTGCACCGGAAGCCTATCAGAAGGCTATGGACTCGATGCTTTGCGGAATGCCGGGCACCGTCTGTTACATGGATGATGTTGTGATCTTCGGTGAGAATGATGAGCAACTGGAACAAAGAATGAGACAAGTCTTCCAGAGATTCATGGACAGAGGCCTAACCCTGAACAGAAACAAGTGCATATTCGGACTACAGCAGATCGAGATACTTGGTCATGTGATCTCAGCCGAAGGAATTAAACCAGACCCAAGGAAGGTTGAAGCTATCTGTAAAGCACCAAGACCTGAGAATGTACAGCTACTTCGCTCATTCCTAGGCACCTGCGAATTTCTGATGAAGTTCATACCGAGCTATGTGAACCTATCAGAACCACTAAGGAAGTTGACTCGAAAAGGACAGGAATGGGAGTGGATGACAGAAACAGAGAAATCGTTCCAAGCAATGAAAGACGCGTTGGTAAGTGAGCCATGCCTGGCTTACTTCAAGCTGAATACACCAACAGTAGTCATCAGAAAGCTACACTATCACCACCCCGCATACAGAGATTAGGCTTGAGACTACAGCCGTACGACTACAAGATCGAACACATAGTGGGAAAATCCAATGTGGCGGATTCACTATCAAGACTTCCATTACAAGAGACTGAGGACAATGAGTATGTGGAATTGTATGTCGACAGAGTGTTGTCAGTGACTCTGCATGATGTACAGGCCATAAATCTAGAGGACATTCGACTGAAAACGACAGAGGATGAAACACTGATACAGCTGAAGACGATCGTGGATACAGGAAAATGGCCAAATCCAGTTCCGGAAACCTTACAGCCATACAACAGGTGTGCAGGAGAGTTATGCACATACGACGGACTTGTACTGAGAGGACACAGGATTGTGTTACCGAAAGCAATGACAAAACAAGCACTCATGATCGGACACGAGACGCACCAGGGTGTGGTACGTACAAAACAGTACCTGAGGAGTAAATTCTATTGGCCTAACATGGATTTGGATGTTGAAAGAGACATTAGAAACTGCTCCGCCTGTGTACTCAATCAGCCGCTTCAGAGCGATCAACCCCTCCAACCACTTGAATTACCACCGAGACCTTGGACGAAGTTAGGTATCAATCTGGTAGGTCCTATCCAGAACAAGTTCATATTGACTGTGATAGACTACTATACCTCATTTCCAGAGGCTGTTGTGATATCTGACATATCATCAGCAAGTGTCATTACAGAAATGACAAAGATATTTTCTCGATTTGGATACCCCCTAGAGGTTGTGACGGATAATGGCAGGCAGTTTGTAGGACAGCTTTTTGAGTCATTCCTCAAGACATGTGGAGTCGAACGCATTCGTGCATCGCCATATTATCCGAAATCGAATGGGAAAATTGAGAGATTTCACCGATACCTAAAGAAAGCCTTCAGAGCAGCCAAGTGTGAAGGAAGGAAGGAAGGTGTGGGGAGAGGAGCTTCCTAAGTTTCTGATGGCATATCGTTCAACGCCACACAGAGCGTCAGGAGAGACACCAGCTATGCTGATGTTTGGACGAGACATTCGTACAAAGATTCCAAACGTGGAGAAGGGAGATGAGATATCAAACAACAGAAAGAAGACAAATGACATCCGACACCAGTACAGAACCAAAATGAAACGCTGACCAGAAGAGAAGAGCGAAGGAGCACAACTTTGAAGTTGGTGACGTAGTGTACATTGCCAGTATGGAGAATGGCAAGCTAGATTCCATATTCAGAGACACTCGCTATGTGCTACTCAAAAACACATCGGACAACTCTTTCGAACTGATCAACACAGAAGATGGATCAAAGGTCATCAGGAATGTCAAACATCTGCGCCACACTCCAGTGGTAATGGACTTTGATGTTCCGGAGCCAACCGAGGCTCAGGTTCTCAATTACAATCTGGACATGGAGTTCGCTCAGATCACTCCAGCAGTCGAGATTCCACCTGAACCCGACTCTGCACCTGTTCCAGAAAGGCAGGTTGTCACCACCAAGCGTGGCAGGGTTGTTCGAAAGCCCGCACGTTACAGGGACACTTAGTAACTGTAAAGTAACTTAGTAAAGTAAAAAGAAAAAAAAAAAGAGACAATTTGTTATGTTCAACTGTAATAATCATCATATTGAAACTGTTAATGAATGGGGGGAAAAAAGGAGATGTAAACATTACAGTAGAGTGTTATTGTAGGTAACAGAAATAGACTGTTAGTCACAAGGGATTTGATTTGATTATTTGTAATGAAACCCTTTTATGTTAAAGTAGTACTTTAATTCTAAACAAGGGAGGGATGTAGTATAGTATCTTAAATAGCCTACTTGAGATATCGAGAGATGCTGTGAGACAGATAGACATATGGACCGGAAATAGACACGCTAGACTGAGAGCAGGGACATGGTGATGATTATGTGTTAATAAACAGAATAAGAACCTGACTGATCATTTACGGACAACACAACATGCAGTAATCAGAAATCAATCAAAATGAAAGAAAACAAGAAAATTGAGTGGCTGAGAGTCCCGACGGAGCTCGCAGCGGCCTACCCGAGCGGCAGCCACACACACACACCACACCGCACCACGCACAGCAGCAGCGGGAAACAGGGTCAACAGCAGGAGGCAAGCCGACCAGAGACAGCCGACAGGACCCTGAACCAAGCCGGCGGAAGTGGCAGTGAAGCAGCAGCGAAGCAGGGCAGTGAAGCAGCAACAGTAACAAAGTAGCAGTGACTAAATAGCCGTGACTACTCAGCTCTCTCAGATTTAGCGTTCATAAACTCTGGTTCTCAGTCCGGTTAATTGCGTCCCTTCTAAAGAGGGAGAGGGGTGAAGAGGGTCGGCGTAGCAGGGGAGACAGCCACCACACACCATGCGACCAGCAGACTATGCTCCGGTCAGCGGCGGTAAACGACCCCAATATATTGCCCCGATCACGATGAGGACGTCGGATCTATTAGAGAGTAACGGTTTGAGTTAAATGAAACGCTGACGAATGTACACAAAACGGCATGCTAAGGTGCGCCTACCTGTGCTCTGAGGTGAGCGGCGAGAGCAACGACCCAGAAGTGGACGGGCCGAAGAGGCAGGAAGTGAGAGGTCAGGAGGAAGGGCACGGCCTACTTTTATCTCCTCGGCATAAACAATGATTGGCTAATAAGCCAGAGAGGGCGTGGTGAAACAGAAGCTTGTGTTTGAATGGCAGTGGTGCCTCATACCACTACATAAGGAATAAAGGAATGGTTAATAGTCAAGGTCTCTATCTCTCTGAATGGAGGGAGTGAGTGCGCTGAGCGGTGAGTGAGAGCGATTGTTAGAATTTGTTTCTATCTTTTCAGCTTTCTCTTAATCAGTAAATGTTGAGTACATAGTGTGTAATACAAGACATCATCATGTGTATTGTAGTTTTGTCAGGAGCTATTGGTTTAGTGTAAAGGGGGTGTTCTGACTGAACCAAATCACTCGCAGACGAGATATCAAGGTTGGGTATTTGTAACTGGTCCGAGGCAAACTTGGTCACCCGGAACACACATCTTCAAATAAAGTGAGGTTAAAAACAAACTGCTCATCTATTAGCCCGTGCAAAGCCCTGGCCTCAGCCTTTCTTTTCGCATTTGTCTGGCCTATGACATCCTGCAGTGTAGTCTGGATTGCTGGGACCGTCTTTTTAATAGCACACAAAGCAGAGTACTGGCAAGCCCATCGTGTATCGGATAGTTTTTTCAACTCAACATGCTGTCCTGATGGATCGAGTTCTTTCTACTTTTTTCAGAACATGTCATGGACCACTGAGCCAGAAAAAAAATTGTACAACTTTTGCATTATGTCAAAAAACTAGGCTGCAGGTTGCACATTTCTCACGCAATCAACCAGGACCAAATGTAACCGGTGTGCGTGGCAGTGAACATAGAGAGCTTGCGGCACCTCTTTTCTGAACTTGTCTTGCACCCCGTTGTTACATCCCGCCATCACAGCTGCTCCATCGTAGCACTGACCAATGCAGCTATTTACATCAATGTTGCATTGGCTAAGTGTCATTTTAATACTTGTCAGGAGAGAGTCTGCATCCAACCCGTCTGCTGGGGTAAAATGAAGAAACTCCTCAAGCACAGTTTTGTTGTGCAGATAGCGAACAACTACAGATATTTGCTCTTTCTTGCTTATGTCCTTGCTCTCATCTACCATTATGGCAAAATGCCCAGCTTCTTTTATTTCATCACTAATTTGTTTCCTCATCATGTCAGCCATGATATTAAATATTTCATTTTGTATTTCATGGTGGGTGTATTTTGCGTTTGACGGGTTTTGTGATATCTTATTTGGAACATTTTTGTCAAACATAATGATAACATTGAGGCAAGGGTGTAGGTTTGATTTTGACATTGGTGGGGACATAAAAGTGGTCCGCAGGCCCCCCCCTGGAAGCTGACGCTTTTTGCATTCATGATAGACTTACTGAATACAAGACTATGTTAATTAATTAATTCTGTAGTGTTATAAGTTATAAGTTAACACTACAGACTTAACTACTTAAGTTAAGGCAACTAATGACCGACAAGGAGGCATTTTAACAGAGACTTAACTTTACTCTGGCCATAGTGCAAATGTCAACATCTCTCATACATCAACATCGATATACATAATGTAGGGGGAGCACCTACACCAATAACCAAGTTCCATAATCACAGAACACAGGAAATTCTTTACTCAAATTTGTCAGCTGAATGGAACCTTGAAGGACACATTTTAAGCCAGGTACCGTTTCCTTTTCAAAACAATGATCTGTAAATTTGTATTTACATCTAAACATAAAATAAATAATAAATAAATAAAATACTGTTAACTATCCACACCCTAAATACAAACAGCTCAGTGTTTCATTGCCTTGATCCTATTTGAAGGAGCCAAACACATGCCTACGCCTGTCTTTACCAGAAATGAACTGTTGGCATATTTGATTCACATCAATATTGTCCAGTTTGTCCTGGTGGACATGGCACACAGCAACATTGTTCAGCCTCAGCTGATGAGACTGGGATGACTAAAAGCAGCCTGACAAGGGTTTCAACTTGATCAAACAGGCCTCTCACCTCAACTGCCATTCCTCTCATGATATTAGCCACTTCAGCACTAGATTTGAAAGTGTTTTTGGACCGGAACATGGCTAGTTGTACTTTTAGATTCTCCCTGTTCAGTTCTGGGTACTGATCAACAATGTCATTCACTTCTCCAGTCAGTAAAGTTTCCTCCAGCTTCTGCAAGACATCTAGATCTGGTTGGTTGAACCTCTCCTTAAACTGAACATCTACACTATCTAGCATTTTGTAGAACTCTGTTCTGTAATGCTCTTCAGGTGACTTGGGAGTGTGCTGGCTCGTCCCACCAGAGTATTGTTTTGGTGAGGAATCTGAATGGGCTCAATCCCAAAGGAGTCAACCTTTGCCACTGCCACTCATTCCTTTTGCCTTGTAGAATGGATCTGACACTCTATTGCACTCATTCCTGCAATAGTTTCATTCCGTTTTTGCAGGGACTTGTTCTGACACTCCAGCTCCTCAATTACATCTAATTCCAAAAGAAGTCCAAGCACAGTTTTACCCTTTTCGAACCTCTCTCATAGTCCATTTGTCCTCACACCTGTGTTAGATACATTTGATATCATCTCCTCCAAGTTAGACAAAACACTTTCATACTGAGACAGCACTGCTCTGATAGCTTTTCCTCGCACTGTCCACCTGGTTGGGCACAGTGGTCTGAGTGATGTCAACGGTCCTTCTGAACCTGCTGCTACTGCTGAAAATATAGCCTTGAATTTTCCAGACTGTTTGATTAATGTCCCTAGCCATGGACCCACTGCAAGGCATCAGGTATCAAGGGACTGGCTAGGCATGCAGACTGTGTGATCAAATTAACACAGTGTGACCCACAATGCACATACCAAGCCATTGGCTGCTGTCTCTTCAGTTCTGCTTGTGCTCCTGAATGTCTTCCTGACATTGGCAGCACCATCCTATGTGTGGCGGGGGGGTTAAGACTGGGTAATGCTGACAACGCCACCCCTAGGGCAAGAGCAGGGGCACTCTATTTTACTCAAGAAACGCACGCACAGGCTTGACTTACAGGTATAAAAATATATTCTTTATTTTCATTTAATTAAAAGTTAGTCGCTGTAGGTCGTCAATAAAATAGGACGCCCATTAGTACATTAAACAAAATAAAACAAAAACAAGGGATAAGCCTTGGTAGGTGGGCAAATGAGAAGCAGCCTGGCCGGGCCTCAGTTTCAATATCACGCGTGAGACACACCAAGCTTAGTCAACACTACAATCCACTACAATCCGCACAGGCAATATTGAACCCGGCACACTTCACACATTCCCTACCAGGGGTGATAAACAAAACAACACCAAACTGAAACACCGGGAGTCTAGCTTATGGGCCCAACCTAAACCTAGGCTGTTAGGGGTAGGAGGGGACGACAAACCAAAAGAAAGAAAGTGTAAGTTAACAAAAAAGGGGGGGCCCCGCTAGCCGGTGGTCACAATTAGTCTACTAGCACAAATCTCAAAGTCCACCGACTAGGGGGAAAGAAAGAAACAAAAAAAACACATGAAGTAAACAACCAAATGAACAGAAATACAAAGCGCGTCCTAAAAGCAGCACCTGCACGTATCACATTCACCCCAATCACGAGAACAGCAGCCGACACTCGGATTGCCGGTAGCGTCTATAAACAAAAAAAGGAAATGAGAGACCCAGTTGCGTGATCCATACATATTCGGTCAATAAAGCACAGCCAAAACATACCTTGTTCCTCCTCCCATCGGAATCGCTGAACGCAGACCCAGGCTCATCACTCGCACGGACAGTGTCACCGTCGGCGAGCACTCAACGACCACTAGCCCAAGGAAACACAATTAAATCCCCCGTAGTGCACTAGCCAAGTAACTATCATAATTCCCCAATGAGGTAGTTAAGACATACCTTGCGCTGCAACCCACACCTCGAGACACTGCTGCTACCGGCATCAGGACCCCGTGTGCCTTACCGGCATGAGGACCCCGGGTGCCTTTATACCTGCCTGATCGCAACCGCCCACCTGTCCCACCCCTATTAGGTGACGTCAGCGGTACACGAGAACGTGTAGCAGGGAACATCAGCACGAGAGAGAGAGAGAGAGAGAAGACCTAATCCCACAGGCCACAATCCACCCCCTCCAAATGAATCGGCGGCCCGACGATGACGCCTCATGTCCGGGAGTCTTCACCCTCTATGCCTGATGGACTGTCATCCATGACACTCATTGTCTTGGGTAGACGGTGCGGATTGGAATGCTGCCCTGCTGTAGGCCTTGCTGAGCGGCGCACCGCCACTGTGGTTTCCTCCGGCATCTCAGCCGTATCTTCCATGTCAATTTCTTCTGCCACTGAGGGACAGGTGGGAGCAGGTTGGGGTTCATGTTCCGCATCATACCAGATGACTGCATCTCGGGTCTCATCGTCATTCCCGGCAGGGGGGGGTCGTCCCGAGCAGGGGAGTCGATGGGGGTCTCACCTTCCTGAGCGAAGCCAGGGATGCCACTTTATCCGGGCTGTACTCCTGCGGGGACGCCACGCATCTCAGAACGATGCACCTGTCGGACAGGTCCACCCTCAGCTGCCGGGGTTACTGTGTATACCGCTCCGGTACCAGAAGGACCACGCACGACTCTGTAGGCTACAGGACTCCAGTGGTCCTGGATTTTATTTCTCCCCGGCGGATGGCTCCGCAAATAGATAAAATCTCCTTCTTGGAAGCCAGCGTCATTCACCTGATCATTATGGTTCTGGTTCCGTCGGAGGGCCAGTTCTTCTGATCTTTGCCTGACGTGTTCCTTAGTAATTTTAACGCTTTCCTGGTGCCTTCCAACCCATTCTTCAAGGGTATGGGTATCTGGGGCAGCCTCCCTGGAGCCAAGCAAAAAATCTACTGGCAATCTTGGATGACAGCCAAACATCAGAAAATATGGTGTATAACCCGTGGTCTGGTGTGGGGTAGTGTTATAGGAGAAGGTGAGCTGTGGCAGATGGTGTGGCCACCGACGCTTCTCTGCCTGGGGTAGTGTGCGCAGCAAGTCGTGGAGTGTGCGGTTGAACCGCTCACACTGGGCGTTCCCTTGCGGGTGGTATGGAGTTGTGCGGCTCTTTTATATCCCGTACATCTGACACAGTTGCTGGATAAGGAGGCTCTCAAAGTTTCGCCCCCGGTCGGAGTGTATACGGGCTGGAGGACCAAATCTATGGAACCATTGCTCCACCAAGACCTTGGCCACTGTGGGAGCTTTCTGATCTTTAGTAGGGATAGCCTGCGAATACTTTGTGAAGATGTCTGTAAGGATCAGGACATTCTCTCGTCCATCGCTGGCCGGCTCCAGCTGAGTGAAGTCAAGGGCCAGAATTTCGTTTGGTCGAGTGGCTTGCATTGAGCTCCAATACGTACGGACTTTAGGTTGAACGGCCTTCCCCAGCACGCATCGCTGGCACCCCTGACACCACTGTTCAACATTTTTAGCCATACCAGGCCAAAAACATCGGCTTCGGAGTAGCTGGAGTGTTCGTTCTGTGCCTTGGTGTCCTTGCTCGTCGTGGACACTACGTAAGACTTCTGCTTGCAGGCAGTGGGGCAGCAATAGTTGGAGAGTCTCGGGGCCACCTCCTGGTGTGTGGATTAGGCGGTACAGAACTCCTTCCTCACTGATTAGACGGTCCCATTGCCTAAGCAAAACTCTGCTTCCCTGCGGTAACACTTCGCGTTCCGCTGCGCTTGGCCGTCGCCCCTCTCGGTAGTACTTCCTCAAGGGCCCGATGACCGGGTCAGCTCCCTGGAGCACGCTGAGGTCTTGAGGTGTACGCCCAGGTAGGGCTACCACCTCCCTGCACAGGCCCTCTATGGCGGGCATTGGAACAAGACTGGTCAATGCGCCCAATGCAGGGACCTCGGTCCCAAAGGTGAAGCGCTCCAAATACTGCCGAGAGAGGGCATCGGCATTCTGATTGTTCTTACCCGGCCGGTATCGGAGGGTAAAATTGAACGACGCCAGTTGAGAGGCCCACCGTTCCCCCGTGGCTCCCAGCTTTGCCGTGTGCAGGTGGCTCAGTGGGTTATTGTCAGTGAGGATCGTGAAATGGTTCCCCAGCAAATATTCACTGAACTTTTCCGTTACTGCCCACTTGACTGCAAGCAGTTCAAGCTTCATGGAGCTGTAGTTTTCCATGTTTCTTTCAGCCGCCCTGAGTCCCCGACTGGCAAATGCGACAGGTCGTACCTTCCCTTGGTGTTCTTGCGAGAGGATTGCACCAAGACCCCCGTGGCTGGCATCCACCTCCAAGATGAAGGGCTTTGAAAAGTCGGCATATGCCAGAACTGGAGCAGAGGTGAGTCGCTCCTTCAAGGACAAGAACGCATGTTCACACTCTTCGTCCCAGGTCGAGGCCAGAGGAACAGGGGGTGTCTTTCCCTTCTTGCGGGGTCCATTGAGTCTCCCCACCAGATGGTGGAGTGGGGCTGCCAGCTTTGAAAAGCCTTCCACAAAGCGCCTATAGTAGCTAGCAAAGCCGAGAAACGATCGTAACTCGGCTAGGTGTCCAGGGCGCCTCCACTCACTGACTACCTCTATTTTGGCAGGATCCGTGGAAACTCCTTCCCTGGAGACTACATGCCCCAAGTAGCTGACCTGATGCTGGAAGAAGCTGCATTTTGATACTTTTACTTTCAGTCCCTGTTTTTGCAGGCGGGAAAACACTTCTCCTAGCCTCTCCAGGTGCTGTTGGACGGTGGTGGAAAAGACGATAACATCATCCAGGTACAGTAGGACGGACTGGTATCTGCAATCCCCGAACATGCGTTCCATCAAGCGCTGGAATGTTCCGGGTGCATTACACAGGCCAAAGGCCATTCTATTGAACTCGAACAGGCCAAAAGGCGTACAGAAGGCAGTCTTCGGTATATCCCGTTCCACCTGAATGCATTTTGCATTCAGTTGGCGATAATCTACGCAAAGGCGCAAACTCCCATCCTTCTTGGTCACCAGGACTATAGGAGAAGAGTAGGGGCTGCTACTTTCTCTGATGACCTGGCTATCCAAGAGCTGTTGAATGTGTGCCTTTACGGTTTCATACTGAGAGGGTGGGATTCTTCGGTATGGTTGCCGAACCGGAGCATCATCGAGCAGGGGAATCTCGTGGCTAATTAAAGACGTGCATCCTAGATCTCCATCCCCTCGGGAAAAGATGTCGCTGTACTGGGCAAAAAGAGCCCTGGCCTCAGCAGCTTGTTGCTGAGACAACCCCTGGAAGGCTGGCATCATGGGCTCGGGACCACTAGAGCACTCAGCCACCTCCTGGGTGGAAACATAGGCCTGACACTCTTCCCATGATGGATTGACTGATATGGAGGCAGCGGTTTCTGTCGCAGCCGCAACCACAACTTGTACCGTGCCAATGGGGCGCCGTGGGGACAGCCACACTTTTGTGCTCCCGACATTAACTACCGGTGCATATAGGAATCCCCTTTTTGCCGGCACCAAGGTAGTGGACAGCAGTAGACCTTCGGGCAACTGCTCTCCGTCAAAGCCCAAGGGCTCCAGCAAAAACTCTGCAGACTCGAGTTGGGGGCATGTAACTGGGACCATGGTTAGGGCTCCTGCCTCGAGGCAGACTGGCAACTTCCCATGGACTTTCACTTTGAACGGCTTCGGTGCATTTTCAATGGCCCGGATCTGTTCACAGTGTCTCAGTGCGCGTCGGGCTGCTGGCGCCGCCGACTGCACCGGAGGGGAGAGGAAGAGCTGTGGCCCATGTTGTCTAAAAATAATCTGATAACACTCCACAATTACATTCATTCCTAGTATCCCTGGGGTCAAAAGCTTGCGGTCTTTAAGAGTGCTATTCTCTGGGTCTTTAACAATTAAGATACCCCTTCCCGGAATGCATTGCCCCAGTACCCGTACGTCTAACTCTATGTAGCCAATATAGGGAATGTCTAATCCATTAGCGGCCTTAAGCCCGAGCCATTTACAGTCCCTCGTTTGTAGATGATGAAAATGTTTTCTGAAGAAACTCTCGGTGATGGTAGTCACCATCGACCCCGTGTCAATCAAGCAGGGAACAGTTACATCTCCCATAGACACAGACAATACAGGGCAGGTTTTGACTAACTTTTCCAAAGATTGAGGATGCCTTGAGCCAGACACATCCCCTCCCAGTGTATGGCTCTGCACACTGGGAGTTGCTAGTTTCCCGATCGGCTACTATGGCTATTGGGGCCTTGTGTAGGGGGGGTCACCAGGGGGCCAGTGCAAGGCTGACGCATTATTGTGGTGGGAGGGAGCTACCTGGCAGTAGCGAGCTATGTGCCCTGGTTGATCACACCATATGCAAATGGGCTGACCATTGGGTGCGCGTTTGTATCGCCCATCCCGTTGTAGTGGAGGGACCTGCGATCTACCATTAGGGTGTCCTAACTGCCTTACAAGCGTGTCCAGCTGCGCTTGTTGTTTAAGAACCAAGTCTTTTAGTTCCACAAATTCTAATGACGGAGGGGCTGCAACACATTGTGACACGACCTGAGCTTCACTGCTTGCACCTGGGGCACGGTAACTACGGTCTCGGTGAGACTGACCTTCCTGCACCCACCTTATAGCTTCCTTCCTTACATCTAAAAGAGTCAACACACTATCTCCCCGTACCAATCTCTTCAGTTCCCGCCGTAACATGGGATCACTGACATTTTCGCAAAACTGGTCTCTCAGAACAATATTAGGGTTTCTGACGGCACCTTCATTTGACTGTTTTACTTTCTCTAACATTTCCATTAAAGCATGAGAGAACTCAAACAAACCTTCATTGTCCTTTTGCTTTCTGTTAAAGAAACGCTGTTGCCAGTACACATACGATTTAGCACACCCATATACTTCCTTTAAGACTTCAATTATTAAATCAGGGTTCTCACGTGTAAATACAGGACGATACTTGATCTCATTACGGGCTTCGCCCTCCAAGTGATCGAACAAAAACAAAGCCTTATCAAAGCCAGTCATATGTGTTGCCCAAATACAACTTTGCGCTTCTTCAATCCACTCTTCGACGGACAGAGAGCCTGCAGATGCAGAGCCCGAAAACTTTGAGCAACGCCGTTCTCGGGGTATAAAGAGTGCTCGCTCCCGTTGGACGGGCTGGGTACCAGTATCAACGCCCGCTCCTCCTCTCCCCGAAAGTCTCTCATTTTCAGCCTGTAGCTGCTCCAATCGTCGTCGCAGCTGCTGAAGCTCCATCGTAGACCTCTCTTCCTCGTTCATCTTGCTGCCAGCTGCTGTTCTCACGTTGGCACACTCCCAGACACACACACACACACACACGCACACAGGTGCTGCTTAAATAGCCTAACCTAGCGACACACTGTAATCCTGCCGACAACGCCAAATGTGGCGGGGGGGTTAAGACTGGGTAATGCTGACAACGCCACCCCTAGGGCAAGAGCAGGGGCACTCTATTTTACTCAAGAAACGCACGCACAGGCTTGACTTACAGGTATAAAAATATATTCTTTACTTTCATTTAATTAAAAGTTAGTCGCTGTAGGTCGTCAATAAAATAGGACGCCCATTAGTAGCCATTAAACAAAATAAAACAAAAACAAGGGATAAGCCTTGGTAGGTGGGCAAATGAGAAGCAGCCTGGCCGGGCCTCAGTTTCAATATCACGCGTGAGACACACCAAGCTTAGTCAACACTACAATCCACTACATATGTTTGACCCCTTAAACCAGATGGGAATATTTAGCCTCAAGAGGATCCACAGCCACTCCAGCAATCTCATCTCCAGTAGTCCCAGAGACCTCATACAAACCAACAAAAACCTCCTGTGGTACCAGGTTATGGTCCACATATCTAAAACATATAGACTCTTGCTCTATTCCTGAGACATCTTGAGTGTCATCTATAATGATTGAGTACAGCAAAACTGGTAGAGACTGGATGGATAGTGCAATACTTCTGACAATAACATTTCCTAACAATTGCAGAATCTCATTTTGCACTGGAGGAGAGGTATAGTCTTGACAACGCTATAGCCAACTAGAGAGACAGGCATCATCCTTGGCTTTGAATTTCAAAATCTGAAATAGATTTCCATCTTGCGTCTCATGGCCTTGCAGTACCCTGCCTAGTGAGGTACTGTATTGAACCTACAATATTTTGCAGGCAGTGCCTAGCATCTTCTTGTTGTTTTGTCCAGGCACGTGAGAGTTGTGAATCCATTGGGGTTGCTTCTTGAGCACTAACTGTGACCGCATGATGGTGGGATTTACTATTCTGGTGGCGTTCAAAGTAGTGGTGTGCGATACTGCATATTTTGGTATCGATCCGATACCAAGTAAATACGGGCCAGTATCGCCGATATCGATACCGGTATGATTGAGTGCTTAATAGACCTCTTAGTATACCAGTACAACCTCAATGTAATACAAAACAAATATCTACATTTACCCTTATAATCACGTTTTTGCAATCCTAGGCCTCACCTGTGACCCTGCCTCTCCTCCTCTGCCTGAACTACTACCTGGCAGGATTGCTTCTGTCACCTGATAAAATAACACATTGATGCATGCCATATGAACAGTGAGACAACATGTGCCTATTCAAAGCTCTCATTTCAAACACACATTGATGAACCATTGTATACAGTACAACATTTGTCATAATACTGAATCTCACTACTAACATATCACCAAGTCATTATACAACCTTACCTGTGACCTTGCCTCTCCACCTGCCTCTCTTCCTCTGTCTGAGCTACTACTACTACATGATCGGGTTGCTTCTGTCACCTGACAAATAAATAACACATTGATGCATGCCATTAGCCTGGCAAGCCAGACCCACATCAGAAAGCTGTAAGGTCTGGCTCAGCTCCATTGGCAGTGTGGGCGGGATAAACGGTTGTCTTTCAAGTTCCCTCTGCACGCAATAGGATAGCGCTACAACCAATCAGAGCAACGAAGAAGGTGACGTAGTCAGAGCGACGGCTCTGACTACGTAATTAATCAAAACTCAGAATAAATATTTCTTTTCGAGGAAAGACTTCAGTGCCGTTCTTTGTTCTTTTCTCAAATAAAATGTTAACTTCAAGTCTTGAAGAGTCGCTGCCAAAGCCGAGTCGAAAGACAACCGTTCGCCAGCAGCAGCAGCCATTGTTTACCTCTAACACGGAACCATCGCAACTGTCGTCATGGTAGCCCGGCTTCCGACTCCGCCCCTCACGCTGTGATTGGTCTGACATACTTTGTGTTTCCAGCACCAAAAAGCCGACGGAGCCGTGCTAGACCTACCTAGCTGCCAAATAAATTTGCTGCCGCTGGGGGGTGTCTAGAGTTCTAGGCTAGCATGCCATATGAACAGTGAGGAAAAACATTCATGGCGTAGTTGAGTATTATTATTACCATTATTATGGACTCTACACATTAGCAATTGAGAAAATATTTTCTTTCCACTTTTACTTGTTGTAAAGTAGCTCCTAATGTCCACCTTTCTTTTTTTGTTTGCCATCCTGACAGCTCACACATTAGCTACCAGCAGGAAACGGCAAAGCCAGTCCTATTAGATATTAGATAGGTATTAGATATTCTATCCTATGAGTGATATTGGGTTAGTGAGGCAGAACCGCGGGACTCGTAGTGGAGAACCAGATCTGTTACCGTTTGTATACCAAATACATTAGACACTGCCAAATACACTAGACACTGCCGGACAACAGTGGTTATATTTTAAAAAGATTATCAAAATTATTGCTAGGGCCAATTCAGTAGTCGCTGATATTGGTAGGGACATGTTCCTACCGTCCCTACCAAATTCTACTCCCTTGCATTGAGGAGCTCAAGAAAATCACCTTTGTCATCAGCCTGATCATCTTCTCTGTGGCCTTGCTGAGCCATTCCCTGGCATGCCGTGTACCACAAGCTCTCCACCACTGCCTTCATATACTCCCGGTTTTCTCGTACCAGTTTTAAATGCCCCTCCTCACCCAACATTTTGTTTATTTTGGAACCACCCTGCTTCCTCTGTTTAAACTCACACCATGCCTGCATTGAATATTTATGTGATGCACTTATTACATTATGGGCTTTGAAAGACTTGTGTGCTTTACGCCAATTCTGGAAACCAGACACAGTACAAGCAGGAACGAAATCCACAAGCCGTCTGGACGAAGTGCCAGCAACAACAGCAGAAGGCTGAGTCCTTAGTAACTGAATACAGTGGGGCAGAGATGACGTATAAATCAAGCTATAGCTGTAGCCAGAGCTATAGAGTACTTTTTACTCAGTTACTGACTGAGTTACTTACTTAGTTTACTCTATAGCTCTGGCTGTAGCCAAACATCAAATACGTGACACCTGACATTTCACCTTTGACCTTGCGTTAATATCAAGAAATACATTTCGTAACATAATTAATTTAATTTAGGACATTTTCGGACAGAAATTAGATACAACGTGCATGACATAAAATGTCTTAAAATATATATTTTATTCAATTAATTTTTTATTGGATTTCATGGGGGTGCTATGCCACCACTAGGGGGAGCTGTAGCACCAACAAGCCCCTCCTTGGTGCCGCCTATGCTGGTACCTGTCTCCTATAGTGGGAATTTTCTGTAAGCCATTGCTGGTTCCTGTCTCCCATAGTGGGAATTTTCTGTAAGCCATCGCTGGTTCCTGTCTCCTATCTTGGGAATTTTCTGTAAGCCATTGCTGGTTCCTGTCTCCCATAGTGGGAATTTGAAGCCATTGCTGGTTCCTGTCTCCCATCATGGGAATCCCACCTAAGCCATTGCTGGCGTTCTGTCTTGCTCCAGGCTCGAGGTTTGTCTACATCACTGCTTATGCATCCACTAGGTGACTCTCACTGCACTGATCAGAGTATTCATGTCATGTATAATTCTGTTTTGTCTAGCCTTTAGGTGCCATATCGTCCATCAAGGTAATGACTATGATGAATTTTTTTGGGGGGGAATTCATGTGATCCATTGTCCCCATGAATTATAATTTGATGGTGTCAAATCGCCAAATGTGTCGTAAATAAATGTTGTGTTCATTTTCAATACTAATCTCTTCTGATTGAAATAATGATGAGAAATGTAGAACAGTCTGTCTCCTGTCTGTTTTATCTTGTTTTACTTCTCTCATCAGAGATCACGAGTCTGAAATCACGATTTCAGAGTCTCCACACTCAACATAAATGGAGCAAGAGATGGAAGAGGGCTCCTCCCTGTGGGTGGAGCCAAATTGGTTCAAACCAATGCTTGTTCATTTTGTTTATGGTTTTGTAAGATGAAACAATTCAATGCTATTCAATTATGTTATATTGTTATGAATGAAAATTACATGTTTAATATATTTAATAAATATTCCTAAATATATTGTAGAAGGCCTAATTAGGTAGCAACCCCTATCTAGACAAAATGGATGGTTCCAGGTGGGAGGGGTGAGGGCCTATATAAGGTTCCTCAGCTTAACTCCAGACTATGGAGGTGAGGTTAGCCAGCTGAACAACCTTCCCAGGTAATTGGTACTTCTGTTTCATTGTTTCATTATTAATATGATGGCCAGATCTATTCATGTCATCATTTTGTTTTGTTTGTGTAAATTAATCTCTCCCTGAACCTTTACTCTGCGTGCTGTCATCCATAATCTGGTATTAAATCTGAAGTCAGGTGTGACGGTAAGACTGGAAACCATTTCCCAGATAATAAGAATGTATCAGACTTGTTATTTTGTTTGTTAAATATCAATTCAGATTACATTTAAATTTCAAAAGTATCTTTTCAGCACTATTTTTCAGTTCTGTTATTTTAAATGACTACAGCCTACCATGCATAGAGGCAGATATTTACAACTCGCATATACAAAACAGTAAACTGAACAATCGACTTCAATTTCCTTTAAATTGACACAACGTAACAAAAGACATTTCAACAAGTTGATTACACGTCAAGTCATAAAAATGACAAATGGGGGCCAAGTGCTTGTGCTCTGCTCTACAACAAACAACCGGGATGCTAATATGTGTTGGCCAAGGAGGGATGCCGAAAATGGGAAGACGATGCCATCGTTTTAGTTATCAGTCCTCTTCTGGATCCGAGATGAAAGGCCATGTTTGTTGTGGTTCTGCCGGTCGTTTCCAATAGAGACCCATTCCATGTAACGGGCGGCTACAGGGGTCCGTTTCACAAAGCAGGTTTAGTGAAAACCCTGCGTTTATTAACCCTGAACTGAGGGAAACTCTGCGATTTCCGTTTCACAAAGGGAGATAACTCAAACCAGAGAAAGAGGGGCAACTCTAGCCTGTTTCACAAAGAGAGATAACTTACGCTCTCGGTCAGTTACCGTAGTAACAGACTCTATGAACCTAACCTGGTCGGGACCAGGTTTTTCTCAATGGATCAATGTGTCTCCGCCCTCTTTCAGCCACACACGCCATTTGATTTCCTCATTCATTCAGTCAGCGAGTTTTGGCGTAGCCGTCTGTCAAAAATCATTTAACAAAATCAGAGTCAGTGCTATTTCAGAAGTCCATTAGGCACAGTAGGAGGCGACTTTTTCACGAACATGTCCTTTTGACCAGCGCTCGAAGTGGAAAAAAATAAGTGCCGGTACTCCCTTACTCACATATACATATATAAATATATATATATACAGGGGTTGAAATAAGGCTGTTTTACTCGCCAAATGCGAGTAATTTTTGTATTTGTCGAGTAATTTATGAAGACCACTCGCCACTCTGGCGAGTAATCTAAAAATTCGGCGCGATTGCCGCGGACCCGCCAGCAACGGACCCGCTAGCCGCGGACCCGACCGCGCAGCACCCACCGCCGTCTACAATCGCGCAGCTCCCCCCCGCTTCCCCCCCCCCCCCCCCGGTCAACAATCGCTCACCGTGAATATCCACTATAAGTGAATGATCGCGCGCGATGTGCCGCCTCCATTCACTTTCTATGGGACGCGAGCAATTCGCTGCGCAAAGCACGCTGGGATTGCTTGCGGCGCGGAGCCAGCTGCGGCGCTGCCTGGCTCCGCTTCTGAATTTGCATAAAGTTGGGAGATTTCAACTTTATGCAAATATTCGCGCAGCGAATCCACGCGGTCACCATTCAGCAAACAGGACGTGGGCGCGGGCCGTGACGTTGACCCTTCTGATTCATTACCACAATGCGGGCGGGAGCTAGTTGATCCACTAGTCAACACGCCCCCAGCGAACGAGTCTTCACGGCGGCGCGATGTCACGCGGATAATTCGCGTATAGTGGATATTCACGGTGACCGTGAATATCCACTATCCACTATGAATGTCTCGTCAATCTGTCTCGTTGCACGCGACCCGGCCGGGACCCCCACCTTGGTGGATCTTGGTCTTGAGTGGGGGTGGCCAATGGCCATCTTCACAATAGTAAATAAAATATGCCCAGAATAAACACAAGTGTACATCATTAACTTTAAAACTCATCATTGCTAAATCAAGTCTATTAAATCTTGCTGATATATTAAACATCCAATAATCTACTACGCCCCCCGCATCCCGCTGCGTTTGGTTTGTCAAACTTTTCCTTGAATTGGGGGAATGGTGCATTTTGATCCTGACATGTCATGCATACATTAAATAAATCTGTTGAACTCAAATTAAATACATATGTTAACATATTCAACCAGACAGACACAATGTTGTATTTGCTATTATTCACACATTTATTAACACCATCACCTCCCCCAGTTGGTTTGTCGGAGTTGAACTGTAACTTGATCTCTGAATGGTAACTTAACTGCATTCGTGATTCGTTTGAATGTTGTGAACGAGGGAGGAGGCGACTCGGCCCCCCGGTCAACAATCGCCCCCCCCCGTCAACAATCGCGCAGCGCCCCTATTTTTGTCTGGTAAAAAATCTGTTTGTCTAGTAAAAATTGTCATCTACTCGCCAGTTGTCTGGTAAGCCAAAATTTTAGTTTCAACCCCTGTATATATATATATATATATATATATATATATATATATATATATATATATATATATATATATATATATATATATATATAAGCGCTTTGGGTGTCTTGAAAAGCGCTATATAAATGCAATTAATTATTATTATATAATTATTATTTACTGCGCAGAGAATTAAATATTCGTCGGGAGAGGGTTATCAGACCATAGATGTAGGCTAGCCTTTCCAGACAATTATCATTTCCAGACAATTATCTTTTTCAGCGGTACCGTTTCACGTCACAGTCCATCATTTACATACACAACCTAATCCGTCCTTACATGTGCAACATTACCAACCGTAGTCTCTCACATCCCAGCAGATATTGTGTGTTGCACTGCGTTTCTTTGCAAATGTTTTTTGTACAATGTCGGAGATGTAGAGGCAACTGTATACAGTCAAATAGCCACTTAATATTTACTTTACAGTGTAAAACATGATCAAAATGATCATGGCGAGGTCTTATCTGTTTGAATAATGTAATCTTAAGCTGCTGTCAAGTGCGCTTCTCCCCCGCGGGATTGCACCTAAATGAAATAAATAGTTACCATTCAAGCAGTTTTCCTCTGTAATATTATTGTGATCGCAAATGACTCCATTTAAACTTACGCAGCAGTGTTGCACTTCTTTCTAAAAACGTGTTGAAACTCGCCATATGAGCGCATTAGTAGTAGGTATATTAAGTATTTCCAATCGAGGTTGGTGACTTCCCCGTTGCCATGGTGACTCGTCGAATCGGGGCTCCATTGATGCTGGCTTTTTATAGTTGTGGTGCACGCGCTCAACCCTAGGTGGAACTCCTCTGAGTTGATCAACTTAACTCAAAACCGGTGTTGTGGAACCGAAATCCCAGAGTTTTCTATCTCAGTGAAGATCAACTCAGCGTTTAGGATTAAACTCAGAGGTTGTTAAGCCTGCTTTGTGAAACGGACCCCAGATCCCCACCCGCAGCAACATGATTGGTCGAAATACATTTGAACCGAAAGACTTCATCACCATCAGACTGTAGATGTTAATCTAAGGTCGCTATGTAGGCCTAAGAGGCGAGAGTTAAAGTGGCAATCAAAAAACTATGGCGATAAGCGGTAATTGCAGGTGTGTCGCAATCAACACCCAGTTCACAGACAACAGAGGTTGTCAACAATAACAAAGTTCAGCCTGTTTGTGGGCATAACCTGAGAATAAACCCTGCAGGCACTCCTAGACTACAGTGTATCTACACATTGGGAAAGCAGGAGAAGAAGCGCTGATTGGCTGAAGCGTTTCCACGGTGACGCGCTCCCTTCCTCCTCATTGGTCTTTCTGTAGGTAAAAGAAGATGGCAGTTAGACAGTGAATCACAACTCGTAGATGTGGCTGTGTTGACTTGATAAAACCCTGTGACATAACCTTACCTCCTTTGGTCTGACCTCATCTGAACCTGTGTGGAGCCAAACACAACATTAGAAGTAGGGTTATGAGTGAAGTACACCCACAGTTTAGAACGCACCCTATAGCAGACCATAGCCTTTATTATTATTATTATGATTATGATTATTATTATTATTATTATACAGTCCCTCCAGGAATTCACAATTTCACGATAGCAACAACACAACTTTGACCAATCCCCGTGAAAAAAACACGCTTGCAAATTCGTCATTGCTGCAAAATTCAGCAATTGTCGCACTTTCTTGTGAGTTTAACAATCATCGCAATTCCCCACACAAAATGTCACGTCTATTTACAAATTCACTTCATTGTTTATGAACGCAGGAATATGTCACTTATATTTCCAGTTAGTCGAGTTATACAGTATTGTTTCATTCTTACTGGACACATTACATATGACTTGTATTAATGTATTATTGAATCGCTATAATTACCACCATTTTTTCACAATCACAAATTATGCGAAATGCTGGAGGTACTAATTATTAGTAGTAGTAGTAGCAGCAGTAGTATTAGCAGTAGTAGTAGCAGTAGTAGTAGCAGTAGTACTACTATATGGTACAGTACCAGCGATGTTCCAGAAAGCCAGTTTGATGATTCCGTAGAGCACCAGCGCCACGCCAACCATCGCCATGGAGTCCTCGATGGTGGGGGTGCTGAACCCTGAAAAACGTTAAATAAACACAACACACCACAGTTCAGTCCTGCACCCAGCCTCACCCAACATTCACCCATCTGTTCCTCATCTCCCACATTGACTCCACACTCTCAACTTTGACTCTTGAAAACTGGGCACAAGCAATAGTCAATCATTGTGTTCCTACAGGTGTATTCCAACAGGTGTATTCATACAGGTGTGTTTATACAGGTGTATTCCTACAGGTGTGTTTATACAGGTGTGTTTATACAGGTGTATTCCTACAGGTGTGTTTATACAGGTGTGTTTATACAGGTGTATTCCTACAGGTGTGTTTATACAGGTGTATTCCTACAGGTGTGTTTATACAAGTGTGTTCTGATCTACAGTGAAGGTAGCTCAGACCGGCGTGTCCATCTCGTCTCTCACCTATGACCTCTAAGGCCACCCTGGAGCGCCTGGTCCCCCCTTCGTGATGGGCCACACACACCAGCTCTCCTCTCCTGCCCAGGGCACTGGTGTCCAGCTCCAGCCAGCTGCTCTGGGTGTAGGTGCCATCCCAGGCCACCCGGTGGCCGGACAGGCTGCCCTCCCCCAGGGCCTTGGTGGCTCCGTCCACACTCCTGAACTCCCAGCTCAGCTCCAGGGGGAGGGGGACGAAGCCGGCCGCTGAGCACTGGACGCTGAGCACCTGGCCGGGGACAGCGAGGGGCAGAGGGGAGGGGCTGATGGAGAGGGAGGGAGGCTCTGCAGGGGAAACACATGAAGGTAGCCATGTTATAGTACCTCATCATTTGCCATTATGATACTGTGGCATTAGGATTAGGATTCTCTCCATTGGCGAGAACAGAGTCCTCTTGTCTAGGGTGTCCACAGTTGGGTCCACCTTTCTTCCTTGAATCTCAACTGATCATTGTCACATGACCCGTCAGTAAGGTCATGTGACAGGGATCATGTGATCATATGAAGTCAGTGGTTCACCAGGGACTCTGATTTGTGTCTGTCTCACAAAGGTCTGCTGGGGATTCAGAAAATCTAATCTCCCTCATCCTCACCTACGACTCCCTGCTCACATACAACCTGCAGCTCGATGACATCAGAGCTCATGTCCTCACCTACAACCTCCAGCTCCACGGACACCTGGGCCAGCAGGTAGGGCAGGTGCACGGCGCAGATGTACGTCCCTGAGTCGTGCGCTTTGGCTTCCTGCAGGATCAATGATGCGTTTCCTGTCGCGTGAAGGCTGGCGAAGTCCAGAGTCGCCCCTTCCTGCTGGGCGTCTGCCAAGCGGTCCATTTTACCATCGTAGGCCAAGACCAAGCGGCCCTTGCCCCTGAACTGGTAGCGCCATTCCACGGCAAAGCCCGATGCAGACAGCGGTGACAAGGGGTCCATCCAAAACTGGCAGTCTATCACCACTGCATCGCCCAATCTGGTCCGCACTGAGACGGTCTTACTGAGCACGCTCAGTACCACTACAGAGAGACGGGGGAGGGGGGGAGACAGGAGAGTGGTGATACAATGAGCAGAGTAATCATCAGCACCTCATGCCACAGTAAAAATACACAATGATCACTTTTTATTTTAATGATACCGTTTGACTGGCTTGTTGCCGTGGCAGCACGTGAGACGGTGGACAGAGCCAGCCCCCCGTCGAGGCTCACGATGTCAGTGGACAGCCAATCAGCCTGCAGGTGGGCGGGGCTGAGGGCTGAGTCAGTGAGCGAGGCAGCCCATTGGACATCGGCCGGCTGGGGGGGGAAGTGGTGGAGCTCACACTGGGGTTTGATCAGAGAGCCCCGTGGAGGGTGGAGAGAGGGGAGGCACAGAGAGGAGGAGCCATCTGGAGGGAGAGGTGGAGGAGAGATGGAGGAGAGGAATGTTATTCTCAGGGCTCACGGTTGACCTGACGTATATAGATAACACCCACGGACGTTCACACACACACACACACACACACACACACACACACACACACACACACACACACACACACACACACACACACACACACACACACACACACACACACACACACACACACACACACACACAAATTATCGGAGCTGATATTCAGCATTTTTACGATTATCGGAATTTGTATTATTTTAAATTAATTAAATGTGCTACATTGGCTCTAATGCGGCCGCCTCTCTCTGTCTGTAGTCACCACTCTGGTCTCGAGCAATGTCCCGACCACAGCAATATCTGATTGGTTACATGTTACCAGTAATAGCCTATCATCACTGAAGGCTTCTGTGCCACAGACGGGCACACAGAGGAATGCATTTGCAGACTGAGCAGCTCCGGTGAGAGGAGCTGTGTTTCCAAGGTAAGGCAGCAGATATTGCCGAAGTTGCAATAAAAATCACAATCCTCTACACTGAAGTTGCAAAAGCACCACAATCTTATGATCTATTTCTATGATGACAAGCATGCCCAGTTTCCCAATGACACTGAAAATGCCCGAATAATGCACTTGTATACAGTTAACTATAACGACATAAGAGCATATGCATTAATTACTTTGGCAAGTTAGCTGGATAATGCACTGGGAGCAAGTGAGTTATGGAAAATAACTGCACTTCAGGGGAGTCTCATAACTGACTTGCTGCCAATACATTATTCCTTACATATATACTCACAGCCCACAGGTACTCAATAATACTTGAGTATAGTAAGAAAGTATTTCTACTCAAGGACCAATACACCCCAGTATGGTTTGTGTGCTGCAGGGTGGGGGTAGGTGGACATGCCTGACACACACACACACACACACACACACACTCCACATCAATACTAAGAACTACCACCAAGGCGGGTCCAACACATCCAAACTACTGCTCCTCTAGTCTCACCGGTGACGTAGTAGACTCTGTCAGGGGCCACGTCGGAGGAGGACGGCTCCGCTAGCTCCTCTTCAGACTGGCTGTTTGCGGACGTCCTGACGTGAAGCAGAGAGCACTCATGCTTCAAACCCTCCCCCGGTTTCTCCCAGGTGAACCGGCAGTCCAACGCGGGACAGCTGCCTCCGCGGCCCGCTGTGTGTGTGTGTGAGAGAGAGAGAGAGAGAGAGAGAGAGAGAGAGAGAGAGAGAGAGAGAGAGAGAGAGAGAGAGAGAGAGAGAGAGAGAGAGAGAGAGAGAGAGAGAGAGAGAGAGAGAGAGAGAGAGAGAGAGAGAGAGAGAGCATTATATATATGGGATGACTAAAGTGACATCTTATCATGGGCAGATATCCTGGGGGGGACGGGGGGGGACACGACCCCCCCATCCTGGAAAAAACAAGTTTTAGTCCCCCCCAATATATCACTGTAAACATAACTAAGTAATATTAATAATATTAATAATACGCAATGAAAGCATTTGTTCTAATTATAGACAGTGTTGGGGGTAACACATATTACGTTTAGGCAGTAACGGAGTAATATAAGTCATATTTTGGTAATATTATTAGTTACTGAGTCCGGTAATGCATTACAATCCGAGCTGTTGCACAGGTTTCGAAAAAACAACCCAGGCACAACAGATGTAAATAAAGAGAAGAAGACGGTTTTGAATCACCAGAAGAAGAAGAAGAAGTAGTTTTGGAGATGGCAAGATGGCAACAACAACTGATAATTCAACGTTTTCTAAGTGGTTATACTCGCTCTATTTAGTGTAGGAGGACTCGTGCACACCCCAAAGCGAACCCGTCTTGGTGATGAACACTTTCAGCGGCTTCTCCTGTTGCGCAATAACCATAGGCGTAGATTACGGGGGGGACATGTCCCCACCACTATTTATAATTTGAATTTTGTCCCCACCACTTTTAAAAATGTGCAAACCAATTGCGACCGAAAAAATCCCCACATACTCAACCGAAACCGTCAAGTCTAAATCATGCGATAGGCGCACACGATGACATCCTCACAGCATGCACACCGGCTGTGTGTGGACTCGGGTCTGTGGCTGAGTCCGCGGTCGGGTCCGCGGTTGGCGGGTTCGGTGCTGGGTCAAGTGCACCCCCCCCCCCCCCCCCCCCCCGTCGACAATCGCGCCCTTGACGCCCTTGGCTATAACACATGCTGTATTGGTATGGAGTAGATCTGGAGAGCCTTAATGTCAAAGCTAAATACCTTCAGTAGTTGTGTTCATTATTATCAGCTTTTGGTTGGCTGTATATTTTGTCTATTAAGACTTTGTTGTTTGTTCCTAACCACAATATTAAGCTCTAAGCATAAGTTCCTTGTAAAGTCTCTGTGGGACTGAAATGAGCCATATTTTGAAATGTTGAATGTGATTCATTATTTATGCTGTTCTCATGCTCTTTTTTATTACTGCTATTTCAGGGCAGGATATATGCTCAGGTTCTAAAATACTTAATTACAAAACATGCCCTGTCTGGTGGCTGTTAGACCTCATTCTTGAAGTGCACTTTTATTTTATTATTGAAATAGTATAAACTATTAGCTTGTTTAATTTCATGGAAATGTAACTTTTTTGTTAAATCTTTGTGTGGCCACACTTTGTAACTCAGGAGCTAATAAATGAGGCATAGAAAAAGAGTTTGTGCCATGTTGTGTAAAGGTTTTGGTTGTTTAATTATTCTACATCATTACATTATTGTAATTCAGCTATTCATGGTAACCACTACTTGCAGATGCAATATAGACCTCATTAGACTTTAATGTTGCCCCCCCCACTATATTTATGAGGAACTACAGTTAATTGCGGACTATTCGCCATGAAAAAATATTGCGTATCTTCATTTCGTAATGCCTTGTCCTAAATGTTTATTTTGGTGAAAGTAACTAAAAAGTAATGAGTAACTTATTAGTCTAAACATAAGGTAATATTGTAAAGAAACGTATTACTTTCAAATGCAAGTAACTTGTAATATGAAATATATTACATTACCCCCCCCCCCCCCCCCCAGCACAGGGCGTGTGTGGGAATCTGACACACCATACATCCAGCGTCGCCGCCATATTGGTTGGGTCTCCTCACTCTAGTCTAGCATCGGAGTCAATGGAGAGCAAGCTATGCCAGTATTTTGTGCAGCTTACGGTTGCAATAACTGGCAGTATTGACACCAGATCGCGTGGGATTACCTTTCACAAATAAGATTGAACTTTTACTTTATTTTAGCGTCCTGTATCATAACTAAATCTCTGCCGTTTGTAACAAACCAAAAATCCGGTAAAAATTCGGGGAGTTATGATTATTGTAGTTGGGGATACACCTTCCTCAGTAGAAATAAATGCACTGGGGGCGCACTGGGGACCCATCCAAGATGGCGGCTGCGCTGATACGTCAGCTCCAACAGGCAGCGTCAGTCTATGAGGCGTCTACGTATATTATGGCTGCGTTTCATTAGTGGGTTGAGTCGCCGTCGCTCACTTGCCCTCAGCCCATGGTAATACGTCACACGGAGGCCACTTGGAGAGCCGAGGGGAAGTGGGCGGGGGAGGAGGAAAAGGGATAAATGAAACGCACCTGCCCTCGCCCGGTGACAGCCTTGACAATCATGGATCGGCCAATGTTGGAGTAGCGCTCTATTGCCTATTCCAAATAACGCCTAATATACGGAGACTCATATCTTTGACACGAAGACAATAATTGATAGCAATACGCCAGCACCTGGTCATTTCAGAATTATTAGTTTTGTTTTATATTTTATTCAGACAATTCATTTATTTATTTATTTACCTTATTTGTAGAAAGTTTGGTTGTTTAAACACATTTAACCTACTTTCAGTTTAGTTGACATTAGTTTTAGATTGTTATTTCTGATAGTTATTAGGCCTGTTACCACCACCATCCTCGTCCTCATCATTGTCTTTAAATGGCCTTTATTGTTCAAGATTGTGTTTCAGAAAACTATACAAACACAACACTTAAAGTCATGTAGGATAGATGTTACAGGGAACAGTAGTCTATAAGGATTTATAGTGGTTAGCTTCAATTTCGTTTGTGATGCTCACAGTTTTGTCTTTATCTTTTTTATATGAGTGAATTTGTTTTGCCAATTGTGCTGTTTCTATACAAATTTATACTAATTGCCTTGTATTTCTTTTTTAGGTTTTCCCATTTTTTGGCCGCCTGTGTTCCTGTCAGCCTTCCCTGCAGACCCATCCTCTGTACAATTGTCCTGTTTGACAATAAAATAATTATGTTATGCACACCAAATACATTAAACACATTATATAGTCTCCCGCAAATAAAATTAGCACCACAACAAAGAAGCAAGTCTCTAGAATCAGAAGTAGAAAGCTGAGCTGCCAACTCTCATAGATTGAGCGCGAGTCTCACGTCACACATGCCTTTTCTCATTCTAATGTTCCCCTCTTTGCCAATTTTATACGGAATCGTCAGGGGGGTGTGCTGCGCAGTTTGTTGACCGGGGGGGGGGGGTGCTGCACGATTTGTTGACCGGGGGGGGGGGGGGGGGGGGGGGGGGGAGTTTAAACGTTTAAACTCTCACATACACACATGGGATTTTTCTCTGTGTTTGTTCTCCACATACACACACATTGAAATCCAAAAATTAGTTAGGGTCAGTTAAGAACTAAACTCCTACATGTTTTAAAAAAAAAACACAATTATGTGACTAGACTATTAAAGAGGCTCTCGGTAGGCTTTGACCAATTAAAGGTACACTGTGTTAAAGTGACATCTAGTGGTGAGGTTACAGATTTCAACCAACTGAAACAGTGTTGAATTTCTCACTTGATTTAGTGACTTTTCAGACCCCTTTAGTGACTTTATTTATAAAGAAAACCCACTAGTGACAAATTTAGCAACTTACTCAGACCATCAGGGGTAAAGCGAGATATTCAAATATATTTCTGTTGTAATGTCCATGCATGCAGTCCCCCCCCTCTCCTCTAGTGCAGCAGCACTGCACAGGCAGACAATGGGGGGGGGGGCTGGAGGGCCGGCGGCCGGGCTTTGATCTCTTGACCTCTGCCTTGCTGTACCTACGACACAACCACTAAGCTTTATGCAAATTCATGCACAATGACGTCACTAATATGCAAATGAGCGTATGATGTCATGGCGACTTTTGGAGCTAATGCTAGCTACTTTAATTGGAAAAGAGTTGGTAACACTGCCCCCCCACCTCTCCCTTACCATTGATGTAGTAGAAGCTACGGTGGCCTACACTGGCCAGTAAGGTGCCAGTAGGCAGGGGTGCAATAAATACCGGTAACTGTCATTGAATACACCCTAACGGCAGAGATTTATGATACAGGACGAATTAATAAAAATAAAAAAATAATTATTGTTCAATCTTACTTGTGAAAGGTAATCCCACGTGATCTGGTGGGCTATTAGACGCCTCATGACGTGCTGGAACGTAACCCAGCGTCGCCGCCATATTGGTTGGGTCTCCTCACTCTAGTCTAGCATAGGAGTCAACGGGAGAGCAAGCTATGCCAGTATTTTGTGCAGCGTACGGCGCAGTATGGACACCAGATCGCGTGGGATTACCTTTAACAAGTAAGATTGAACAATAATTCTTATTATTTTTAAAAAAACAACAACTATTAATTCGTCCTGTATCATAAATAACTCTCTGCCGTTTGTAACAAACCAAACCGTGTGAAAATCCGGTAAAGATTCGGGGAGTTATGCTTATTATTGTAGTTGGGTATACACCTTCCTCCATAGAAATGAATGCACTGGGGGCGATGTTGTTTTTCCCACTATGGCCACGCCAAGCACCGCCCCACCCTGCTCCTGATTGGTTGAGCTGTGCTCTCGACTCTAACATTGTTTACTGCGCCTGCTAACCCTAACCCTAACCATAACCCTAACCATAACCATAACCCTAACCTTACCCTAACTATATCTTCAACACTTGTAAACTGAGCGGTCGTTGAGATTAAACAATCTTCTAGCTTGCTGGGCGCAGTAGAACCAATCAGGATAGAGTCGACAGCACAGCTCAACCAATCAGGAGCAGGGTGGGGCGGTGCTTGGCGTGGCCATAGTGGGATTCGTAATTTCGCGCACTGGGGACCCATCCAAGATGGCGGCCGCGCTGCTACGTCAGCTCTAACGGGCAGCGTCAGTCTATGAGGCGTCTATGTATATATGTCTATGCTCATTACTGCCACCGCATGGATGTATTTTTCGTGTGCACCACTGCAGTGCATTGTGGGTGATATACAGCTCTGGAGTGACCGTCGATGTGACTCGATCCCTCAGCCCTCAAGGGTCGATCTCACCAAGGACACTTCAGCTTTTTAGAGAATTGAATAGCCCTTAAGATGGGGATTCCCCCGAGGGCAAGGCCTGAGGGCGACTCAGCCCAGCATTGAAACGCAGCTTCAGTCTATGAAAATGTCAGTCTGTCGTTGGTGGCTGACTCCAGGAAGTAGTTCAAACTAAAAGATACGTACCACTCAATACAATAAAACACATTTATAATCGTCAACGGCCTTCATTTTCGCTGCATAATGACATAGTAGCCTATAGTATAGCCAAAACCAGACTTTCTATTCTACACCACATTTAGTCTCGTTTTTATTCGTCAACAATATGGCATTATATATTTAGTTATAGTTATCGTCGCATGACCGCCATTTTCGTTGCGTCTCGTCTCGTTTTCGTCACGTGATAAAGGTTCGTTCACGACGATATTTCATCATTTTCGATAACGAAAGCAACACTAGTTACAGCACTACTTTTGCCCCCCCCCCCCCCCCCCCAGCATGTGAGATTGTCATGTAATTGTCCCAAGACTCCCAACAAAGTTGATATCAGATTGTCGCCCCTGCATCTCATCGTATTAAAAGTGACATCTCATCGTATTAAAAGCGACATCTCATCGTATTAAAAGCGACATCTCATCGTATTAAAAGCGACATCTCATCGTATTAAAAGCGACATCTCGTATTAAAAGCGACATCTCATCGTATTAAAAGAGGACGCAGAAAGGCAGTAAGTACGGATGTTATCCAGGGTCTGAAACTACGTATTTGATCTGTGTGGAAACCAGACGAGTTCGTCGTCAGACAACAGCAGGTCAGGAAACATCAAGCCTACCTTGAATACAGCAGGACATTACAAGAAGAGATAGTTGGTAAATGGTCGCCATGTTGGCCATGGTCGGTCCTGCTTCTCTTCGTGTTGTGGCTGATGTCTGGAGACGTCTGCTGGAGTATTACTGTGGCGGTGGCTTTCCCCTCCGACATTTACTTTCATTTTCAACCACGTTTTAAATGACAATCATCACGTGATTTCCTACAAACTAGGGGCAGCAGTACGCGGTGCGGCCACACGCGGCGCTATAACACTGATGATCTCCTCAGCACCTGGTGCAGCTGTAGAAAACTAGACTTTCTCCTGGAAAGTGTGGCACAATATACTATAAAAACAATACAGCATGTGTGTGTGTTGATGGTACTTTCTGATACCAGTACTAGTGCTGTGTGTTTGTCTTCCTGTGAGCCAGCAGTATCTGCAGTATTGGTACAATACACTCATGAAAACAAAGCACAGCACAAAGGATAATCGTAAAGTAGAAGAGGCCAAAGACTTTAACATGTCAACTTAAAGCTTCAGCACTTCAACACATTGTACTGTAGGCCTACTGCTAGACCATAGCAATATTATATTAACAATGGGTAGGACATATACTAGTGGGCCTGCCAAAGACACACACACACACACACACACACACACACACGTCTGTGACAACCAGAAGCTCAACAGAAAGCTCTGGGTTTTGGCTGTAGGAGACATCTGATATCTGGACGCTAGTGGAGGAAGCATAAGAAATATGAACTCTATTCACACTTACACTGGGTTCTGGACCACACACACATAATACACGCCACACACACACACACACACACACACACACACACACACACACACACACACACACACACACACAGTACTACTTGCTCAGTTGAAAATCAATAGTGTAAGTGTTCTTGATGCAACATTATATATAGCTGAACATTATATACAGCTGAACATTATATATAACATTATTATATACAGCTGAACATTATAAACCGCTGAACATTATATATAGCTGAACATTATAATCGCTGTAACGGCATCTGTGTGTTCTTGAGTGCACTCCACTTTGAACTTCTCCTTGAAAACGAATGACGCGCAGCCGTATTGAATTCCTATTGGTCCAAACCGGCCGCGTCCCTCTTGTTTGGTGTGTCTCAGGTTTCCTGATCGCTCCATAGATATTCTATCCTATGAGCGATATTGGGTTAGGGAGGCAGAACTGCGGGACTCGTAGTGGAGAACCAGATCTGTTACCGTTTGTGTACCAAATACATTGACTAGACACTGCCGGACAACAGTGGTTATATTTAAAAAAGATTATCAAAATTATTGCTAGGGACAATTCAGTAGTCACTGATATTGGTAGGGACATGTTCCTAACTTCCTACCGTCCCTACCAAATTCTACGCCCTTGACACGCACGCACACACACACACACACACACACACACACGTTTGTTTGTGTTCGTTTCTTTCATTCCCTATTAGTTATTATTAGACATTATTAGACATTATTAGGTGTGCAGCTTCATTCCCAAACTTCCAGTGGCGGTTCTAGACCACTTTTAATGGGGGGGCCAGGTTGGGGCCGGCTTTTGTGTCTAGAGGGGCACACCGTCATTTTATTATTGATGCAGACTCCTCGTTCAGGGGGGCCACAGGGGGGTCCGGACTCAGAGTTACGGGGGCACTGGCCCCCGCTGGCCCCCCCCTAGAACCGCCACTGCAAACTTCCCTGCTTAACTCCTCCTTCATCCTTTATGCTACAACAATAATTCAAAATTCATACTACCCACTGTCCAAACTTGTATGGAATGACTCAAACCTTTTATTTGTTATTTATAGTAAGTATAAGTATTTAAACGTTTAAACTCTCACATACACACATGGGATTTTTCTCTGTGTTTGTTCTCCACATACACACACATTGAAATCCAAAAATTAGTTAGGGTCAGTTAAGAACTAAACTCCTACATGTTTTAAAAAAAAAACACAATTATGTGACTAGACTATTAAAGAGGCTCTCGGTAGGCTTTGACCAATTAAAGGTACACTGTGTTAAAGTGACATCTAGTGGTGAGGTTACAGATTTCAACCAACTGAAACAGTGTTGAATTTCTCACTTGATTTAGTGACTTTTCAGACCCCTTTAGTGACTTTATTTATAAAGAAAACCCACTAGTGACAAATTTAGCAACTTACTCAGACCATCAGGGGTAAAGCGAGATATTCAAATATATTTCTGTTGTAATGTCCATGCATGCAGTCCCCCCCCCCCTAGTGCAGCAGCACTGCACAGGCAGACAATGGGGGGGGGGGGGGGGGGGCTGGAGGGCCGGCGGCCGGGCTTTGATCTCTTGACCTCTGCCTTGCTGCACCTACGACACAACCACTAAGCTTTATGCAAATTCATGCACAATGACGTCACTAATATGCAAATGAGCGTATGATGTCATGGCGACTTTTGGAGCTAATGCTAGCTACTTTCATTGGAAAAGAGTTGGTAACACTGCCCCCCCACCTCTCCCTTACCATTGATGTAGTAGAAGCTACGGTGGCCTACACTGGCCAGTAAGGTGCCAGTAGGCAGGGGTGCAATAAATACCGGTAACTGTCATTGAATACACAGTCCAAATCTCAACGATTACTTGTGTACTCGTTTTGTTTTTTTGTTTAAGTCTGCGACAGTTTCACCAATGTACACATGTGGAAAGTCACCTGTATACAGTATGTCTTACATTCACAATGGAGCTCCAGTGTTTTACCTGCTTTTCACTGTTTTACAGCAGGTTACACTTCTAAACAGCCATTTTAATGTTATATCCATTCTGAACATTTTGAAACGTGAGACGTATCGGTTTAATGACGCAATTACTCAAAGTTCTGATTTGTCTTTAGTTTCCCGTGTCAGATCACTGTGTAATTCGAAGCGTGAATATCTGTTGAATATCCAATATCTTTCTAACTTAAAAAAAAAACACTTTTAGATGCCATAAACTGCTCTAGAGATGTGTGATTATTATAATACACCACCACAGTGGTGCTATGCTGCTATAAAACTCACATTCAGTTTAGAAGGTGGATACACTACAATGTACTGTTGTAGAGCTAGCAGGTTACACTTCTAAACAGAGATTGTAATGTTATATCCATTCTGAACATTTTGTAACATGAGACATATCCGGTTTAATTGCACTTTAGTTAGGCTATTGTTTAGAGCAGGGTACTTTGTTTAGAAATATTGACCAAACGATGGCACACAGGACTCATACCGGTGATCACATCTTTAGTCACATTGCTAATTCAGAGCGTGAATATCTATCTTATTTCTCTAGAGCCGTTTGTCCATTCTGGGCTACTGAAGAAACATGGCGGCCCGCTCCCCATGTAGATATAAACAGCTATTTCGAAGCGAACGAAAACACAACGATTATTATTTTCAGGTCATTATACACCAATGCAAAGATACTTACGAATAATATATTAAATTTCTGCCAAGTCTGTTCCGCTAGATGCCACAAAATTCTACACAGTGTACCTTTAAGCTAGCTTGAAATAAAAAAAAATCGTGTTCAGCCCGCCATGGATGTGAATGTATACAACCAGTGTTGGGCAGTACTGTAATGTTATTACTTTCCCCAGTAATGAGTAGTGTAAGGGATTACAATTTCCAAAACAGTACTTTTATTACAGTTACTAATCCAAGTAATGCTGCATTACTGCGTTACCAGAACACAAATTGTTTTTTGTCCTAGGTAGGCAATCTTATTATGACGTGTACGCGCGCAGGTCAGGGCAGATCACGTCGGCTACAAGGTCACGTTGGCTACAAGCCAAAAAGCTAAACGAAGGATGGAGGATGAGGGAGAGCAGCGTACTTTCAACAGCTGGAAGTATTGTCATTATTTTCAGTTTGTCTCAGTCAAAGATGCAAAGAACATTGTCATGCGTTGTAAACCGTGTGGGCAGCAAAAAACTTTCAACTGCAAAGAATACAACGTCTAATTCATCGAAGCATCTGATATGGCAGCACTGCGATGTGAAACTTGTCGAAAAAAACACCGGCGCTGACAGGGGGGCCTCTACTGCCAGTGATGCTTGCACTCCGACTAAACAACAGAATCTGGATTTCAGAGCAGGACACGGTGGAGAGATCTGAAGAAGCTTGTCGCTGGGTATATCGTAGAGGAGATGTTACCTATTTCCACAGTTGACTCACCCTCATTTCGACGCAGCTTTTGAGTTTAGGAGGTTTGCTCATCCTTAGAAGGAACAGACTGATAAGAGGTTTCAGAAGCTTCTGCTAATAAGATACAATCGTTGCTTTACTTCTGAACATTAGGACCTTGCTTAATATGTCAGGGAAGAGACAACAAATCAAGAAGCTGGACACAATATCAGCCTAAATGTGGTGTTGCAACGTTTTACATTATTAGTTAAAAAGTTATGAGTGACTGTTACTTTATTTTTTCAAATATGTATAAATGTATACATATTGTGTCCCATCAGGTTTGAGAGGCTTCAATGTCTGCAGTTAGGCTGATGGTTGACTCCTGTCAACCATCAGCCTAGCAACCATCTAGAACACCATAGCAACCATCTAGAACACAATAGAAACCATGTAGAAATACCAAAATACCCAAGAAGCAACATATAACACCCTAGCAGCCACCATGAAACAACAACACTACTTCACTTCACTCTACTGTAGCCTACATTTCCAATATACCAGGTACTATAAACTGTATTCAGGTACTATAACTTTATATCAGCAAGCTGCACACCACAATTTCTTCTGAAATTGTACTTTTTCTAGTAAACAATATGACATATGTCAATGTCGACAGCAATATATTGCATGTTGTATCACCAGGAAATGCACTTTTAAAAAATGCTTTCAAGAAACCCAAATGATTTGAGGGTTGTTTTTTATTCTTCAACTGCTGGTTCTTAACTGACATTTCTGAGCTGCGAGTCTAGCTTTTGTATGGATATAAAAGATGTATGTACACAAATTACACTTTAACTTAGTGAACACTGTAGCCTACTGGAATTGTTGTTATTTTTTAACACAACACAACGTGGTGTGTGTGTGTGTGTGTGCGTGCGTGTGCATAGGCCTTTTGCTATCTTTATTCAATTGTATTGTATTACGTACTGTAACCCATAGTTAGGCTATTTCTATTCTTCACATTGCATTCTTTCCATCTCTCAAGGTTGTGTAAATCCTGATTGTCCCTTTTCGTCCGGGAAGTGTTATCTTTAGAGGACGAAAGAAAGAAACGAGCAGTATTTACATTACATGTTATTAATAAGGTAGGTTAAACTGATTTGTTTAGCAGCCCCTATCCACCTCCGTGACACAATGAAAGAACCTCAAAGCTAAGTCACACAAAAAGGTAAAATCACTCTAAACCTCTATAAAAACAAAATATTAAATACATACATTCAGTTGATTAGATTTGCCGATAAAGAAAAGAAAGGATACAGACGTCTTCGCCTTTCCTCTCCTTACTCGGTTTTCCAAATTAAAAGTGCTCCAGCGAGTCACTGAACGCGGGAGGGGGGGGGGCTTTTACTCTGACACGCCGGAAGTGCGGATGCACAATATCCGCTCCCATCGGTGGTGGTGATGGTGATGTAGCGCCGCCACATTAGTCGCCGCTGCAGCGAATGGAGGCGGACGCGCGGGCGGGCGGGAGAGACATCGCCGAGGAACAGCTCTGATATCGGAAGACCTCGGAGAAACAACCGGACGACGACAAAAAAAGGACGGATTTTCCAAGCGAAAGAAACTGAAAAAAAAATCAACAACAAAAAAAACGGGAGATATTTTTTACGTTGAGACCTGTCGCAAAAAGGGCGTGTGTGCGGGTCTCCGGGAAACGTTTTTTTTTTTTTTTTTTTTTTTTAACACGTTGAACGTGGACATTGTGTATAAACGGTATTTTCGCCGTGTTTTTGTTTTTTACTCTGTTAAAACTACGTTTTAGTTTGTGTGTTTGTTTTTAACGAACGGTTTTTCTGAGATGGGGTGCACACTGAGCACGGAGGACAAGGCGGCGGTGGAGCGCAGCAAGATGATAGACAGGAACCTGAGGGACGACGGCGAGAAGGCGGCCAGGGAGGTCAAGCTGCTGCTGCTCGGTAAGGGAAGGGACTAAGGAGAGGAGACGAGGAGATGTCGAGATGTCCCCAACTGTGATATGTCTGGGTAAACCAAACCAAACAAAAAAAACAGGGAGCGTTGTGAAGACAACGTATGGTTTTGCCAACTGCTGATACTCTTTTGTGTGGATGACATGTTGAACAGCAATGGCAGCGCTTGGTGAATTCACAACTCGTTACGACACGTTCAGGCTATGTCTATTTCCTGATGGTCAGGGCTAAGTCCAGTATGTTTTGGTCTGCGTTTTATTTGCCTTTCTGAGTTAAATCCCCCCGCCCCAAGCCCCCCCCCTTTAATCAATAGGAAAAGATGAGCGTTGGAAGTTGTTTTTAGGGGCGTTTAACGTCGACATCAGCTCCATGCCAGACATTGAACAAATGAAACAAAGTGGTGGTTTTTTTTTTGTCCAGGCAACAAAACCATGTCTATGGACCATTGTCGTGGACTAAGTCCTCCCAACAATGGCACATTTCCTCTCTTGGTTTTTTAGTGCAGTGCAGCCAAATGGCCATCTGTGGGACCATGGAGGATAACCCTAAAGGCCAATGGCATGCTTCCCACAAGTTGGTCTGTCCAAAAAGTTAGTCTAATATTGTTTTAAGTATGAAAACCCAAAGTGCAGTTACACAATTGGAGCAGCTCGATACTTTTTTTCTTTTCTTTTTTTTTTTACCCAACAACACATTTTAAATTCCCCCCTTCCCCCTATGATGACTGATACAGGATTTGAGCTCTTTCGTTTCTTCTTTCCTATGTCAACGCAGTTTTATTTCATAACCCAGATTGCTTCTTGACATTGTCAAGTAGTAGCCATACTTGTCGGTGAACAAACTTTTCCATGCCACCTTGAGGTAGCAAGCGTTGGGGAAATATTGACATGCACACAGGAACTATGTGGGTCACCAAGACAAGTAATCTAAATCCCCTACCATGACAAACAACTGTTTAACAGGAAGGCCTAGTCCAGTAGCCCGGTTACTGTTCAAACAAATCCACGGTTTTGTCATTATGTTGTTTTGATTTTATTTGGCCGGATTTAAGAAAGCCAAACCTATTTTCACTCCTGAAATTGCAGGTACATGTACACATTCCAGAGGTGTTTCGATACCAGACGGGGCTTGCTTTGTAAAACAAGCAAGTTGGGTCAAGTTCCTCCTAGCACGCAGTTGGCTGGAACGACCTGTGCTTCACACACACAAATATGCCACATTACTGTTGACTAAACAACGGGCAACTAACAATTTTATGTTATCTGGTTTGGTAGTTTAACATTTGGTTCTACATTGACCCTGAATTACAACAACCCCTTGGTCAAATTTCAGGTTGTATTAACAAGTGACCCAAAATGTCCATAACCTGTTCAGGTTATGGACATTAAGAGTAAGAGGCCCGGAAAAGGTGTTAATGTTTGCCACTGTTGAGTTCTATTTGGTAGCCAGGTAATGGCCGTAACCTGTTCAGGTTACTGCAGAGGGTTAGAAACATGTGAGTTACAGTCAGCCAGGTAGAGCGGGAGAAAGGAAGACGGGAACTGTAAGACGAGTATGCGGCTAATGAGCAAGGCATTAAAAATGGAAAAGCTTGACATCAGTGAATTGGAGGCCAAGGTTGGTGGTTTTGTTGTTTAGCTTGACAATAAATCATCAATGGTCTTGTCCTTTTTGAGTGGATTCAACTCCTTATAGGCCTTTGAATCCATATCTTCATGGTCAGTCTGTTAACATTTGAATGCTTATTTGACAGTGTTTCACTGGCAAAAATGCTAAATGTGTGGTAGGTTGGTAAGCTCGATAGGTTTGCTAGGGTTGTAGTGGGGTCGTGACCTCAACAGATATGCACGTCAAACTGCAGGGCATTTGGTGCATCTGCTAGAAGAAGAGGCTGGGGTGTTTTTATTTTTTTACGTGGCATCCATTTTGGATCTGCCACAATCTTGTGGATCTGTACCAAGCATAGTGTGGCGTCTTTTTAAGAGTGACCCTGAGTCATCCAGTTGCCTGAAAACTGATTGGCATCATTGTGAGTAATCTATTCAGCGCACAGACTTGCTACAACAAGCTCGACAGCCCTTGTTATCTCTCAAGGTAGCACCGAGGATCACACGCAAAAGTGCTTCACACTTGCGTCGGTGCTAGTCATCTTGGCCCCAATTTTCCTTCTCATCTCCCATCCCTAATTACTTACTATTCATATCGGTGGGCAAAAATAGACAGTAATCTTCTCTAGTCTAATTATTCCTTCTATAGTTGACTTATGACTGCGCACAAAAAATAGGTTTTTATTAATATCCTTTGACCTCTTCCTAGCTTTTCTGTGCTCAACTTGTTTTGCCACTTAAATTGCCTTTCATTGACTTTTTTCCCACGACCCACTTTGGTGTACATAAGCCACTAGAGTTAAAAACATGCGACGCATGAAGTCATGTGACCGCCTTACGTGAACGTGGATAATAAAAGGAAGTCAATATTCTTGCCTTTTCTTTGTTGCTGCTTTGAGACATCTCACTCTGGAGTGCTGTACCACTCTGCCAGGACAATCTAATGTCTATTGATCAGCCTTGTTGGCAAATCAATTCTAGGGATTAAGCAGCGTCGATTTCTTGGTAAGTGAGACCTGCTGCCGGCTCCCAGAATCCCTCAAGAGAGGCTTGTTGTTCATCTTTCTGGAGGGGAGCGCAACCAGGACGCATGGAGGAGGAGGGACTGTGGGTGTAGTACACTTTGCAAGACACAAAGTTGTGAGAGGGAGAGGGTGTGAAGGGTTTAAATATGCAAGGTGTGTTATGGCCAATTTGGTTATTTAGCAGACTTGCGAGACAGCCACTTAGAAGTGAGGCTGAGAACTATCAAAGCATACAAGCAGTGTGGGAGTAGCTACAAAATGCATAATTGCTACATGCCTCAGAGAGACAGTACGCCTCAACAAAGGTCTCCAAGGGTCTTCAGATGTTATTCTGCAGACCGTTTGGAGCTAGGTAGCTCAGTACAACGATGAGCTGCCACACAATGCAAATAAGTTCCACTTTTCAACTTTAAAGTACGTCACAGCCAATACAAAACAACCATACAGTTTTAAATTATGTGTGAATTCATTCAAATTGTATGGAGGGCGCATTGCGTGATCCAGTCACCGACACCATGGTTAGGGTGGCAAATAAAACCGTATTTGTGATAATTTCTAACAACCTCAAACATCAGAAACATCAGCACAAGCCCATTTCATTTCAGTACCGAACCTCAATGTGACTGCAGTGATAAGCATGCATGCTGTTAGCGCATGCTGCTAATGTAGCATCACTGAGGAGCACGCCACACTATGGGGTCAGACCTCCATGGGCAAGTCCTTGGATCTTACAGCACATGCAACAACACCTACACAACCTCACAGGGAATACACATGTTGGCTGTTCACACCCCACTGTCGTGACCCAGATGTTTGAAGCCCCGGGCCATTCCCTGCCCCCACCCCCCCAAAAAAACAGTGAGCTCTAATTTTTTAACACCTCCTAATTGTGTTTACAACACTTGCTTTAATTTCAATAAAACTATAGGGGTGAAATAAAGCAAAATGTTGCTGCCACTTATAATTCAATGCAGGTACCCAGTGTAAATGTAATCTCCCCAATACAATATATTTTGAATCCCCCTAGGGTGAGACATTATTTTGTCTTGTCACTAAAATAAATGTCACCTAGAGAAGTTTCTGGAGAAAAGTAATGTTTTCTGGTTAGGAAGCAGTTTTTTTTTTCCCCCTCGGTTCTCATCCGAGAAAGAAATTGAGAGGTAGGGCCGGATGCTTCTTAAAAATAGTTTCCATCACCACCAGAAACTGAAAGTATCTTGTGGTTTGAGGTTCTGGTGGTTTTGAAGTTTTAGACATGGGTGTGTCAAAGCAATTGGCATGAAACATGATTCTGTCCCCCCCCCCACACACACACACACACACAATAATCTCAGAATGGTCCCGTCCGTTCTACACATTTGACCATATGTGTCCAATCAGGAAGAGACGTAGTCCTTCCATGACCTTTGGTACTTCACAGGCCACACCACTTTGAGGTCAATGGAGGGGTGGACACATCCAGGTTCCTTGTATAATAAACACATACCTCGCTTTCCATTGGATTCACAAACTCTAGGAGTTTTTCTTTCCTTAAAGGGGAACTTTGTCGATTTGCTACCGGCTCAATATCATTACGTAAATGAACAATGTTAACCATTCCTCCATGTTGCCTGCGCCTGAAATTTGTCATCTGGCGGACAAAAGCAGTGAGGAGATCTGGGTTTTCTATCTGGCCGTGTTTTCCTATGAGGGCAGTCACTTAACGCTACAATGTGGGATCTCACTTTGATCCTTCTTCTCGGCATCTGTTTGATTCACGACATTGCTGCAGAGGTACCTGACATGTAGTGTTCTGTCTTTGGTTAACAATCATATCTATTGTTAACAAACCTGTGCCTCTGTTTGAAAACTAGTGTCAAACACTGGGGTACAACCTTAAATACCGTCACTAAATTTCATAACTTTGCTAGCGCATTTCAGCTGTAGCCTCTACGTAGATTATTTTTTATCCAACCCAGTGATCTTTAGAGCAGCCTTTGGGCTACCAAATGTGCTTAATGTGGGACCTTTTTGTGTATTAATGGCAAGAATTGCTCGGAGCACCTTTTAAAAAAAAAAAAAATTTTTTAGGCGTCAGCCACGGTTTCCCTCTGAGAAAAGATAGGATCGGCTGGTGTCATGTAAAGTTTCCATTTGGAAGAAGTGGGTGTTATCACATCACATTGTGTTCATGAATTGTGAGCCACTGTGTGGGTAGGGTATGTGAACCTAGTTGGTCGCTTCATACCCGGGGCTAGTTTCTGGCAGAACCCAGCGCCGAGGTGAGACCCAGTGCCTGCAGCCCCCCGACCCCCTCCGTGTGATAGGGCGGCTAACCCCCCACAGGCTCCTGGAGGAATGTACTAGGTGGCACAGTTGGCTTCACGGCCCGGGGATCTGCCAGCGTAACATCTTCACCTGCGCCCTGCTGGGAGCCCTTCCCAGGGGGGCTGCTCTGTGCTCCACAGCCGTGGCACATAATTAAAGTAATGTGGCCTCCCGTGATTTGAGTCAGTTAGTGCTGAAGGTGAGGTGCCGGGGTGATTTGGTATTTCCCCTTCTGGGAGAGGAAGTCGGCTTGGACGGAAAGAGTAATTCCAGTACATTCTGTGCTGTTTATATAAGTTTAAGCTTGTGTCATTCTATGTGTTTTTTTTTTGTTTTGTAAGCGAATTCGTTTCCGCTATTGACGGCTTCCCTTGTGCTGTTGAGCAACCCCAGAGAGTCTGGAGTGATGTGGGGCGAGCTCGTAGGTAGAGTGCCACAGCTGTCTGCATTTCAACACATGGCGAAACCAGGAAGGGGACCTGGTGGACGCAGAGTAATCCTGGAAGTGTCTGCCATCACGCCCCAGCTGACTGTAGCACAGGGCAGTCAATGGTTGTTTTCACAAAATGTGACTCCACCACTTCCTCTTTTCGATGTGCGTGTGTGTTTTGGAAGAGCAAGGCTGTGGAAGGTGAAAGCCCTGCCTGGCTTGCTTGCATTGTAACATTGTACTTTGTTACATGGTGTGCACTGCAGTGCAGGTCGCGGGATAGTGTAGTGGTTACGGTGCTCGACTCATAGCTGAAAGTTTCTGGGTTTGATCCACAATGTCTGCAATGAATTCATGTAAGAAGATGGATGATGGATGAAAGAGGATGACTACGATGTAGTCAGTATCAGATGCGTTTATCTCAAGTTAATTACAGTGAATTTGTTTTTATGGTCACTTAGGAGCTATAGGGTTTAGGGTATAATGTGTTGATTCAAGGATGCCTACAGGCAGACGGTAAACACCCTAACGGTTACACTATAATGTCCTCCCCCCTGTATCCTGTGAGCTGATGACTTGGCTAAGACACAGCCAAATCACTGTCTATGACGATGCTGTACTGCAGCAGCACAGTAACCCATGATGCATAAACCCATCATACATTTATGAGCTGGAAACTGCTAACACACACACACACACACACACACACACACACACACACACACACACACACACACACACACACACACACACACACACACACACACCGCGGTCCACGGGCTCCGAATATAACCGGAGCGTGTTGCCATGGTGGCGTGATGTTTCCGATGGCGCACTCGCCGGTTGCCAGGCAAAAGGCGTTCCCACCGTAGCCTCTCGCTTCATCATTGCGGTATCGCCATGTCAGTCAACATGAGCCAGCAGCTAATGGCATTCTTAGCAGCAGACACGAGGCTAGCGCGCCACTGCAGCTAGCTCAGGCGTTATCACCAGCAACAATCTGGTTCTGTAGGGGGAGGGGGGGTCACACATTAGCACAGTCAGTCAATCATTTCGAGAGCCGTGACGAAATGACATACTTGACTTAGGTGGCGTTATCTGCCATGTTATCATTTGTCATGTCCTTTGGGCACCATCACACTTGAGTCTGCTTTCAATGCAATGGTGAGGAATTGTTGTTCAGACACTGGCCAATGTCACACAGTTGTGTTCAACTGTTCCAATTGTACCACTTTGTACTCAATACCTTATTAAAACGCTCCTATTTTGATGATGTTGAGTAGCCATTGCTAATCTGACTCACCAGATGTAGGCTGTTGGTATGAGCCTGCCATTGGGTGACCATTTCAGTTGCCGTTCTCCTCCCCTTCCGCTATCTCCATGTTACTGTTTTCAAAGTCAACTACTTACAGAAATGCAACTCCTATACCAGAATGATGGTGGGTTCAGCCAGACCCTTCTCCAGCGCTGGCACAGTGCTACGAGATGGGGCGGGGGGTCATGTGATGACATCACATAGGCAGCAGAAACCGCTCTGTTGTTGACAGAGCTGATAAAGGACTGTGTGCGTGTGTTGTGTGTGTGTCGGTATTAAAGGTAATAAAAGTCGAGGCATTCAAAAGTATAGGTCTTTGCATAGGTCTTCAATATTTTTTGAGACTGAGAGGAAAAATAATAAACCTTAAACCAATAAATGTAAAACTTGTATGTATTTTATGTGAAATAGATATTTATTGGCTTCCTGTGGCCCGAGCTGTGTTGACCACTGCACTGGGGTGATAACTTCATGCGCGTGCAGGTTTCTTTTGTTGTCAAGCAGCACTATGTCAATAGTTTGTATACTTAGAAAACAGGTTGAGACTGTCATTTATCTATATGCCACTGGGCTGTGAAATCGGTGTTAAATTGTGCTCCAAGTAGTATTAAAAAGGTATTAAAAAGTCTTAAATTGAACTGGTTGAAACCTTCAGATTCCGATTTTTAACTCAATAAAACATGACTGTCTTTAAAGATAATTGTATCAACAACATCCTTGTGCAATGCTAAGTAATGCTATGTCTTTTCATTGTGCATCTCCTAACCCTCCATCTTCTCTCACCCTCCCTCCTCCTTCCTCAGGGGCTGGTGAGTCAGGGAAGAGTACCATAGTGAAACAGATGAAGTAAGTTCACATCCCTACTGTGCTCCATTTGTTGACCAATCACACACACACACACACACACATAGTCAAAAGATTTAACTCCTCTCAAGGTGTCTCAGATAAACAGGCGTGTATTTCACAGAACAGTTGCAGCAGCTGTTCCAAGTGTAGAAGCAGCGTTCAGATAACCACCATGGAAACTTGGAAAGCTCTGTGCTATTTCCAGTGTTTCACTGTGAAGAGGGTTTTTTTTATGTTTTACTGGATAGTTGAACTGTTTTTTTGTTTGTTCCCAAATATCCCAAATATCCATCTTCTTTGGCAATGTAAAGGTTTATATTACCTTACTTTTTTAATGTTCAGTGTATCCACATTTTTTGTTATTCCTCGGCTCCTTTATTATCAATCTACTAACAAACATCTACTCACAATGACATCCCATTGGGTCGTACACCCATTATCCCAAAACTCCTTCCAATACCACGAGTGCCTACATTTCCCAGCATGTCACATTCCCCCATGGTTGATAAAGTTGTGTTTGAATGATGCTCCCCTCTGTGTGTTTGAAGGATTATCCACGAGGCAGGCTACTCAGAGGAGGAGTGCAAGCAGTACAAGGCCGTGGTCTACAGCAACACCATCCAGTCCATCATCGCCATCATCCGCGCCATGGGACGCCTCAAGATTGACTTTGGTGACGCCGCCAGAGCTGTAAGTACTGTAGTAGCCGGTGTTTCGCCATAGCAACACGAAATACCAACAACTCGATGACTATGAATGATTTTGCTGTAGCGCAGCACGTTAAGCTAATGGCCAGCTAATTCGATGCTGATGGTACCCCCGTTGCTGTGGTGATGAGCCTTAGCAGTGAAACAACAAGCTGTGTGTGTGTGTGTGTGTGTGTGTGTGTGTGTGTGTGTGTGTGTGTGTGTGTGTGTGTGTGTGTGTGTGTGTGTGTGTGTGTGTGTGTGTGTGTGTGTGTGTGTGTGTGTGTGTGTGTGTGTGTTAAAATAAATGCCAACAACATGTCAAATGTTAGGTGTAACCTTTAAAATGGTTCACATATAGTTATTGGCTAGAGGTGGCTACAGGTATTTGGTTAGAGATGTTTTTTTGTACTGACCACAATCCCCCTTGTCTATTTCCTTCCTTTCTTCCTTCCTTTCCCATGTCCTTCCTCTCTTCCTTCTTGTCTCCTTCCTTCTCTCCTTTCCATCTCTTTCCTTCCACTCCTCTCCCATCCATCCTCTCTCATTTCTTTCTATCTCCTTCCTCTTCTTCCTCCTCTCCTCCCCTCTCCCGCCCTTCCATCTTCTCCCCTTCCTTTCTATCTATGTCCTTTCTCTCCTTCCTTCCTCACTGTGTCCTTCCTTCCTGTCTCCTTCCTTCCCTCTTTCTATCTCCTTCCTCTCCTCTTTCTCCCCCCCCCCCCCCCCCCCGTCAGGACGATGCGAGGCAGCTCTTTGTGCTGGCTGGCTCGGCGGAGGAGGGCTTCATGACCGGTGAGCTGGCTGGTGTGATGAAGAGACTGTGGAAGGACGGCGGCGTCCAGGCCTGTTTCGGACGCTCCCGCGAGTACCAGCTCAATGACTCGGCTGCTTAGTGAGTAGTGCACATACATACATAAACACACACATACATAAACTCAGACAGACACACACACACACACACACACACACACACACACACACACACACACACACACACACACACACACACACACACACACACATATATATAAATTAGGGGTGTCATGATTCTCCAAATCCATGATTCAATTTGACTTTTGATTTTAAGGTCATGGTTCGATTCGATTGTCAATTTAAACAGACAATTAAAAGAAAAAATGCAGCACTGACAGCCATGCCATTGTTAGACTATTGAGTCTTGATTGGTAAAGAGCAACAGATCATTGGTTTTATGCCGTGACAACTTCACAACTCCACACTAAGGCCATATAGAAAAAAATTAATAATTTGATTTAAAATGATATAAAATATAACCAAAACGTATTTCACCAAATAGGTGAAATAACTCTTTAACACAAAAAGAAGAGCCACTAGATGACAGCCTCACAAACACGGCTTTAATTTTATTTTAATTTTTTTTTCGATTGCTTTCGATGATCGACATTGAAAGCTCATTTCAATTTAACATCGAAATCGTGACACCCCTAATATATCTACAGTTTAACTAACAGACAGACGCATAAATAAACACACAAACATATAAAGAGTTGAGACCCCACACACGCATACACAGGGCTGTGACGATAATCGCAGTACCACAGGTTAGTACGGTCATGTGATGCCCACCACGGGGTTGAGCTCATAACCGTCGTCATCGTAAATTGCGTTCTTTATGTATTTGTCTGCTGCAGAAAGTCACGAGTGTGCATAAGATGTGTGATATGAAATATTAACACAATAATCATTGTTTAGTTATCATCACAGACAACCTATATTCAAGGGCTCCTGGAGAAACTAGTACTAGCTCAGTGGCACATCAGAGGGGGAGGGACAGTCCATTAAACATACGGGGGATGTATTTTGTCGTTGTCCGATTTATTATTAATTATTTCTTGGATAACTTGTGATAACATTCAATTGAATATATTCACATACCGTACACAGACTTTTGTCTTTGAGCCTTTAACATGACAAGGGGCAGTCGGCGAATATGGACGTATCCGTCCCGTAAGGAAATTGTCAAATCTAAAAACACAACCTCATATAGCCCAGCGAAGACGAGCTTATGCTCCGTCCTTTCACCCAAATATCCTGTGTGTTTGGAGGATTCAATTATAATTTATCTTTTTAATCCAAGTGTGAAATAGTGTAGCGAATGGCAGTTCGGGGATGAGGGGGATTATGATAAGTGGGGTGTCTCGATGTGCATTTGCAGCATTCTTTAATATATCCATGTTTTGGAGACGTTATTTTTTTAGGCCATTTCCCTGTCCGATTACTAAAAGTAGGCTGTCACTCTTTTGGAGAAAGTTGGTATCCAAAAAGAAACTGCATACCGTCATGTTATCAAACGCAACCTATATTCACGTACTGCAGTGCAAGTCAACATGGTTTGAAGCGGCGACTGAATATAACAGATGGCAATAATAAATAATGGGATTTGAAAGACATAGACCATTTCTCAGCGACGACAGACATGTGGTCAGTCGTGAACACTAACATCGAAGTGCCTATATAGACACACGGGTGACAACCTGATATATGGCTATATGTACAGCGTACATTGAGACTGTAATAACCTATAGGCCTACGTAGGTAACAAAAAAAAGACTTTTGACTTTATAGTCCATTTATGCTACTTATATAAACATGTACAAACAACATGGATTAACATTGTGTATTTTTGCGTTAAAAATAAAAAGGGTCAATAACGCACGCAGCTTGAAAATTAAGATTAACAAGTAACGAAACTCTCAAATAAATAATAATTATTCTTCAAACAGCAAATTAAATATATATATATATATACATATATTATGTGTGTGCGTGTGTGCGCGCACATGCATGTACGCGCACACACGCACGTTAAAACAGTTGGGGAACCAATTAGAACTAACACACACACACATGCGCATATAAATGGTTGAGAACCAACTCGAACTAACGGACAGACACATAAACGCATGTGCGTATGAACGGTTGAGGACTAACAACTGTGGGTGAGTCATGCACTTGAAAAACATCAGCTCATCAAAACACCTGCAGGACTTTCACACACACACACACACACACACACACACACACACACACACACACACACACACACACACACTACCCGATCCAATTCCACAGCTAAAGCCATTCAATCAAAACACATAGAAAACCTCTCCATGGCGCAGATCCACTCAAACTTCTACTCGCTGAGCACCCCCCCCCACCCACCCACCCCTAGCATTAGCCACCGCGTGTTACCCGTGTCAATATTTGTCGTCTTTTTTTACAATATTTGCCTTCTAAAGCCTCGCTGCTTAGTAGCTGAAAAGAGGCAGAGATTTTCTCCCTTTCGATCTTGCCTCCCAGTGTTCACCACGCTGGCACAACCTATCAGAGGACGGAAAGAAGGAAAGAAGGAAAGAAAGAAAGACAGAAAGAAGGGAACAATAAGGGAGAAGGAGAAAGAAGTGTTTGGCACCCGTTCCCGCACCTCGTCTGCTCAATCGCTCCATTATTCACAGGGATCAGTGTGACGTCCGTGCAAACGCTGTTGCGCAAGAGTGCCTCGGAGCCAGGTGATGTCATCACCGCCCCCTCCCTGAACGTCTTGCTATATGGAGTAACCTAGAATATGTGAAAGCACACTCGCATGCTTTAATTTGAGCTAACTTCTGTGTCCACTATAGTTGCTAAATATTTCTTAATGTGTTGCATTGCTTTTTTTTTTTTTTTCATCTTTTTTTATGATTGTCCTCAGCTATCTGAACGATTTGGACAGGATATCCCAAGCCACCTATATTCCAACCCAGCAGGATGTACTGAGGACCCGAGTGAAGACCACAGGCATCGTAGAGACACACTTCACCTTCAAGGACCTGCACTTCAAGTATGCTTAAGTTCCTTATTTTGAACTGTTTGTTGTACAATGTCATATAGTTTTGGTTTTCTGTTCTTCTTCCTGTTGTGACACAAGGGGTGGGAGAAATTGCTGATGATTCATCGCAATTCTAACCTCTGATGGCCAGTGACAACTGATTGGTTGGTTGGTCGGTTGTTTTGGCAGAAAACTTGCATTTGAAACCCACCCAAATGTAACTGCGTCAGAACCAATTTAATCAATCTGATAAATAAGAAAATATAAAACAATTAACAAAGTGTCAGGATGGCTGTTATTTGTAGGCTGGAACAGAGAATAATTTTGAGATGTTGTTCTCTGCTTTCACAATACCTCTGCATATTGAAACAAAGGCAAGCAAGTTACTTTGTCTGTTGTAATAGGCCCACCGTTTGATTCTTGATTGATTCCCTTTTTCCTGTTCTAGAACCAGTTTAGCAACATTCATGCAACATGTTGAAACGACGCACCACCGTCCCAGTCACATCTAAGGAGCGTGTCAAAGAGCAGTGGTTTTCGTTATAGATGGATTTATTACCACAGCTGTAAAATTGCTTTATTCTTACGTGACAGTGAATCAAATCGGTGTCAGACGATGGGAATTCTTGAATTTCCATGCTTTTTTTTTCTTGACCAAAGCTGCTGTAGATACGATTTGAGAGTTATAAAGAGAGCAGAATAGAGCAAGATTTTGAAAATAAACAACCCTATGATGGCTATGACAATGCCATGTGCATGCATGTGATTGACAGGCACGATGGATTCCCCAAACCAATCAGAAGAGATGCTCTGATATTCTCATACAGTGGCAGGCGCTCAGTCAACCAGAGCAGATATTCTCAGTGCCAGCTGACACACAGCTATGGCATTTGTAACAAATTACACTCAAATTATAGCTGTTGAATCTCACCTGCAGCGCCTTTTTGGAAAACTTGGGCTGGATAGGTTTACATAGTCTGGGGGTGGGCTCTGTGCTTTATGCCTAAAAACCAACAGATTCTTCACCATTACGTTTTCCCGCCCTTTTTCCAGGATGTTTGACGTGGGCGGCCAGCGCTCTGAGAGGAAGAAGTGGATCCACTGCTTCGAGGGCGTGACGGCCATCATCTTCTGCGTGGCGCTCAGCGACTACGACCTGGTGCTGGCAGAGGATGAGGAGATGGTGAGGGTTCCTGAACACCACCCAGGCACCCGATTGGTTGTGTCTTTCTGTTGCCGTGCCATTGTCATTTTTTTAATTTACTGCTTTGTTATTAAGCACGTTGAAAGTAGACGTTTTTATCCAGAGGTACTTGTGAATTCAGATACATGCCACTGAGGACCCAGGTAGGGGTTAGGCATCATCTTGGATGCTGACAGGGTAGGCTGCAGACTGGGGGATCGAACCACCTAACTACTAGACCATCCAGCCCCATTTGATATCTTTTTTGTATTGCTCAAAGTTCTTGACAGATTATAAGACAATGAAAATGACTTGTTTAATAACGGGAAGTCGAAATCTATTATCTTATCAATCGTCCACCTGTCTGTCCATCTATAGAATCGAATGCACGAGAGCATGAAGCTCTTCGACTCCATTTGCAACAACAAGTGGTTCACGGACACCTCCATCATCCTCTTCCTCAACAAGAAGGATCTTTTCGAGGAGAAGATCAAGAGGAGTCCGCTCACCATCTGCTACCCAGAGTACGCCGGTGAGCAAGGCAGCACGGGATGACATGACCAGCTTCCTAAACTCATTGTCCCGAATGAACTGACCAGTTGAATGAACCAGTTAGTTGGTTAATGGGAAACATTCAAAATGTCTCTTTCTTTAAACTTGAACAGATAAAGTTGATCCGGGAAAAATGTGTTTGATCCTCAAACAAAAAGATTACATTGAATTAGATGAAAAGTCTGTATTTGCTCATGTACGGTGTGTAAATATGTATATGTACTTTAATAGATGAACATTTGCTATGTTTGGTGTTGGTTTATTGTTTATATGTAAACATTTTTGACAGGTTGTTGATGGTTACCTCAATATTCCTTATAACAGTCGGCAGATTTCTCAGCACATTCTAGTCGTGAGAGAAGCCTATGTGCTTGTCTTTGTTGCAACACACTCGCTGCGACTTCCTGTCAGTCTGAGCTTCCTGTTTTTTGTTTTTTATGTCGTCGTCGCCGCGGCAACCAGGCTCCAACACGTACGAGGAGGCGGCCGCCTACATCCAGTGTCAGTTTGAGGACCTGAACAAGCGGAAGGACACCAAGGAGATCTACACCCACTTCACCTGCGCCACAGACACCAAGAACGTGCAGTTCGTATTCGACGCCGTCACCGACGTTATCATCAAGAACAACCTGAAGGACTGCGGCCTCTTTTGAGGCGCCGGCCAATGGTGGAGAGGAGACGGGGCTTGTGTTCTGGTGAGCCTTTTTTTTTTTTCTCTCTCCCTCTACCGAAACTCTTTCTCTGTTTTCTCTGTAGTCCTACTACTGATGCACACACTCTTCAGTGTGTGTGTGTGTGTGTAAGCATATGGTCTCGTGGGGATTTGATGCTCAGTGTAGCATGCTGTCTCAGTGGCCCTGGGGCCCCTTGGGAGCGATTTTAGCCTGGCTTCTTCCTATTTGTGTTGACCTTTATTTAACCTGGTTAGTCTCATTGAGATTCTGAACGTCTTTTGCAACAGAGAGAACTGGTCAAGACAGCAGCAGTACATTATAACACAACATGGAACAGAAAACATTTTAAAGGAATGATGGACCAGGGAAATAACTGGAACAAGCATTCATGCATTATACACTTTTGGTTCTCCTTTTACATGTTTTTTTTGTTGTTTTTCTTTGGTTTAACTTCCCAGGAAGAAACAAATTCATGGCGTCGCGGACATTTTGTTCCATCGCAGGGAAATTTTGGCGGGAGAGGAGAAGCGGCACAAATCACAAATTAATGAAACGCTGATGTAGCGAAATCTGGCAAAGTCTCCTGCCTCACGTTACACACCAGGGTCCTAATTAGATGTTCTGCTTCATTAAGGTCTTTGTGGAGCGAAAGTGACAAGGTGAACCCCCCGGACTCCCGCCCCTTCTAATGATTTAAATAAAAAACAAATGTCTTTCTCTTTCTCTCGCTGTCGCTCTCTCTCTTCTTTCCCCAGGCTACGGTGGCCAGTGTAATGTACATCTTTGTTGGGCACGATGAGGAGAAGACTGGAGGGGTGGTGGTATGATGTCACGGACCAGTGCTGTACTATACGCCACTTTTAACTGCTTTTATTTATGGTTTTGTTTTCTTTTTTGTCCGGGAACATTTTGAACTAGTGTTAAGAAATTTGTGTACCAATGTTTGTATCATTGTAAAAAAAAAAAAGTACAAAAAAAAAAGTTTCCCTTTTTTTCTTTCCTTCGTTTTGTTTAAAACCTTCATGTAAAATAGCATGGAGCTCACGTATTGCAGCTCCTTCTCTGGAAAAGGAACCATTTTCTTGTTTCGGTGGATCTGCTCGAGGGAATAGGTCACAGGCCCAGTGTGTTGGTACTTGTGCCTTGGCATGGTTTTTACTGCGGCCGTAGTCCAAATGCTTGTTCTTTTGCCTGCTGAAATGTCCCCAACATAACAAAAAAAAAGTTTGAAAAAAAGACGGGAGGAAAAAAGAAAGAAAAGAAATGTATGTACCTACTGTCTTCGTTGTGTATATGGGGGGGGGGGGGGCAAACCTAAAGATACAAGGGTCGCTACGGTGACCAAAGGAGGCACACACACCTGCCATAACTACAGAAAATCATGCAGGATGAAATGTCTTATCATTACTTGTGCCTGTTGTTTTATTTTTCAGTTTCTTTATTTTTATTATTTAGGTTTTTTAACGGTGCACAATACATCCATTCCCTTGGCCATTTTTAGCAAAAGATGGTTTGTTTTGACCCAGAGCTTACATGATGCTCTGGTGTTCAAAGGTTGAGCCCATGTTACTGTTCCATGTGGGGGGAAATGTCCCCCCTTGAAAAAAGAGGATATATATCTATCTAGATAGATAGATAGATATATATCACGCGTCACATGGATCGTAGTTTATTTCAGAGGATCGACTCATTTCTTTGTGGATAACTTTTACTAGAGAAATCATCACCAGAGACATTCACATCGGACATTATAAATCAGAAGTACGATGCCAGGAAGAAGAGAAAGGGTTTGGGTCCGACATCATAAACAAACTGCCACAACTTGTCGAAGCTTGTGTCTTCATCGCTCATGGAGAATATTTGTAGACTCATCTCCCTTATTTTGCTAATAAAAAAAGATTTACAAACCACACTTTGCTGTTACTGTGTGTGTGTGTGTGTGTGTGTGTGTGTGTGTGCGTGTGCGTGTGCGTGCGCGGGCGCCATCACCAGTAAAACATGGAAGGAGATTAGGCTAATGGGTCAGTAAAGAACCTCCTTTCTCCTTAACAATGTTTTCGGTCTCTACAATCTTTATTCAGTACATTAGTGCTACCTGCTCCTAGCCTTATCTGTGTGTGGTTAAGAGAAACATGACATGGAGACATGGCAATTAACAGTTGTCATTGCCAGAAACTGGCAGCACACGCTGCCTTTTGTTTGCTGTTTGGCTCCAGACTGGCCAGTAGGACAGTGTATTGTCCTAGTGAAATGAGATTAGTGAAATGAGATTGCATAACACTTTCAGTGGTAGGCCTAGCAGTAGTAGTGTTGGGCAGTTGGGTAAACACGTTGTTGCATTGCCGTGTTGTGAGTTGCCTGTTGCTAAAGCGTGGCTTTAAATAAAAGTGCCTCTGGGATGTAATGGCAGTAATATGAGTAACAACATGCATATGAACGAGTGCCATCTCTGTCACTATACTAGAGCTATGGAAACAAGGGAGTATAGAGAATAAGGAGAGACCATTTTTTGTCAGGTTGCACTGTAATGGCGACCTGACCCCCACACACACACACCGTGTTTATCTGTCTGCAGCACCATGGATCATGTGGATGCCCTGTGGGCAACATGAACGCATCCCCCCCCCCTCTCTCTCTCTCTGGAGTTGAGGGCTCGCCTATTTTATTTCATTTATAGTTTACATCTTCCCGGACAAACCTTGACGCCGCACGTCATGTTTTGCATGTGTGTGAACACACAACACAGGGATTTGCATCAACAATTGTTGGGGAAGCACTGCACGAGGGGGTGGTGAAACAACCCTTATTTACATTCTCTCTCTCTCTCTCTGTCTGTCTGTCTGTCTGGAAAGCAAACAACAGACTGGATGGGGCCCTTCTATCTTTCTCTTGCATTACTGTATTTCACCTCTGTAGTTCCCACCGATCCCACTTCTTTCCTTCTGTTTGTCTCTCATCCTCACTTTCCGTCTATCTGACTTAAGTCTCACCCCTGGGTGACAGAGGTGTGGGGTGTGGGGCGTTGTGAAGAGGCTGTATAACGGCAACTGAGGGAAGGGGTGGTGACATGCAATGTAACAACCACTCCGCTCTCTTTGTTTTGATTTCCTTCTGCTTGCCCCTCTGTCCGGTAGGTCTTAATGGTGGAGGGTGTGTGTGTGTGTGTGGGGGGGGGCGGGCGACGACAAGTATAAAAGCCACTCCACTACTGGTAGAGTGTTGAGCATTCTCGGGTGTGTGTGTGTGTGTGTGTGTGTGTGTGTGTGTGTGTAGGGCAGCAGAGCAGTAGAACAATAGAAGGCATTATTTCATTGCTGTCTGCAGAGCCACGTCTGTTTTGCTTTAGCTGGCTTTCTCTGGGGGGGCTGCAATTGATAACACTGGTGGTGTATCACTGGTGAGTGCATTCCTACTGACGAAACACTACTTCAGTCAAATGCTGCACATTCCATTTTCAATTATTATTAACTTCCAAAATGTATCAGGAGTTTAAAGTGCACATATATATATATATATATATATATATACATACATACATACATACATACATACATACATATATATAAAATATCAATAGCAGGGTAAGTGTTACCTTTGAAAAAATTCCCAAACTAAAAAAGTAAAGGCCTATCTATATTCAGAGTGCCTACTACCACCATTTTTAAACTACGTCTCGTACACGGCACTAGAGTGGTCGCAGCCAAAGCTTGGTATTGAAGCCGATTTAGAAGCTGGGGTAAAGTTAGAAAGATATTCATAATAAAAAAAATTAGAATACATTAAAAAAAAATCCATTTGGAAGATGATACAGGTGGAGAGCTGTCAGGTTGTAATTGACTAGGCCTACTTCTGCGATCTTATTCATTGACCATATGACCGCAGCCAGACCATAATGAGTAAACAATGGACGGTATCACCAGGGTGAATAACTACGAGTTTGTCTTTGCAAAGTATGTATTCCTGTCAATTTCCTTGTAATACACCCTGGGGCAATGCAACAACACCCCCGCTTCTTTCTTTGACAATCTAGATCATTTTTGTGATCGTGTCTCAATTCAGGGGCCGCATCCTTTGAAGGTTGCATTTGAAGACCGAATGTGTCACCGCGGCGTGACAAGGCTGTCCCATTTCGAAGGCTCCTCCAAATGCAACCTAGATATGCGGCCTTCTTTTACCGAATTCGAACGACCCAACGGATGGATCCTTCACGGCCATATATATCCCAAGATTCATTGCGTTAGTATTGGGTTCGAAATAGCTAAAGATACATATGTTGAAAAACCAAAGGGCCTTAAAACCTCAAATTTTCATAAAAAATGTTGTTTTGTTAAAAGTTACATGACATTAGTGAGCTTACTGCAGCTCGGCTGCCCTGCTCGCCAGTGCAGGCGGTGAAGCATCTCCATTTCCGCTAATGGAGATGGTAAAACACAAAAAATAAAATTACAATTTCTGGCTCCATTTCTAGCTGTGTCCTGATTGTCAACTGCAACTGTCAAGGTTGCTCGGCGACAGGAGCGGCGCTTCATGACGCAAGGGTAAGGGCGGGAACAGCTGGTGACGCAAATAGGAAATCCTCCTAGGAAAACCAGACCGTCTCATTTAACAACGCTCGGTTCGGCCTTTGCGGTCTACGAAGGCCACGTCTTCGTAGACCACGTCCTTCGCAAGATGCAGCCCCTGAATTGAGACACAGCTATACAGTATATTGGGTGCATAGATACATTTCACAGAGGTGTCGGCATTGGCCAAACACAAGTGTAGCTCATAAAACTAATTATGGGTAGTTGCTCCTTTTATGTACCAAGGTATGGGTAGTAGACTTATCTTCACTAGTTTAGTCTGCTTTAAAAGTAACAGAGCCATAATTAGTGTTATGAGCGACACCTGTCTGTTTGTACTTTGATGATGCCTGTGAAATTGACAATGTCATTTTTCCAAGAAAGCTTGGTTTGTAAGGTTATACTTATTCAGCTGATCTGATATTTGACGAGATGATAGTTCAGTTCTGTAGTTAAATTAGATTTTCATTTTGAATACTAGTGAAAAGTAATGTACAAGAAGACTGTGTACTATCACACCAAACGTACAAGAACTACAAGCTGTGGTTAATTTAGACAATTGAGTCTAGCAGTTTCTACAAAAGTGAATTCTTTATTGTCGATTGTTTGAACTACAAAGCAGAGCTGGAGACTTGACACTCAAAAATTGGGACTTGCAACTAGACTTGGACTCGCCCGCTGTGAGTGCGTTTTCAGATTAGGTACGAATGCTTCGTACCGTGGCTGAGTACGATTACCCCCCGTCCCCTCCCCCGCCAGTCACCTTTCACATTAGTGATGTTGTTCCATACCTGAGTACACATGTGTAACTATACACTGCAGGGCCCAGGTTCCTGATGTGAAATCGCCCTGAGACTTGACTGCTTTGACACTCAAGTCTCTCTGGAGACTTGAAAGCAAAAATTTGGTCAGATTCTAAAGGCTGTGATAAATTATCATTGTATGCATTGTTAGTTTGTTGCGTTGTTATTACAAAAAAGTATGCAACTTCTAAATATATCCCTGCTTTTTTCTACCGGCACTGACTACCCAGGTAATGATAACAGGGATGCCCGATGACTGGACCAATAAGGCTCTCTCTTTTTCCTCAAACAAAGTTTCCTCAAACAAAACAAACGCTGGTGCCCCTTTTTGCACACAGCTTCACAATTTGCATCAAAGTTCAGTTTTGAGTCGATAATTGTCCCAAGATATTTGTAGGATTCCACAGGTTCCACTGTTAGACCCTTAAGGGATGTGACTTCATATGTGTGGGCATGCATATAACAAGCCAAGAAGGGATATACTTGCCCAAATTGAAAAGATGCACCACATGCTGTGAGGACTTCCACTGCCCGCTCTGTAGCTCAACGTTGTTCCACCCATTGAAGTTGAGCAAGGTCAGAACCCATGGAGAGAGCCATTTCAACCGTGCAGTTCTCCAGGAAGGTAAAGTTTGCAAGACATTCTCTCGGGAAAATGCAAATGGAGTTACAATGTGGCTATGCTTTAAAAGCAGCCTGAATGTTATGATCAATTCCATTTGAGTAATGAATCAAAACATGTCCCTCTCTGATTTGTTTGTGGTGACCAGATACTTGATTCAGATTTTGGGTATTCATAATTAACACTTGGAAATACTATGATCATAAAATAATAATACTACAATTCTATGTTCTTATGTTTTAGGGTATACCATCCACAGATGTGGGTTGGATTGCCGACCAGAATGGCATTACCACTGCATCCACTGCCAGTCAATGCTGTCACAGAAACCCGCCTTCATTAAACATCTGTCTTTGTGCAAGTAGAAGCACCCTGCCATAAACCCCACCATCCCAGCTCCAACAGCCCCCACCATCCCAGCTCCCAATGTGTGGGACTGCTTCTCGAGGGCCCAATGGAGTGACAGTTTTGATCAGTCCAACACCTCTGGTTTCCTTAATTTGTGGAGGCTGCTGCTTACACTTGAGAGCCAAGCAATCAGCAATGGCATGGCCAGATTTGTGACAATAAAAACATTGCCAGTTGCCAACCCATTTTGGGCTTGGAGGAGATGCAGAACGCGCACTGGGCGTCACTTTTCTGCGTGTACTCAAAGAAGTGTCTCGTTTGGTTACAAACACTGAGTTAGGGCAAACTCATCAGCCAAAACTGTGGCTTTCTGTAGAGTGGTGACTTTCTGCTCATTCAAATCGTGCGCTCTGGCACACAGTTCTAAAAACGCTTCAAGCTACATTAACTCATGCACGAATGTGACATCTGTTAGCCTTGGTTGTTAAACACCACCTCAAATAGTGTTGCTTTTCTCTGGCAAATTCAACAAAAGTCTCGGCAGGGTTTTTTCTCAGGTTACAGAAACGCTGTCTGATGCTTCGGGTACCAACTTAGATGCGCTTTTAACAATGTTCAATTGTAGGCTATCTTCAATGGAAAGGGCAGAACAAACCTCTTGGGCCTTTACAGTCAACTTATACTGAAGCAATAAAGGCCAGACATCCCTCGGCCACTACAATGCCTTCATGATGCACTCAAAAAATAGGATCCCACTTTACTTTTCCTGAAAGGAGGAAGTGGAAGTGGGCACAATCGCCGCAGTTCATGGGTAGTGTTGTAGATGCCATGGAAACGAGTGGAAGTTACGTTATAAAGTACATATTCTCAGCAATAAAGGTGCTGTGGGTAAGATTTGAGAGTTGTAAAGATAGAGAGCAGGAGAGAGCACGATTTTGAAAATGACCTTATCTATTTTTTTAAATTTTTATCTATATTTATAGATATCATGTAAAATTCCCCATAATTATCATGATAATACAATTTTCCATTTATCGCCCAGCCCTACGTTCATGCCTCTGTTATTAACAGGCAAGTTGGATTCCCCTGACCAATCAGGGAAGAGATGCCCTGATTGGTCAGAAATTAGCCAGGAGTGGCTAATTTCATAGCTGGTGGATGCTATGGCATTTCTAACAAATTACACTCAAATTATAGCTCTTCAATATTACCTACAGCACTTTTTTTTAGGTAAAACATTTAATTGTATTGCTTGTAACAGTAAAATAATGAAATAATCTCTTCCCTCGTCAACAATTATGAACCTACTTGATATGTGTTTGGCGTAATTACTGAATGAAGAATTTTCAATAGGGCTTTAACATGGGGGGGGGGGGAGTCAGACCTGCCCAGGTATAGACTGTGTAGGCTACTGTCAGCGCAAACCACTCAATTAATCATTAACTTAATTGGTTAAAAAAAAACATTTCTTTAGTGTTGACTACATACGTGGTTGGGGCAACGCTCCATAGTAAAGAGTGGACACACATACACACATTGACGTTCACTTCCTATTTTGTTTCCGTTCCACTTTAACTGTTTTTTTTTTTTTTATCAGAATCAGAATGAGATTTATTGCCAGATAAGTTTACACTTACAAGGAATTTATCTTGGTGTGGATGGTACATACAATAAACAACAACTATCAGGAACATACATATCCGATAGGAATATTATATTCAGAGCGACTTGCAGTAAATTTCAGATACATGGCAATATTGTCCAAACAAACTGTTGGTGATACAGCGTGGACCCCTATCTTGAGTTTGAACAGCTAGAGCCACTTATCACCATTACCCCAATCAGCTCCCAAGTGTGTGTGTGTGTGTGTGTTTGTGCGTGCATGCATACGTGTTTGTGTGTGTGCATGTGTGTATGTGTGCGTGTATGGGTCAGTGTGTGCGTCTGTGGAGCTGTGTGTGTGTGTTTGCATATCTGTGTGTGTGTGTGTGTGTGTGGTTAGACGTGTGCGCGATGCCTGAGAGGCTGAATCAGATTGTGATCTTGACACACGGTCCATAGGCACGTACAGCATGGGACATAGCAACCACTGACATTTGTGTATGTTTGCATGTATACGTGTGTGTGTGTGTGTGTGTGTGTGTGTTATTAGGTTCTGGGAAGTGGATGTTGCGTGTATACTTGCCGTTTGTCAGTTTGTCACCTGATCTCTGCTCGCCACGCTCAGACGGCCCTCAGAACTCGCCTTTCATCTCCACACACACACACACACACACACACGTCGCTGGGTGATGTCATCGATTCTAGGCTCCATAGCAACAGCGAGCGACGAGAGAACGAGAGCGCCCCCCTCCCTCTCTCTCTCTCTCTTTTTCTCTCTCTCTCTCTCTCTCTCTCTCTCTCTCTCTCTCTATCAGAAATAGTGATATAGAGGAAGAGAGAAAGGGAGAGTGGAAGAGAGACAGAGAGAAAGTGAGGAGGAAGAGGGACAGAATGCAAGACAGCAAGGGAAAGAGAGAGGAAACGGGGAAGAGAAATGGAGAGAGGAGGAGGAGGAGAGACATTTAGTGGGATGAAGGAGAGGAAAGAAGAGGGAGACACGTAGAGATGAAAGGAGGAGAGAGACATGGAGAGAGACGTTTCTTCAGAGCGTCATTGTCTTCGGCTCAGTGGGATTGAAGGCGCATATAAATAGCTCTCTCTGCGTTTCTAGCTGCCCGACATATGGACAGACCGATGACAACAACAACAACAAAAACAACACAGGGTCATTTTTAACACTGAACACAGTCTCTTTATCAAGTGGCAGTTCTGGCCTTGGGGAGCAAATATAGACATGAATATAAAAAAATAGTGATATAATGCATGAGTCAGCCATGATCTTTGAGGAGTGGCTATTTGTCAGAAGAAGCCGCACCGCATGGCTTTGAGGACATCTGTAGCAAGTGGAAGGGGTTGCGATGGAGTAGAAGTTGGCAGACACACTTGAAGGTAACCGTGGTAATGATGATTAAATATAGCTTCACGTGCCCCTGGGTAACACTGGTACCCCCCCCCCCCCCCCCCGCCCCTTATGTCCACTCCTATTTTTAATTGTGCGATTAGAGAAATTGCCGCGGCGCCGTCGATTGCTGCCTCGTGTCTTTGTGGATTTTAATTCTGCAGCTTCAATCAAACCGAAGCCACAGGAGTGACGTTCGTGTATTCAGCATTGTTTGTTTCATCCACCCTAACCCATTTGGTTCATTGTACAACTTCAATGTCTCTGTTGGCTGTGTGTTTCTCTGTTTCAGTGGTGGACATTTACATGTATCACTTGAGCAGACACTTTGATCCAAAGAGACTACCAGGCGATGCTGAGAACCATTGTGCAGTAAACAGTCAATATTGGCACAACTGTGAAATTTAGGTGCATACAGCACGTCCAAAATTTCCAAAAACAAGAGAAGTAGAGAGTAAAATAGGAAACAAAGGTCAGTCTTTCGCTATTCACTAATATTTTTGTGTGTTTTTTTTAAAACTATTTGTACTTAGCAGACATTTTTTCTCCAGAGTGGCCTACAGTACACTAAATTGAGATACAGAGCAGGTTCAGTCTACACTGTAAACCCGAATGTCCAAAGTAATGAAATATATTAAGTAGTGCATACTCAAAGTTTTAGAAAAAGTTGTACTAACTTAATTATGTCAACTTGGTGTAACTTCTTCTTACTTTTGAGTTATTTAAACTAATATTTTTTGATTAAATTTAACTGTTTTGTGTTTTGTGTAAGTACAACTTAAAAACAATATTTAAGTATAACTTAAGATGAATAAGTAATAACATATTCTTCCCTTTTGTGTAATTTTAACTGCTCATTTAATTGAACTGTTTTGTGTTTTGTTTAAGTAGCCTATAACTTTAAAACACTATTCTCTTTGTAAATGGGGTTGGGGCACATGGTCTGAGGTGAATTTCTCTGAGGCTAGTTTTACGAAGCACATAGATATACACTCACCGGCCACTTTATTAGGTACACCTGTCCAACTGCTCGTTAACGCAAATTTCTAATCAGCCAATCACATGGCAGCAACTCAATGCATTTAGGCATGTAGACATGGTCAGGACGATCTGCTGCAGTTCAAACCGAGCATCAGAATGGGGAAGAAAGGTGATTTAAGTGACTTTGAACGTGGCATGGTTGTTGGTGCCAGACGGGCTGGTCTGAGTATTTCAGAGACTGCTGATCTACTGGGATTTTCACGCACAACCATCTCTAGGGTTTACAGAGAATGGTCCGAGAAAGAGAAAATATCCAGTGAGCGGCAGTTCTGTGGGCGCAAATGCCTTGTTGATGCTAGAGGTCAGAGGAGAATGGCCAGACTGGTTCGAGCTGATAGAAAGGCAACTGTAACTCAAATAACCACTCGTTACAACAGAGGTATGCAGAAGAGCATCTCTGAACGCACAACACGTCGAACCTTGAGGCGGATGGGCTACAGCAGCAGAAGACCACACCGGGTGCCACTCCTGTCAGCTAAGAACAGGAAACTGAGGCTACAATTCGCACAGGCTCACCAAAATTGGACAATCGAAGATTGGAAAAACGTTGCCTGGTCTGATGAGTCTCGATTTCTGCTGCGACATTCGGATGGTAGGGTCAGAAGGGAGCAGGCAAGAAAATACTGTATTAAGTATTACAAGTATTAAGTTGATAAAGTAATAAACTGAGTTAAGTTAACATGAAAATGGTGTGGTTGTGAACTTATTTTTTAAAGTTCTGTGAACTTATTCCAGTTGATTGTAAACTGGAAACTTGTAAGTCATATTGACTGAAGATTATTGAGTCGCCTTAACTGAAAATGTTTAGGCATATTAACTGAAGATAATTGAGTCGCCTTAACTGAAAATGTTTAGGCATATTAACTGAAGATAATTGAGTCGCCTTAACTGAAAATGTTTAGGCATATTAACTGAAGATAATTGAGTCGCCTTAACTGAAAATTGTAAGTCATATTAACTGCAAATATTTGAGTTGAGCTAAATGAGCACTTTAATTTAACTGTTATCAAAAGATACAAGTGGCAAGTCATCTAACCTTTTAAGTTCAGGAAAATTTGGACTTTTAAGTTAGTCAACTTAAAACAATTAAGGCAATCGATTGCCTTAATCTTTTTGAGTTCTGGGAACTTATTCGGGTTTACAGTGTACAGATTGGGCTGTGTACATTGGGGGGATCGAACCCAGCTCTTTTCGGCTGGGAGTCGAACACCCGCCTTGCCCCCTTACACTGTTCTGCCCTGATGCTAGATTTGCCACAAAGGTATGAAAACACACACACCGAAAAAGTCCTACAGCAACAAGGAAACATAATAAAATGAAGGAATGAACAATGGCCTGGTTAGGGAGGAGAACAGGGGAGGTTTGGACGAGAAGCGCTCTGGGGTTAAGCAGCCTTTCTCCAACCTTCTTAACATTCCTCTCAGCCCACACAGCTGATAAACACCCAGTCGCCTCGGCCATCACATGACCCCCACCACCACGCACGCTGGCTACATGCACAATGTCCAACACACACACACACACATTTGCCCTGAGCTCGGGAGGGGATCTTTTTTTGGAGGCGTCAATTATTATTTTTTTCGCTGTGGGCAAACTCGCTTACACACAGATCAGATGCTTAATACACACAAACACACACACAGAGGGACACACACACATGCAAACAAACATGCAAACCCTACTGGGAGAGGAAATGGTCAGTTTGTGGAGCTATGGTCAGTGACTCATGTCCTCCCAGTGTGAGCGTGGGGGGGGCTCCATTGACTCAGCTCATCGTCGGGTGGGTGGGCTTCTGCTGGCCCTCTCCACAGATGAATCACTCGCTTGTTCTTAAAACACAAGTGGATGTTTTTCTGCTCTCCATTTTTGCATGGTAAGAACCCAGACTCCTCTTCGTTCTGTTTCTATGGTCTCTTTGTCTGGAGCCGTGGTTCTCAACCAGGGGTACGTAGACACCCCGTGGGGGGGGGGGGGGGGGTATCATATTAAATAATAGTATAATATTTAGTTCCTATAGGCCACAATATATCTTTTTTCCATATATATATATATATATATATATATATATATATACTGTATATTGTTTTACATATACAGCAAAAACACATTTTATCTAAAAACCACCCAAAATGGTTTCTAAATATACCAAAGTTCATAGGGTCATAAACAGTAGCGTAACTATCGAACACCGGGGCCCAGACACCGGGGGGGGGGGGGGGGGGGGGGGGCCCATGAAGGAAGAAAAAAATAATAATAATTCCCCCCCCCCCCCCCCAATACTTGCACCGGGGCCTATCATCATGACGTTACGCCACTGGTCATAAATATATATAAATAAATAAACGCTTTAAAAAGAGTGGCTCACACATTTGAAATGTGCCATGCTAGCGCGCGCCTGATCTTCCACTATGTGTGGTGGTGATACTGCCAGCTTACTAGTGCTAGACTTGGCTTGCTTGGCTACATGGACTGCTGGGTTGAGCGTGGTGGTGGTGGTGATGCAGGTGGAGGTGGTGATGGAGATGGTGGTGGTGTTGATGGGGGTGGTGGAGGTGGTGGAGGTAGAGGTGGTGGTGGTGATGGAGGTGGTGGTGGAGGTGGTGGTGGAGGTGGTCGTGATGGTAAAACAGATAAAGATGGACAAAAAGACGTGTGCGTGGGAGTAGGTCGGGTCGGTCGATTATTTAAGTGGTTGCAAGCTCTATATTTAGAGAACCACTGGTCTAGATGATAATATAAAGCTCTCTCTGGCCACACCTTATCACAGAGGGACACAAGACAGAAACTTGCATCATGTAATAACCACTCAAACAAGCCCCCACCTTGTATATACATCATCCACACATCATATTGGATGATGATAATGTGGTCAGTGCTCATCTATATTTCATCTCTTAATTGGTTGTTTAGAGGAAGCACTACAGGAATATTGTACAGGGGTATTGCAGAGTGTGTGTGTGTGTGTGTTTGTGCCGAGAGAAAGTGTGTGCAGAAAGAAAGACACAGCATCCTTGTGTGAACAACCAGTATTAGCTCTCCCACATCTGCTGTTGTGCTGGGAAGACTGGCTTTTATGATTCATGGTCCCCTTGGTTTGCCCACCCGGCTGATCACACACCGAGGGTCCCACCCTCTACACCATCGCACTCTCACGCGCACATGCTCATCCGGGCACGAGCGTGGCCACGCAGGTGCATCCTCTCTGCATCAGGAAATTGGTTTCTAGTGACCGCAGGATGTGAGTTACTGTAAGTGTGTGCACACCGCACCGCACCCGTTTCTCCACCACCACCAACACAAACATGTTCCAACAGTAATCCACTACCTGACGACCTAACCGGTTGTCGTGGTGACGTAGTTGATGGTTTAACACTCTCCAGATACACTTGTGATGGCTACGTGCCAGAGGCAGTTGGTTTACTTGAAATTAAATCCATGATGATAACTGGTGTCCCTGCCATGAAATCTGTAGGGGTGTGAAATACATGACATACATTAGTATGCATACATTAGAATATAAAGTGTTGTTCATAAGTCAATAAGATGGATTGAATAGATGGCTATGGACGGATGGACAAAAACAGATATATAGGTGTCCTTTTTGTAGTGTCATTTTGTTGTTCTCTTTGTTTGTTTGTTATTATTGTTTTTGTTGCTGGGCAACTGCAGCCATTGGACTTTCCTCTTCATTACATTACCTTAAAACCAGACACCAAGCAGATGTGAAGTTACAGACGGTCAAAGTTAATAAAACTCTTCTTTTTTCTTCCACTGCGAGAGAAAATCATGAGACCGTTGATGTATAAACAGTACACACAAATAACAGCACATCATCATTATATACACACACTTTCTCAGTGTATATTACACTTTCACTTCCTCAGCTCTTTATATGGGCAAGCTGTAGTTTTGAATACCCAAAGCTTACCAGGAAGAATTTGAATATATATATATATATATATAGAGAGAGAGAGAGAGAGAGGGGGCACTGCTGGTGCCCTCTAGTGGTTTCTTAAAACACTGCACCTAATCTACATCAACACAATGCAACATTTGGGGAGTTTTTGAGGTGAGTTATTCGCCATAACGATGACGAAAAATTCCCTTAGTGATCAGTGGTGACCACGGCGAATCATAAAGGCCCGGTGGCTGACTGGCATAGCTCAGGCATAGTCATTTACATGGGGATTGAATAAATAGGGATATCATAAATCAGCCTTTATTTAAACAGAAGCTCAATTGAGTCCCAGGACTTTTTCAAAGAGGCAGTGTACAGGCAATATGGCACAGCAAAAACACACAGGGAGATATGAAGGTGCAGAAGGTGGCAAAAAGTCAAATAAGGACATGGACGAAAAGGGGAAATACCAAATCAAACCTCATGAGAGTGATGAAAAAATAACTTAAAAGATCATTTACAGTAAGGGGGTAAAAGGAGAAGATACAGAATAAGATCCACATAAAAGCAATCACAGTCCACAGCACGTCGGTTAGTATCTCATAATGGCTTGGTGGAATTAGCGTCTCTATTTTTAATATGTAGTCCTTTATTCCAAGATTGCATAGGTCATAAACTCCCTTAAAACATCCATTGGCGAACCCTACTTCCCGCTGAGTCTATTGCCTGTATGCAAGGGGACATCATATGGATTACTATTGAGGTGTACCTCCGCTCAAGTATTTTGAGTAAGAAATAGCGCCTTGCAGGAAGCAATCTGGATTACTATATCAACATAAACCCATAGTATAAGCAAAGGGAAATAATAGGTAATTTTGGGATTCACTGCTGTAAATGAAGAGAATTTGTATTTTTCTATTGATACTTCATCACTAAGCCCCTGGCTCAGGTTTTTGCAGAAAATAACATGTCCTGAGTAATAAAGCAAATAGGCTATACCAAAAGAAAGATGACACCTGTGAGATTGTCGGATAAAATAATCTATCAGCACACCAGCGCATTCATTGCAAACTTGCGATTTTCCAGTTTGTGAAGTGCCCCAGGGAGAACAAAACACTAGACCTGTTATATGCTAATGTGAAGGATGCCTAAATCTCTACTGTACCCCCCCCCCCCCCCCCCACACACACACACACACATGCCCCCACCCCTACCCCATGGCAATTTGGTCCATCTCAAGCCCATGTAGGAGCCTCTAGTTCAGCAGGACTGTGAGGAGATGGACACAGGAGGCTGATGAGGCTCTGCAGGGCTGTTTTGAGATGACGGACTGGGAAGTTCTCTGTGCGTCACACAGGGGGAGGACATTGATGGTCTTTCACATTGCATCTTAGTCTACATTCACTTCTGCAATGGAGAACACCTACTTGTAGGGTGCGGTGTTTTCCCAACAATAAGCCTTGGATTACATGTGACCTAAAGGCCCTCCTCAATGACAAGAAGAGAGCCTTCAGGTCTGGTGACAAGGAAGAACTGAAGCAGGTGCAGAGGAAGCTCAGGGAGAAGCTGAAGGAGAGCAGCGACACCTACAGGCAGAAGACAGGGGACAGCCTGCAGGTGGAGCAAGAGAGGTGTGGAGTAGCGTGAGAAAGATCACCGGCTACAAGCAGGCTAATGATGCAAATGGCTGGAGGCCAATGAATTGAACCAGGTCTTCAACAGGTTTGACTTGGGGCTCATTGTCTCCCTGCCCCCAGCTCCAATAACGACTCTCCACTCTGTCCTCCTTCTCCTTCTCCTCCCCTCAGCTCCTCCAACCCTGCTCAGCTACCGGACCAGTCTGGAAAATGTCCCATCAATGTGGAAAACATGTTGTCTGGTACCGGAACCAAAGAAAAGCAACCCCAGTGTTCTGAATGACTGTAGACCAGTAGCCTGGACATCCCACACCATGAAGACTATGGGAAGACTGGTGCCAGGCTAGCACACATGAGGCCCCTAGCGAAGACATCCTTGGAGCCGTCTGAAGCTATAAGTACCTCCTGGCCATCATGGACAATCCCTCCCATCCCCTATGACATCATGGCAGAGCAGAGAAGCTCCTTCAGCAAGACTATTACAACTATGTTGCACTAAGGAGCGCTGTAGGAGATCTTTTCGGCCTGCTGCAATAAGGCTGTACAACTCCTCCTCCATAATAAGACTGTACAACTCCTCCTCCTCCACAATAAAACTGTACAACTCCTCATCTCCTCCACAATATGACTGTACAACTCCTCTTCTCCTTCACAATAAGACTGTACAACTCCTCCTCCACAATAAGACTGTACAACTCTTCCAGGTGGCTCGATTGGGGTGATCATTCTCACTGTATAGTATGTATAATATTCCAGATGTCTATTTTCTTTTATTCTATGGTCACTTTATTCGGTTGTTGTTGTTGTTGGGGTTTTTTTGCGATGTGAGCTGCTGTAACGCCGCAATTTTCACTTTGGGATAATCCATCCATCCATCCATTCATCCATCTAGTGAATGAAGCTAGCAAAACAGCATAAATGGGAGGTTTAACTTCCACCAGAAATTAGGCCTACGTGTTTTAGAGTGAACACTTTGCATTATCCGCGCTGTGTTGTGCGCTGTGCACAATTTGACAATTTGATCGTTTTTACATCAAAACGATCAGAAATTGTGAAAACGATCGTCGCTCGATGTTCGTCGCTCGACTGGTCGTGACTGTTTTCTAAAGATGGCGCCCGCTTGTTTTCGTGAAGGTACTGGCTTTCTAAACTTTCTTTTTAATAAACTGTCTGTACACTTACAAAGTTCTCAATGCTTCGTTTTACATGTAGGGACCCTCATTATGCTACCATGGAAGTGTGGTGCGATTTTGAGCCTTGTTAGTGGTATAGAATTGCGATTTATTTTACATAAATATGCTGCCCCCACAGCTAGCGTTATAAGATAATTAATTATTAATAATAATCTTTGGTTACATTCGACTAGAAACTGATCCCAGAGAACGGTCCTACTCGGTGGACATGTGTTGATCATATGGTCTAATTTTGCGCCGGAATTGTCCTTTAAATGGGCTATAGACGATATTCTGAACATTAATATAGCAGCAAACAACTATTGGCTATGTAGAGATATAGTGGAGTAATGGCATCCTGACCAGAGAGTGAAGGCACCCTCCCTCTGTGTGTGTTGTAATCTGAGCTTCTATTTAGTTGTGGTTTGAGATGCTGGTGCTCTAATGCGACATCTTGTGGCTAAATATATCATCTAAAGCCTCTTTAACGTTTACATTTAGGGCATTTAGCAGGTTATGGTGAATATAATTAGAAAACCATTGCAATTGCACCATACGTCCACAAGGTGGTGACACAAACACTGTGTGTTCTGATTGAAGGAGACCAACTATTTCCCATCCTGAACCCTATTTGACGCACTAGATAACCCATAGATATAACCATAGATTTTAATCCAGAATTAATGGCAATGTACTTTTAGTGTGAGCTATTCCTTTAATGGTGTTTTTACGATCAAACACAACTTTGAATTACAAAAGCAAAAGAGACCAGATTGTGCTGGTAGAGGTGTTTGGAGGGCCAGCAGGGGGTGCTCATCCCTCTGGCCTACCAATACCCCCAATGCCCCAGGACCTAGACGGGGACTCAGTCCTGTCTAGACCACCGTATTTCAAATGAGACGTTAAAACCGAGGTCCTGACTCCCTGTGGTACTCATCGCAGGAATAGGGGTGCTAACCCTGGTGTCCTGGCCTGATTCCCAACCTGGCTCTTGTACCAAGATGGCCACCTAATTATCTCCTCTGGTCTCTAATTGGATAGTTTCTTTCCTCACATCTCCACTGTGAGAGCCAGTGTGTGGTGAGCGTTCTGGTGCATACTGGCTGCCGTGCATCACACACACACGCACACGCACACACACACACACACACACACACACACACACACACACACCGGTTTCCATATTTCATGGGGACCAAGTTTATAATCATCACTTGTGGGGACTACCCATTCTAGAGGTTCTACAAGTGTGAAAAATTTTAGGTAAAGTAGCCATTGGTTAGTGAGCCTAAACACACCTTCGAACCTTTGAAAAGTCAATGTACTGGTTTCCCCATGCTTCATGGGGACTTCTAGCCTGGCAAGCCAGACCTACATCAGAAAGATGTAAGGTCTGGCTCAGCTCCATTGGCAGTGTGGGCGGGATAAACGGTTGTCTTTCAAGTTCCCTCTGTACGCAATAGGATAGCGCTACAACCAATCAGAGCAACGAAGAAGGTGACGTAGTCAGAGCGACGGCTCTGACTACGTAATTAATCAAAACTCCGAATACATCTTTCTTTTCGAGGAAAGACTTCAGTGCCGTTCTTTGTTCTTTTCTCAAATAAAATGTTAACTTCAAGTCTTGAAGAGTCGCGGCCAAAGCCGAGTCGAAAGACAGCCGTTCGCCAGCAGCAGCAGCCATTGTTTACCGAACCGTCGCAACTCTGTCGTCATGGTAGCCCGGCTTTCGACTCCGCCCCTCACGCTGTGATTGGTCTGACATACTTGGTGTTTCCAGCACCAAGAAGCCGACGGAGCCGTGCTAGACCTACCTAGCTGCCAAATAAATTTGCTGCCGCTAGGGGGTGTCTAGAGTTCTAGGCTAGGGGACTTCCTGAAAAATGAGTTAACTTTTTTACAGGGGACAACATTTGCATACATTCGCATACTTCACACAGACATATATTTTACTAGTTTACTACTTTTATTTAATTGTATTATTTATTTAAATGGCAAATTTAGTAAATTCTCTAACATATTGCACTTGGGATTAGATGAAACCTTATTACAAAGATGGAGGTTTTTTTTTAAAATTACTTTATTGAAGTACTGTTCTTGCTGGCAAATACAAAATGGAACACATTCTTTGTTGACGGACAGAAATAAGGCAACAAAACACACACAGACACAAAATACACAAAAAAACAAACAAACAGAAAAAAACAAACAGACAAACAAATCAAAAGAAAAAAGTCAAAAAAGTCAAAAAAATAAATAAAAAAATTAAGGCTCCAGGGGATATCTACACTGTGTGAGAGTGTATATGTGTGTATATGTGTGTATGTGTGTGTGCGTATAGCTGTCTGTCTACAGCATGCACTTATTAGGAAGCTCTAATTCTTCTAACGATATGCTCTGGACAATTTATTTAATTTTTCTATTTGATTTCTAACTGTTAGAGTGAGTTTTTCCATTTCCAATGTTTGTTCTATTGTCTTATGGCATGCCTGAAGATCTGGGGATTTGGCTTGTTTCCAAAGTCTAGTCACTTGTTTCAGTGCCATTAAGCTGAGCAATATAAATATGCGTGTGGGGTGGGACGTGCGACGTTTGGCCTGCAGGGGGGGGAGGTAGAGGACGGTTGGGAGCACACCGGATCAGCTGGGGGGAGTGGACCTGATTGCGAGCAGGTGCCCGCGATCAGGTCCAATCAGGGAATGTGCATTTATAGGTCTGCTTTGTGTTTCAGTAGGAGAGAGAAAAGGAACCAGAGGAGCGAGATCCCGGAGAGGAAGACGGCCAGTTCTCGAGGGAACGCTATTGCCTCGTATATTTTCAGTTGGGTTTAAACACCCCAAGTTGGTTTTGGTTACTTTGGACATTTGATAAGCGTCAATAAAGACCTTTCAAGAACCCTGTCTCATTGTCGCATCGGGAACCCTTACAGTGGCGCCCAATGTGGGGCGAGCGGCGACAATGGATCAGTCCCCGTTGGGAAATGTACTGGGACACCTGGCCCAGATGGCGGAAAGACAAACCAGCTGCACCTCGCCCAAAACGAGGTACTCACAGAGCTGGCCCAGTCTCTGGCCGAGGATCGGGCCATGCTCCGGGAGCTCCTCAAACCCGGGGGACGCGGCGAGGGACCCCGACCGGCCAACCCCAATATCCACATCCCGAAGATGGGGGAGGCGGACGACGCCGAGGCCTTTCTGGAGACCTTCCAGGGGGTGGCCGAGGTCTCGGGGTAGCCTCGCCAGGAGTGGGCACACCATCTCCTACCTCTCCTGACCGGAGAGGCGCAGCGGGCCGCCCACAGTCTGCCGGGTGAGGCCCAGCGGGACTACGAGGCCATAACCAGAGCCATCCGGGACCGCCTGGGCCTGTACCCGGAGGAACACCGGCGGCGGTTCCGGGCGCTGGCCTTCGGCGAGGGGGACCAGCCCTTCGCCTATGCGCAGCAGATACGGGACCAGGTCAGGAGGTGGCTGGTCCCGGACCAAAACACAGCGGAGGAAGTGGTGGACCAGGTGGTCCTCGAACGCTTTGTCGAAGGGCTGCCGGCGAGGACATCCACCTGGGTCCGCTACCACCGGCCCGAGAGCCTCGCCGCTGCGGTCACCCTGGCGGAGAGCCACCTGCCGCCACCAGTATCAAGCCAGCGACCGCCAGTAGCAGGCCCACGGACCGGGGGGGCGGCCCCAAGGCGGGACCGACCGACACCGGCACCAAGGGCGAGAGGCGGTCCAGAGCGGGCACATGAGTCACTTGCCCCCCCCACTCCACAGACGGGCGCTCAGACGGCAGGGGAAGGCTGCTGGCGGTGTGGGCGGCCTGGCCACTTCCGGCGGGAGTGCCCCATGATGGAGGTGGGCCAGGTCGTCCGCGTCACCGGTGCCCCGTCTCCTCCCCACGGTCACGGTGAGGCGTACCGTATCCCGGTGAGGATACAGCGGGGTGCGCACCAGGCGCTGTTGGACTCAGGCTGCATGCAGACCATGATCCACCAGCGTCTGGTGCGATCCGAGGCATTGGTGGAGGCGTCAAGCGTTTTGGTGAGATGTATACACGGGGATGTGCACGAGTATCCTGTGGTGCCTATCGAAATTCGTTGGGGGGGGAAAAAGCATAGTGTTAAGGCGGCGGTTAGTTCGAGCCTCACGCATCCCCTGATTCTTGGGTTGGATTGGGGAGGGTTTCCACAGGCGGTTAGGGGGACTGGGGGGGTGCGGACACGACCGGTAGGGACATGTAAGTTGTGTGCGGTATTCTGCGCCGAGGCGGGGGCGACCGACGCTGTTCAGGGATCGGGGGAGGCGGGGGAACCCCAACCCGAGGTCCCAGCGCCGACGTTCCCACCGGTGGAGGATTTCCCCCTCGAACAGTCTCGTGACGCCACACTGAGCTCAGCCTACGACCACGTGATAGCTATTGATGGGAGTAAGGTCCGGCCAGAGGCAGCACTGACTTACCCACACTTTGTAGTGGTTAGGGACAGACTTTATCGGGTGAGTCGTGACACCCAGAGTGAAGAGGTGATCACCCAGTTGCTGGTACCCAGGAGCCGTCAGGAAATGGTTTTCCAGGCGGCGCATTATAATCCAATGGCGGGCCATTTAGGATACGAGAAAACACTTAACCGGATAATGGCCCGGTTCTATTGGCCGGGGATTCGGGCGGAGGTGCGCAGGTGGTGTGCGTCCTGCCCCGAGTGCCAATTGGTGAATCCCCCGGCCATCCCCAGGGCTCCCTTACGGCCCCTTCCCCTGGTGGAAGCCCCTTTTGATCGGGTCGGCATGGACATTATCGGGCCATTAGAACGTTCTGCACACGGGTATCGATTTGTGTTAGTCCTGATCGACTACGCAACCCGATACCCAGAAGCAATTCCGTTGCGCAACATCTCCGCGAAGAGTGTTGCGCAGGCGTTGTTTCATGTCATATCGCGGGTGGGAATCCCAAAGGAGATTCTCACTGACCAGGGCACCAATTTCATGTCACGCACGATTAGGGAACTTTACGGATTGTTGAAGGTCAAGGCCATTCGCACAAGCGTCTATCACCCAGCCACGGACGGCTTGTGTGAAAGGTTTAACCGGACGTTAAAGTCCATGATCCGTAAATTTGTACACGAGGATGCTCGGAATTGGCATCAATGGCTAGACCCTCTGTTGTTTGCAGTGCGGGAAGTGCCCCAGGCTTCCACGGGGTTTTGCCCATTCGAGTTGCTCTATGGGCGAAAGCCCAGGGGCGTCCTGGACCTCATTAAAGAAAACTGGGAGGAGGGGTCCAGTGACAGCAAAAACGAAATCCAGTACGTCATGGACTTGCGTGCAAAGCTTCACTCACTAGGGGTATTGTCACGTGAGCACTTGCACCGAGCCCAGGAGAGTCAGAGACGCCTGTACGACAGAGGGACTGGATTGCGCGATCTCACCCCTGGGGATAAGGTCCTTGTGCTGTTGCCCACCTCTAGCACCAAATTACTCGCAAAGTGGCAAAGGCCCTTTGTGGTCACACGGCGGGTCGGGGACGTGGATTACGAGGTAGAGCGTTCGGACAGGGGCGAAAGCAAACAGGTCTACCACATCAACCTCCTAAAGAGGTGGAACGATGTGGTCCCTGTCGCCTTTGCGTCGACGGTGCCGGAGAGAGAGGAGCTTGGGCCGGACGTCCCCAGCCCGGGCCCCACCCCTCCGGTCGGTCAGGGCGAGGGTCTTTCAGGGGGTCAGGCGCGGGACGTGGCCGACCTCCAACTCCGGTTTGCCGACGTCTTTTCGCCCCTGCCCGGTCGCACCTCGCTAATTACTCACAACATCGAGACGCAGCCCGGGTTAACGGTGCGGACACGCCCCTACAGGCTGCCCGTCCACAAACAAGATGTTGTGCGGCGCGAGTTAGGAACCATGTTGGAGTTGGGCGTGGTTGAGGAGTCGCAGAGTGACTGGTGCAGCCCCGTCGTGCTGGTGGGGAAGCCGGACGGGTCTGTCCGGTTCTGTGTAGACTACCGGAGGGTGAATGCGGTTTCAAAGTTTGACGCCTACCCAATGCCTCGGATCGACGAGCTCGTGGACCGGCTTGGCATGGCCACCTTTTATACAATGCTGGACTGCACGAAGGGCTACTGGCAGATTCCGCTATCTCCAGCAGCCCGGGAAAAAACAGCATTCTCCACTCCGCTCGGTCTTTATCAGTTTAAGGTGCTTCCGTTCGGGTTGTTCGGGGCCCCGGCCACGTTTCAGCGGCTGATGGACCGGGTGTTACGGCCCCACGGCGCGTATGCTGCTGCCTACATTGATGACATCGTCATCTATAGTGGAACGTGGGAGCAGCATATGCGGCAGGTGGCGGCCGTTCTTCAGTCGCTGAGACGGGCGGGGCTCACGGCCAACCCGGCGAAGTGCGTGATCGGGCGGAGGGAGATCCAATATCTGGGGTTCCACCTGGGGGAGGGGAAGGTCCAACCACAGGTCGCGAAGACCGCAGCGGTCGACGCCTCCCCTCGGCCCAGGACCAAAAAAGAGGTGAGACGGTTCTTGGGGCTGGCAGGTTACTACAGGCAGTTTGTACCACACTTCTCGGACCTGGCCAGTCCCTTAACCGACCTCACCCGTAAGAGGGCCCCAGATACAGTTCAGTGGTCGGAGCCATGTCAGGTGTCGTTTGAGGCTATTAAAACAGCCCTCTGTGGAAAGTCGGTCCTGTGTGCTCCTATCTTTGATCTCCCGTTTTCCCTGCAGACGGACGCGTCGGATAGGGGGTTGGGTGCAGTCCTGACCCAGCAGGTGGAGGGGGTCGACCGGCCGGTGCTGTACCTGAGCAGGAAGCTCTCGGACCGGGAGGGTCGGTACAGCACCGTGGAGAAGGAGTGCCTAGCAATCCGATGGGCGGTCGGCGCCCTTCGCTACTACCTGCTGGGGCGCGCGTTCACCCTCTACTCCGACCACGCCCCCCTCCAGTGGCTCCACCGCATGAAGGACGTCAACGCGAGGATCACCCGGTGGTATCTCGCGTTGCAGCCCTTCAACTTTCAGGTCGTGCACAGGCCTGGGACGCAGATGGCCGTGGCGGACTTCCTCTCCTGTCCCGGGGGGGGGGGGAGTAAGTTGGCGGCCAGATGTAGCCCCGGCCTGTGTCGGGCGGTGGGGGTATGTGGGGTGGGACGTGCGACGTTTGGCCTGCAGGGGGGGAGGTAGAGGACGGTTGGGAGCACACCGGAACAGCTGGGGGGAGTGGACCTGATTGCGAGCAGGTGCCCGCGATCAGGTCCAATCAGGGAATGTGCATTTATGGGTCTGCTTTGTGTTTCAGTAGGAGAGAGAAAAGGAACCAGAGGAGCGAGATCCCGGAGAGGAAGACGGCCGGTTCTCGAGGGAACGCTATTGCCTCGTATATTTTCAGTTGGGTTTAAACACCCCAAGTTGGTTTTGGTTACTTTGGACATTTGATAAGCGTCAATAAAGACCTTTCAAGAACCCTGTCTCATTGTCGCATCGGGAACCCTTACAATGCGTTTATCTCGAATATTGATTTTTAGATTTGCATTAATTCCTAAAGTTTTCATATGTAATTCGGTGCTGTAATGTCAAAAATGTATTTAATATCACTCATCACATTTTGCCAGTACACCTGAATTACTGAACAGGTAAAGAATATGTGTCTGATTTGCTTTTTTCTCACCACATCCTCTCCAGCAGCTTGTTCCCTCTGTTGTTTTGTTTAATTTACATCTGTCTGGAGTAATAAAATATATTTGACTTACTTTCCAGGGGGGTATTCCAGAAAGCGGGTTATGTGAAAATTCTGTGTTTGTGAACCCTGAGATGAGGGAAACGCTGAGTTATCCGTTCCAGAAAGAGAGGTAACTTAAACTCTGGGTCTGTTACTGCAGTAACTTACGCTGTGAACCAAACCTGCTCGCTGGCAGGTTTACTATAAGAAACCCAGGGTTTCTACCCGTCTCCTCCCACACGAGGAAGCGGTTAGACATGGATTGCCCATTTATTCGTAATCCGCTTGACATCGAAGCCGTAATTATTCGTAATGCTTTACGTCGCGAGAGAATCTTCCGTCCCAGATTAGACGTCTTATCATTTCCAGAGGAATATATTTTCCAACGCTACCGCTTTTCATCCAACACTATAATTTATCTCAATCACATTCTCCGGCCATATATCACCAACCTCACACCAGTGTTGGGCGGTAACGCGTTACTTAGTAACGCGTTACTATAATCGGATTACTTATTCAGTAACGGAATAATCTAACGCGTAATTAGAGTATAGTTACAAACCCAGGTAACTATGCGTTACTGCTGCGTTACACCATTGCTGACAAAATGTAGTGATTTATTTCTAAGATTGTAAAAAGAGAAAGTGTGTTTTAATATAACACGGGCGACATCCTGATGACATGGTTAGTACGCGACTGCGCCGCATGACTATAGTGAGATGGAGGGAGGAAAGTTTGCCTTGTGTAGCTGGAAGTATAAACACTATTTTGAGTTTAATTCAGTCAAAGGGAAGAATATCATCGTGCGATGTCAATTATGTGGTGGGACAAAAACGTTGTCTACTTCCAAAAACTCCACATCTAATTTGTTGAAGCACCTGAAAGGGCAGCACAGCACAATAACACTTACCGAACATGTTCCGCGCACCGACAGCAGTGAACCGTCTGTGGAATCCAGTGCTAGTGATTGTCCTCCTACTAAACAAAGGAAGCTGGATTTTTCTGGTCCAACGACAACTGTGACAAAAGAAGGCCTGAACAAACTCGTCGCTGGGTATATCGTGGAGGAAATGCTCCCTATTTCAACTGTGGACTCCCAGTCTTTTCGCCGTCTCGTTGAAAAAATACCCACACGCAACAACGTAAGCCTACCACATAGAAAGTCATTTGTTGCTTACTTGGATAGCGCATATGCAAAGATGGAAAATAATTTAAAGGGTACAATGGAAGGGGTAGACTTCGTTTCCACCACTGCTGACATCTGGACCGCGAACAACAAAAGTTTTATGGGTGTAACAATTCACTGGATTGACCGAATCACTTTGGAGCGTAAGAAAGCTGCTTTAGCATGCAAGAGAATGAGAGGGAGGCACACTTTTGACGCTATTGCTGTCGCATTAGAAGAGATTCACTCCTCATATGGAGTGCTTAACAAAGTGGTAGCAACAGTGACAGACAATGCGTCTAACTTCATCAAAGCGTTCAAAACGTATCACGTCGTCACTTCTGAGTCCGATGATGACGAGGATGATGAGGAGGGACAAGATGAAGTCACATTTACAGATGTCTCAGAGGCCCTCTGTTGAAAATGACGGTCTGTTAACTCTTCCTCCACACTACAGGTGTGCATCACATACACTCAACCTGATTTCCAGTTGTGATATTGACAAGTACTTAAATTCCAGTACGAACACCAAAGCTGTATATAGGACTAGTGTAGCAAAATGCACAGCTCTTTGGACAAAGGCAAGCCGATCCACAGTTGCCTCAGAGCAAGTCCATGAAGTCAGCCAGAGAAAGCTCCTGGTACCCTCATCCACTAGGTGGAATTCATTTTACAAAGCTGTTGGCAGAATTGCAGAAATTCCCATGACTGAGTTGAATAGCTTATGCACCAAGCTGGGTGTGAAGTGCTTCAATGACAGGGAGTACAAATTCTTGCATGAGTACTGCATTGCAATGAAGCCCCTTACAACTGGACTGGACATTTTACAAGGAGACAACTGTTCTTATGGTGTTTTACTACCCACACTCGAAGTCCTGATGGTTAAGACCCATACCTTGAAAGACACCCTTTCCAGAATGACAGCAGACCTCGCAGATGTAATTGTGAATGTAATTTATTTATTTATAATCTATTTTTTGCACTTGCAATTAAAAAAATATATATATTACTTCTAATTGTACTGTTACAATAAATATATTTAATTGTCTTTTCCAGGCCATACAAACTCGTTTTGCTGATGTGCTGGACAGCAAGGATGCACTTCTTGCAGCTGTCAGTTGTCCGAAATTTAAAACCCGATGGCTAAGAGATGAGGATAGGAAGCAGCGAGTGAAAGAGCTTCTAATGGCAGAGTGCGCCAGCATTGCTCCTGTGGCAGAAGCAGCTGCCAGTGTGCCCGCAAAGTCAGCCGTACCAGGTGATGGGATGGACTTTTTTGGCTTTGAGCTGGAACCCGAGGAGACTTACACTGCAGAAAAAGAGGTCATGGACTACTTGAGGTCAGGGGGATATGAGCTTGACAGTCTTAAGCAGTTCCCAAACATCAAGAATATTTTCTTGAAGTACAACACTCCAACTCCTTCTAGTGCACCTGTTGAGCGGCTTTTTAGTTTGGCCGGTTTGGTGCTCACTCCCAGACGAAACAGACTGTCTGATGAGAGATTTCAGAAGCTCCTGTTAATGCGATACAATCACTGCTTCACTGATTCCAGTCCACTGTCAGAACACTAGGACAGTGGCAGGCAGCTAAAAAAAACTAAACCGGTATAATATTAGGCTACATGTGGTGTTAATATTTTGTTTAAAAACGAATCTTTGCTTTTACTTTTTATTTCATGAAGGAATACTTTACTTTGCACTTTTTATTTCATGGAGGAATATCCAGAAACACTTGTTAGCCTAAAAGATTTACAATTGTGAAAACTCAGGAGAGACTGTATTTTCTTTGTACATAGTCAGAAATACTATGGTTACCGGTAATTTATACAAAAAATTCAGTTAATATTTTAAGTGATACTGATTTAATTGAATTTGTATATTATTTATTTTATATTATTTATTTGTTGTATTATATGTGCAGTAAGTTGAGTTAGTTGTGTTGTGAGTTACAGGACAAATCAGTCAGGAGAGACTTGCTGTGCTTGTTTTCTAAGAAAAATGTTCATAAACAAAAACATGGAAATATTTGAAAGTTAATATTAAGTCAGAAGAGAGTGACTTAATTTTGTTTTGTAGCCTTAAGAGAGGGTCCAGTTTTCAATAAAGTTCATTTTTGAGCTGGCTAAGAGTTTGTTTTTTGGAAAGGGTTTTGGAATGGGGGTGGCATATGAGAGTAATCTAGTAATCTAACTAGTAATCTAACTAAATTACTTTTGAAATCAAGTAATCGGACCAGTAATCTGATTACTTTTATCATCAGTAATCAGTAATCAGTAATTTAATTACATTTATAAAGTAACTTGCCCAACACTGCCTCACACACCGCGGACGAGCACTCACCTCAGAACAAACATTATGCATACCACTAAGTTTTTTTGCAAATGGTAGTTTTCTTTCTAACATCGGCGATGCAGAGCACATAGGGAAAGCAACAGTGTGTAGAGCCGTGAGAAAGGTGACCCTCGCCCTTAAACGCCTGTTACCAGTGATGGTGGTGTTCCCCGGGCACAAACCAAGGAGGAATTCCACAGGATTGCAGGTGGCGACTAATGTAGAAATCATATATTCTGTTATTTTAAATTATGAGAGTGGGGTCAGTAGCTTAATTAGCTGTCATTTTGCAGGCCTTCCAAATGTGATGGGGTGCGATGATGGGACACAAATCCCCATTACTGCGCCTGCAGAAAATGAAGCGGACTATGTGAATAGGAAATCCTTTCACAGCATCAATGTCCAGGTATGTGACCTACCATCTTAAAAAAATATGTACATGAAAAAGTATACATTACAACTAACTCATGTCATTCTCTGCACTGTAAAGATATGTGATGCAGCTTACATTGTGACAAATGTTGAAGCCAAGTGGCCTGGCTCGGTGCATGATCTACCGGGAGTGTCGTCTGAGCAACAGATTTGCACGTGGTAAGGAAGCTAAAGCCTTGTACAAAGTTTGTTGTCTCCCTTTTTAGATGCACTCAAATGTGTCCTCTATAATTACAGGAGAGTTTGATGGCTACCTGCTGGGGGATCGTGGCTATCCATGCCAGCCCTCTCTGTTGACCCCTTACCCTGACCCTGAGCCGGGGCCCCAACCACGTTTTAATGTGGCCCACTGTAGGACTAGAGCCCGGGTTGAGATGACCATAGGGATACTCAAATCCTGGTTCCAGTGCCTGCAGAAGCTCAGGGTCACCCCAGAGAGGGCATGTGACATCATTGTGGCATGTGTTGTTCTCCATAATATTGCAATTATTAGAGGAGAGCAACACGCTGCCGTACAAATCAATGACCCTGCGGATGACCATCCCATCCCTGCCGACGTCCAGGATGGAAGGGCTGCAAGGGACCTCATCGTAAGAAATTACTTTTGATTAAAAATAAAATACAAGACAAATTCACATGTGATTTGGTTCTTCTTTATTCCCTACAAGTATGAAAGCAACAGTCAGGATTTGTAATATAGTTCCAACCATTAACATATTCACCTGTTTCACCATGACAATGCACCCACCTCAACTGGCATTCCAATAATAGAATTTCGAGGTCGGTTTTTTAAATCTTCCGATCCAGGTACACCATTTCTTTTTCTGTTTTTTGTATTGTTTTCAGGAGGTGCACCCGGTACAACTCCTTTACTGGTAACTGGGAAACATATGGACGACATTTAATTCCTACAGTTCTACATACAGATTTAACATGGTCTCACTCAGTACGTTTACATGCACAGCTTAATTCGATTAAAGCCATAGCTCGACTATGCTCCGCAATTGGACAACTGCAATTGTCCGCGTATACATGGCGGTGAGTAAATCGATTCATTGGCCGGAGCATGTCATACCCCGGTACGATAGGTGGCGTGTGCCCATGTAACGGTTGTAAGGCAGTCAGGGATTGAGACACGTTTTAGGAATATCTTAGGTTTATTCCTTTGAAAAAGAAAAGAAAAACATGCCTTCAGGCAAAGGTGGACAGAGCATGCGGCTTCTCTCATCCATTTACATTAATGCAATAGTACAAAAATAACAGAAGAATAACAGAAATATTTTTATCTTAATAATCCTCATAACTTCCCCTGCAAAATGGGCATAACTGTGAGTACACAAAGTTACAGCACTTCATCATAACCTATTTACATTTCATATTTGGAGCAACATACCTTTGAAAAAGAAAAGAAAAACATGGCTTCAGGCAAAGGTGGACTTCACATGCAGCATCTGCACAAACAAAGTAAAATAACTGCATTGTATTACCCAGGCTACATTAACCACATGGACACCTGCTAGCGGCACATGGCCAGAAAACATTAACAAACTTTCTGTCATTACTTTAAAATGTAACCAGATCATCACAATGCATAGGGAATAATATCACACATGTAATATGTCGAAGTTTTCAACTTAAACACCATTTTACTATTTGAGAACTAATATACCGCAGTGAGTGCTTAGCACAGTGTACCTACCCGATGCAGAGCATGCGGCTTCTCTGATCGGGTACGGCAGAGGTGCAGGGACAAAACGCAGCAGATCCGCAGTACACAAACTGTCCACCGGCGGCTCCAAATCACATACTCAAAACAAAAATGCTTTATTATGGCGAAAATCACATAACACTAGACCCTATTTCTAACTCTGTTACACCCACCTCCCCCGAATTTCGCCAAATATAAGCAAGGACTGCACAGTATTCCTGAAAGCAACCAAGTACACCACCTGTCAACACTAGACAAAGGGTCACCAATTACAGGACAGCCAACCATGAAGGTATCCAATAAGGATGAAGTGAAAGAAGAGCCGCACAAACTCTCCAACCAACCACTGGCAGTAGGGTGCCTTATACACCCCACGAGACCCAGTAACCGCATACCAAAAGTCAACAAACAGAAATAAAGAAGTCCTCCTTAAACTAACCAAGGCCTGGTTCAACCATATCACTCAAATGTGTGTCAATAAGCCTTGACACCTACTGTCTAACCATGAAAGACTGGAAACGCCGACCTGTAAACAGACTGCACAGACGGACGTGTGTATGTAATGTCTTGCCTCAACATAGTATGGATCAGTCTGTCAGCTGGCCTGATAATGCGACCAAACCTAGATCTCACCTGTGTGGATAAACTAGGATTCTGAGATTGTGCAACAGGAGCTACAGTGTCAATACTATGTGAGTCAGTGGCATCGTCTGTCTGCGTCACAATAGTCAATCCATCAGTCTCTGTATGTGTGAGCACGTCTGTGTTACAACTATCTGACTGTGAATCCGTGTCTCTAGCAACATCTGTACTAACGTCAGTGTCAGGCACAAGTCTTGAGTCAGAGGTGAAGGACTCTTTGAGGCTTTCAGACACCTCTGGGTCGCTCTGAGAGACAAGAGGAGCAGATCCTGTTCCTTCCTTTCCAGCTTCAGAAGAGTCAGGAAATGACGATTGAACGACCCACTCTACGGTTCGTCCCTCTGAATCCACAGGTTCATGACCAGTCTCCCTCTGCACTTGCTGAGATTCTGAGCATGATTCAGAGGAATCATGATCTACATCCATGACATCTGGCAAAGAGTCTGGATCATCAATTGAGGCAGAATCGTTGCCTGACTTTGACAATTGAGCAGAAGGCGAGGATGAGCCTGGGTCAGTGAGGATACTTGTGTCATCCATGGGCAGGAAATTCACCAACATCAACATGTTACAGTGGACCACTCTTTCCTTTCCAGTAGCCGTGTCCCGTATCTTGTAAGTATGTGTCTCCGTGTTCCTGTCCACTACAGTGTACACAGTAGATTCCCAGCGATCTGCTACCTTTCTTTTCCCCCTCTCCTTCTTGTTGGCTACCAACACACGGTCACCAATGTCAATGGCAGGCCCCTTCGCTCTCCTGTTGTAGAGCTCAGCGTGACGGTGTTGCTCCTTCGTTGCATGTTCCTGAGCTATCAGCATTGCACCCTGTAGATCTTTCACAAGTGACACCACATACTTGTCGTAGCTGACTACAGCTGGATCATTCAGGACATTTCGAAAAAGCACATCAACTGGTAGACGAGGAATCCGTCCAAACATCAAAAAGAAAGGAGCATACCCTGTGGTCTCGTGAACCGTACTGTTGTACCTGAAGATGACAAGGCCAGTTGGCTTTCGTGTCAGGAGCCAGTGCACGGATCATGTTGCCAAGAGTTCTGTTAAAACGTTCCACGCTCCCATTGCCCATAGGATGATAAGGGGTGGTGTGTGATTTCCTTACACCAGAGACTCTGAGCAGCTCGCTGATAAGCTGACGCTCAAAGCTGGCACCTTGGTCGCTGTGGATACGTTCCGGGAAACCAAATATACAGAAAAACTTGTCCCAGAGGACTCTCGCCACCTGCTTGGCTGACTGATCTTTGCAGGGGAATGCCTGAGCCATTCTCGTAAAATGATCGGTCACCACCAATACGTCAACCGACCTGTTGCTTGCATCCTCAGCCGACCAAAAGTCGATGCAAACGAGCTGGAGTGGCCTGGTGGACATGATGCTCTCTAGGGGTGCTCTGTCAACAGGCTCAACCATCTTGCTGACGATGCAACGCTTACAGCTGCGGACATAGTCCCTCACATCCCTGTCCAGACTAAGCCAAAAAAAACCGTGTCTGACCAGCCCAAGACTTCTGAATTGACCCTGGTGACCAGCATCGTCATGGACTCCCCTCAGGACAGCAGCTTTAAGTGACTCAGGAACCACCTACTGGTGACGTTTAGACTTAGTGATCAGGTCTTTTGAAACTCTGTAGAGTATCCCATTACTCAAAACAAACTTTTCCCAGTGTTTCAAGTATCTTAAAGCTGTCACTGATTCTTTTGCTCGCTCCCTCCTGGAGGGTCTACGACGTCTCTCCACATAATACAAGACTCGAGAGAGGGCTTTGTCTTTGAGCTGTTCATCACGTAACTCTTTCTCTGTATATGCAGGGAGCGCTTCCTGTCCACCTGGGATTAACTGTGGCACATGGTGCAGAACAGCCACAGCACGGGTTCTTGCCCCACCAGTCTCCCATTCACTGTGTGACTGCAGCACAGAAGATATTTTGTCCATTCCAAGGGACTGAGTGTGGACGTGTACAGTAGCAGACACAGCTTGATCATCTCCCTGTACTGGATTCCCATCCCGGGCACTGGAACAGCGGAAGGTGTCTCGGACACTGTCGGTGGACAAACCGTGTACCTCAGAGAGGAGACTGTTAAGGGGCTCTTCAAGAAGTCTAAGACCGACTCTTTGCCTGACAAAGGGCACACGACTCAATGCATCAGCAACAACATTCTGTGGACCTGGAACATACTTAATGTCGAAGTTGTAGCCGGCTAACTTGGCCACCCAACGTTGCTCACAACAATCAAGCTTTGGTTTTGTCATGATGTGAGTCAACGGATTGTTGTCTGTCCACACTGTAAATACATGGCCTTTCAGCCAATGACTGAATTTGTCGCTGACAGCCCACTTCAAGGCTAAAAATTCTAAACGATGCGCCGGGTAATTCCTTTGAGACTGAGAGAGTGACTTGCTGGCAAACGCAATGGGCCTTGCCTTGGTTTCCCCCTCTTTAATCTGAGACAGAACAGCACCAATGCCGTCGAGAGAGGCATCCACAGACAACATGAAAGGACGGGTGAAATCAGGGTGAGCCAAGATCACCGCTTCTGCCAGCAACGATTTCAGCTTCCGGAAAGCCTTTTCCATGTCATGAGTCCAGTCAGATGCACTCAACTTCCTGTTCTGTGATCTCTGTTTGAGCTTCTGGTTGCCTTTGCATTTACGTTTCTGTCCTGTTAACAGAGAGAAGAGGGGCTTGGCAACGGCAGAATAATTTGGCACAAAGTGTTGGTAATAATTGAGCATCCCCAGGAAAGACCTGACCCGTCTTGCTGAGGGTGTCATGCCATCTGCCTCCATTAGGTCAGCACTTGTCATCTTCGCGATGCCATCGATCTTGCTAGGGTCAGTTGACACACCAGACTCATCAATCATGTGCCCAAGGAACCTCACAGACTTGCGAAGGAAAAAGCACTTTTTGGGGGCAAGTTTCAGGTTGTGGCTGCGCAGCCTGCTAAACACCATCTCTAAGCGCTGCAGAGCCGTCTCTTCGTCAGGAGCAAAAATGAGCAAATCATCCAAGTAGCAAAGCAGGCTCAGATAATTTTGGTCCCCAAAAATGCTAGTCATCATGCGCATAAAACTTCCAGGGCTGTTGCAAAGGCCTTGTGGCAGATGATTGTACTCGTACAAGCCCATTGGAGTGGTGAAGGCAGAGTACTTTCTGTCATGTTCATGCAATGGCATGTTATAGAACCCAGAGGTCAAATCCATAGTACTGAAGAGGGAATTTCCTCCAAGCGCCGTTAGGCAGTCTGCCTGGTGAGGGAGAGGGTGGGCGTCCTTAAAAGTTTGTTTGTTCAACCAGTGAAAATCTGTACACACCCGGAGATCACCATTCTTTTTCCATACAAGAACTAATGGAGACGCATATTCGCTGGTGGATTTCCTGATAATCTCTTTCTCCTCCATTTCTCTCAGTACTCGACGCAACTTCTGATATTGACTGGGAGGCACTCGTCTGAACGGGAGCCGGAACGGCCTGTGGTCTGAGAGGTGTATACGGTGGACAAATTCCTTCGCCTGTCCACAATCCAGATGATGACGTGAAAAGATGTCATTATAGTGCACAATCAGCTCAGTCAGCTTGTCTTTACACTGTGTAGGCACATCACATGAGTTCATGTCAATCTCACTCAATCCAACTGAGTTGAGTTTCTCGTTGGCAAAACACTCATTTTCAAAAAGACTGGCTACTAGGGAACAACTGGCCATTGATAGCTCTGCTGTGTCTGTGACATCCATGTCTTCGAGAGCAATACAGGGGAACATGTCAGCTAATTTAGCATTGCGCCTAACCAAAACAGTGTTAATAAGTTATAATAATATATATATATATATATATATATATACACTCACGGGCCACTTTATTAGGTACACCTTGCTAGTACCGGGTTGGACCCCCTTTTGCCTTCAGAACTGCCTTAATCCTTCGTGGCACAGATTCAACAAGGTACTGGAAACATTCCTCAGAGATTGGTCCATATTGACATGATAGCATCACGCAGTTGCTGCAGATTTGTCGGCTGCACATCCATGATGCGAATCTCCCGTTCCACCACATCCCAAAGGTGCTCTATTGGATTGAGATCTGGTGACTGTGGAGGCCATTTGAGTACAGTGAACTCATTGTCATGTTCAAGAAACCAGTCTGAGATGATTCGCGCTTTATGACATGGCGCGTTATCCTGCTGGAAGTAGCCATCAGAAGATGGGTACACTGTGGTCATAAAGGGATGGACATGGTCAGCAACAATACTCAGGTAGTCTGTGGCTTTGACACGATGCTCAATTGGTACTAATAAGCCCAAAGTGTGCCAGGAAAATATCCCCCACACCATTACACCACCACCACCAGCCTGAACCGTTGATACAAGGCAGGATGGATCCATGCTTTCATGTTGTTGACGCCAAATTCTGACCCTACCATCCGAATGTCGCAGCAGAAATCGAGACTCATCAGACCAGGCAATGTTTTTCCAATCTTCGATTGTCCAATTTTGGTGAGCCTGTGCGAATTGTAGCCTCAGTTTCCTGTTCTTAGCTGACAGGAGTGGCACCCGGTGTGGTCTTCTGCTGCTGTAGCCCATCCGCCTCAAGGTTCGACGTGTTGTGCTTTCAGAGATGCTCTTCTGCATACCTCTGTTGTAACGAGTGGTTATTTGAGTTACAGTTGCCTTTCTATCAGCTCGAACCAGTCTGGCCATTCTCCTCTGACCTCTAGCATCAACAAGGCATTTGCGCCCACAGAACTGCCGCTCACTGGATATTTTCTCTTTTTCGGACCATTCTCTGTAAACCCTAGAGATGGTTGTGCGTGAAAATCCCAGTAGATCAGCAGTCTCTGAAATACTCAGACCAGCCCGTCTGGCACCAACAACCATGCCACGTTCAAAGTAACTTAAATCACCTTTCTTCCCCATTCTGATGCTCGGTTTGAACTGCAGCAGATCGTCCTGACCATGTCTACATGCCTAAATGCATTGAGTTGCTGCCATGTGATTGGCTGATTAGAAATTTGCGTTAACGAGCAGTTGGACAGGTGTACCTAATAAAGTGGCCGGTGAGTGTATATGCCAACAATAATCAAACATGGCAGTAAAAGTGGGCATTAAACTGTATAACTGTTTTTAAAAAAAGGGGGAAAAAGGCCGACATGTGCCTATACAATATGCAGCCGGTGCTCGGAAAAGGCTCGCAACAAAAAGATGAGCCACACATTTAGAAACATTTGCATGAACTATCTAACAGCAATACCTTAGTCAGAAAACATATGAGGCTGAACTTTTTGCTAAAATGTCACAGTTATGGAAGTATTGAAAATGTTGGAGCGGCTGACTTGACCACACGAAACCGAGAGATGGCTGTCTCGACCGCAGTACGCGATCGGTCATTAATCAATAATCGTATTTACCGTGTAACTGCACACAACTTTATTTAAAGGCAAGCTAATGGAAAACATGTTTGTTTGTATGTTGGTGTCCGGTGCATGTGGATGTGCGGCTCCTTCGGCGGAGCGGTTCATGTTAATAGCGGAGTCCGGGAGGGTTCACCTTCACGGCGTAGTTACGAGGGATGTGCGACTATCGTTTTAAAAAATACTAAATTGTTTTTTAAAGTTAGAAAGATATTAGATATTCAACCGATATTCATGCTCCGAATTACAGCGATCATACACGGGGAACTAAAGCCGCGATCATCGGGCACCGCTTCAAGACTCACAGTATGCAACACAACGTCCTTTTGATCATAACAATATAAATTGATTGACACATTTCTTAACGATCAATGATCGATCGATTAATTATGCCCATCCCTAGTAGCAACACTTCTTTCTACTTTTGAAATAAAAAAAATAAACATTTTGGTCATACCTGATCGAGGAGCATCTCAAAGTGCATAAAAACAAACTAGTGCACATTAGTAGTAACGTTTGTTTGTTTTCTGTAGCTCTCTCTTGGGCTGTGCATGAACATACCATTGTAGTACAGCTCCGTACGATGCACCCAACTGCGCGTTTGCACGGGTCCCTCTCCTGAGATCCCTCTGGAAAGTTTGCGCGGAAAGTCGGGTGTTTCTCAACGTGGTGCCTCCGCACGCTGTAATCTTTCAGAACCGCGACCATTACAAATTAAACACATCGGTTTGGCATTTAAACTTGGCGGTAACATAAATAAATATTTATCCGTCCAGGGGTTAAACCGACGGTTTTCATTTTCAATTGTACGTTTCTGCTTTGAGAAAGACGTGTAGTTTTCTACTACCGGCGACTACTAGAGCTACCACTTCTGTCAACAAAAACGCACAGACTTATGGGTTGAATGTTGCTAGGATACGTGGAGTGTTGCATTCATGGTCTGTACTACTGTAGGAATTTTTAAAGGCTCTCAAAATGCTTATTTTTTTATATGTGGTTCTCACTCTGCCTTTCTGGTGGGCCCACGGGACCTTACGAGAGCCGAGTTGACGGATTTCCGTCATAGCGACGGAAAACTTTAACCCCTGCACATGCAGCATCCGATGCAGAGGATGCGGCTTCTCTCATCCATTTACTGGATAGCAATATTAATGCAATAGTACAAAAATAACAGAAGAATAACAAATATTTTTATCTTAATAATCCTCATAACTTCCCCTGCAAAGTGGGCATAACTGTGAGTACACAAAGTTACAGCACTTCATAACCTATTTACATTTCATATTTGGAGCAACATACCTTTGAAAAAGAAAAGGAAAACATGGCTTCAGGCAAAGGTGGACTTCACATGCAGCATCTGCACAAACAAAGTAAAATAACTGCATTGTATTACCCAGGCTACATTAACCACATGGACACCTGCTAGCGGCACATGGCCAGAAAACATTAACAAACTTTCTGTCATTACTTTAAAATGTAACCAGATCATCACAATGCATAGGGAATAATATCACACATGTAATATGTCGAAGTTTTCAACTTAAACACCATTTTACTATTTGAGAACTAATATACCGCAGTGAGTGCTTAGCACAGTGTACCTACCCGATGCAGAGCATGCGGCTTCTCTGATCGGGTACGGCAGAGGTGCAGGGACAAAACGCAGCAGATCCGCAGTACACAAACTGTCCACCGGCGGCTCCAAATCACATACTCAAAACAAAAATGCTTTATTATGGCGAAAATCACATAGCACTAGACCCTATTTCTAACTCTGTTACACCCATTTCAACTAGTGGTAATAGAGCCACCGGTTGACCTCTTTACGTCACCAGCAACAACAAACACATTCGAGAAATATGGCGCACGAAGAGGAACTCGAAGTTACATCCTCCCTCATTTTGTATGTTATGTACGCGATTATTATTCAAAATAGTTACACTGTGGCGCTCTTGCTTTTGGTGATTTCGTATGAAAGACGCCACCGCAAAATGTTAGAGGAGGGTGTCATGCAGACCAACAATGTGTTGTTGAACTTTGCAGTCTCTCTGCTGCAAAGAAGGTCTCCACGAACATGCTGGATGTGGGTCAGAAGCAAAGACTGGTGGGAGAGAGTGGTTTTGATTGAATTTAACGACGAAGAGTGGAAAGACAACTTTCGCATGACCCGCAGGTCCTTCAACAAATTGTGTGGGCTGATATGATGGAAGGAGTCCTGAAGCCTGAGGACGTGACCGTTCGTGCACCGGTACCGCTCGAAATGAGGGTTGCCATTGTTCTGTACAAACTGGCCAGTTGTGCCGAATACAGAGTTGTGGCCAATCAGTTCGGCGTCCACAAATCAACTGTAAAGAAGTTTGTGTATATGTTCTGCAAAGGAATGGTGTCGTCGGTAATCCACAACTTCATCAAGGTGCCCACGGCAGAAGAAGCAATCGGCATAGCACGCCGATTTGAACAGAAGTTCAGCATCCCACAAATCATCGGTGCATCGATGGAACCCACATTCCAGTTTTACTGCCAAGTGATGGCTACAAAGACTTTGCAAACCGCAAAGGCTGGCCCTCGTATGTGCTCCAAGCCGTGGTCGATGACATGTATCGGTAAGTTTGAGCCAAACACCTTTATTTCGATTTTCTGTACAGTATGTGCATCATGAACGCTTACTAACTGCTGATATGATTCCTTATAGATTGTGGAACATCAACTGCATGATGCCTGGGTGTGCTCACAACGCCAACGTGCTTAGGCAGTCAACGTTGTTCAGCCAGGCCCATTTTCTACCAAAAGTAAGTGCTACTGTATTCAAGATATTTTACTGCATGCATACAATAGTATGCATGCAAGTTCAGTATTACCCCCGTCACCGTGTCTTCCACATCCTGGTATAACCCTTTTGTCTGAACCTTTAATGTTAAAAGCACTGCATGAAAAGTAGCTTATGCGGCCAAGCTACTTTATCAATAAAGGAGTTAAACTACTGAAAACTTACTTGATACAGGAAAAAGTGAAGCTACTGAGAATTGTAGTAAGTTACTAGCTTAGCTATAAGTAGTGAAACTACTGGTGAACACTGGTAACCATTTTGTCTTTTTACACTCAGGAACCAAGAGAAATCAACCACTTTCTGTTGGGAGATCCAGCGTATCCACTTATGGACTGGCTCATCAAAGGCTACACCCATTCCCCAAACATCACCCCCGAGCAGGAGTAATTCAACGTGTATTTAAGCTCTGCAAGGACCACAGTAGAGATTGCATTTGGGAGGCTGAAATCACATTGGAGTGTATTGCTCAAGCGCAGTGACTTCCACTTTACATTCACCCCTCACATAATCACGACCTGTTGTGCATTGCACAATTTCTGTGAGGATGAGAAGGAGTCTGTAAACCCCACCTGGACAGAAGAAGCTGCTAGACTTGCATTGGATATGCCACAGCCAGGTGTCCGTGCTTTCAACACATCCGACAATACGACTGGACAGAGGATCAGAACGACGCTCACAGATTATTTGAGTGCAAACTTCCCCCTGCGCCAGCGATACTTTTAGATGTCTTGGTATTTTGTTAATAGTTGGACACAATTTATACAGTTAATGTACAGTTTACACTACTATAAATAAAGAAACACTTGTGAAAGTTGCAGTTAAGAGTTTTATTACACAAAACGTCTAGATACAATTTTAACATTTATTATATTTACTGTGTCAAGCTGTGCTGTGGAAGTTGATGGACCCTCCTCCTGGTGATGCCCAGCCATGTTCTGTTGAAGGACAAGCATGTGCTAGTTTGTCCATTATCTATGCTCAAATTGCTCATCACTTCTGTGTACATGTCAAACTCCAAATTCCACTCAAGAATGTAAATGAATATGAATGGGTAGCACTGCCAGTAGCTATACATAATTGTGACAAGGTAGATGCCACGGGGTTCAGAAGGTAGGGAAATCACACAGTCAGTCTCCGTTATAATAGGTTTTAATTGCCTATACAATTGTGTCGCACACTGTCGTCGCCGCGGGCCCAGCTCTGGCTCCGGTCGCCGACCCGTGTGCTCGGGTCTCCGCTCTCCCGGGTCCAGCACGCTACTGTGTTTATAAAGGGAGAGAGTGATTAGCCCAATGGAACCCAGGTGTGCCAATCACTCTCACCTGGCGCGGCTCTCACGAGCCCTCTCCACAGCTCCCCCTTGCGGCTGATGCACCACGCCCCCCCACATACCTCCACCGCCTGATTTAGGCCGGGGACCCATCCGGCCTAACCCACTCCCCCCCCCATCCCCATGGGAACGGGACAGGAAGTCGGCCACAGCCATCTGCGCCCCCGGCCTATGGATCACCCGGAAGTTAAATGGCTGCAGTGCCAGATACCACCGGGTGATCCGGTTGTTAACGTCCTTCATGCGGTGGAGCCACTGGAGGGGAGCGTGGTCCGAGCAGAGGGTGAATGGGCGCCCCAGCAGGTAATACCGCAGGGCATCGACCGCCCACCGGATGGCCAGGCACTCCCTCTCCACGGTGCTGTACCTGGCCTCCCGTTCTGACAGCTTCCGGCTGATGTACACCACCGGCCGGTCGACACCCCGTACCTGCTGGGACAGGACGGCCCCCAGCCCCCTGCCCGATGCATCCGCCTGCACGACAAAAGGGAGAGAGAAGTTAGGTGTGTGGAGGAGGGGCTCCCCACAGAGGGCCTGCTTTACCCTCTCAAGCGACTCCTGGCACTGCTCCGTCCACTGGACCGGATCTGAGGCACCCTTTCGGGTGAGGTCGGTCAAGGGGCTGGTCAGCTCCGCGAAGTCTGGAATAAACCGCCGGTAATAGCCGGCCAGCCCCAGAAACCGCCGCACCTCTTTTTTTGTCTTGGGCCTTGGGCAGGCTGCAATCGCTGCCGTCTTATCTACCTGCGGACGCACCTGCCCGCCGCCCAAGTGGTACCCCAGATACCGTACCTCCCTCCGTCCAACTGCACACTTCTTTGGATTGGCCGTGAGCCCCGCCTGCCTCAGTGACTCGAGCACCGCAGCCACCTGCTGCACATGCTCCGCCCAGGTGCCACTATGGATGATTACATCATCCAGATAGGCGGCAGCATATGCAGCATGTGGACGCAGCACTCTGTCCATGAGGCGTTGAAATGTGGCTGGGGCCCCGAACAATCCAAACGGAAGTGTGACAAATTGGTACAAACCGTACGGAGTGGAGAAGGCCGTTTTCTCCTTAGACTCTGGAGATAAGGGAATCTGCCAGTAGCCTTTGGTTAAATCCAGCGTCGTAAAAAAACGAGCCGTGCCCAGGCGATCCAGGAGTTCGTCCACCCGGGGCATAGGATAGGCATCAAACCGTGAAACCTCATTCACCTTGCGATAGTCCACACAGAACCGGATAGACCCATCCTTCTTGCCCACAAGAACGATGGGGCTACACCAGGCACTGTTGGACTCTTCTATTACCCCCATCTCCACCATAGCTTTCAATTCTGCCTGAACCACTTTTCTCTTGTGCTCAGGTAACCGATAGGGCCGTGAACGCACCGTCACACCCGGGTGGGTCTCAACCCGGTGTTGAATAAGGCTTGTGCGTCCCGGCCGGGGGGAGAATACATCCGCATAACGTTGCTGCAACCTGTCTATGTCTGCTCTCTGGGACGGTGAGAGCTGTTCCCCACAAAGGAGCGAGGCAGGATTGGTCGATTTTGGTACCTCCGGCCCCAACTCATCTCTTTCTGCAATTGCCGTCACCAGAGAAACAGGCTCCGCCTCTCTCCACGCTTTAAGGAGGTTGAGGTGATAAATTTGTGTCGCCCCTCCCCTGTCCGAACGCACAATCTCATAGTCAACGTCACCCACTCGCCGTGTGACCACAAAGGGTCCTTGCCACTTGGCGAGTAATTTGGAGGTAGCCGAAGGGAGCAATACAAGCACTTTATCTCCCTGTGAAAATTGTCTTAGCCTAGCTCCTCTATTGTACAGCCGCTGCTGCCGTTCCTGGGCCTGTAGCAAATTCTCACGTGATAACTGTCCTAGTGTGTGGAGTTTTGCTCTCAGGTCCAGGACGTATTGCACCTCGTTCTTACTCGGGCTCGGACCCTCCTCCCAGCTTTCCTTAACCAGGTCCAAAACCCCACGTGGTGTCCTACCAAACAATAGTTCAAAGGGAGAAAATCCCGTGGAGGCCTGGGGTACCTCGCGCACTGCAAACAACAGAGGGTCTATCCACCTATCCCAATTACGACTATCCTCGTGCACAAACTTACGGATCATGGACTTCAAAGTCTTATTCAGGCGCTCCACGAGGCCGTCCGTTTGGGGGTGATATACACTGGTTCGAATTGACTTGATGCCCAATAATCCGTATAGTTCTCCCAGTGTCCGTGACATAAATTGTGTGCCTTGATCAGTCAGGATCTCTTTCGGGATCCCGACTCGGGAGATAACTTGAAACAGTGCCTGCGCCACACTCTTTGCAGAGATGGTGCGCAGCGGTACTGCCTCCGGATATCGCGTTGCGTAATCCACGAGAACTAACACAAAGCGATATCCGCGTGCGCTCCGGTAAAATGGCCCGATGAGGTCCATCCCGATGCGCTCGAACGGCACCTCCATTAGAGGTAATGGCCGCAGCGGCGCTCTCGGGATGGCCGGCTGGTTAACCAGCTGGCATTCGGGACAAGACGCGCACCAGCGGCGCACGTCTGCCCAAATGCCTGGCCAATAGAATCGGGCCATTACCCGGTTCAGTGTCTTCTCACACCCCATATGTCCAGCCATTGGGTTATAATGAGCCGCCTGGAACACTATTTCCCGGCGGCTCTTTGGTACCACCAACTGTGTAGTTATTTCCTCTGTCTGAGTGTCACGACTCACTCTGTATAGTCTGTCCCTACGCAATGAAAAATGTGGATACGTTAACGCTGCGTCAGGGCGCACCATGTGACCATCAATTCTTATCACTTGGTCAAAGGCAAAGCGTAGAGTATCGTCACGAGACTGCTCGAGTGGAAAATCTTCCATGGAGTCGAACACGGGAACCCGCGGAGCCTCCTGTGAAGGCTCCGCCGGCTCCCCCTCCCCGTCTGCAGTGTCGGACGACCTCGCGTCACCGCTGAGCACAGCGCACGTATCCCCTGTCCCTGTCGGCCGTGAACGCACCCCCGCACACTGTCCCACTAACCTATCAAACCCTGGCCAATCAGTACCCAGAATCAGGGGATGCGTCAGGCGGGAGCTAACCGCTGCCTTTACACTATGCTTTTCCCCCTTAAACTGAATTTCCACCCGTACTACAGGGTATGTGTGAATATCCCCATGCACACACCTAATATCCACACCTCCCGCCTCTATCAAAGCCCCGGGTCGAATCAGGTTCTGATGAACTATGGACTGCATGCAGCCTGAGTCCACCATCGCCTGATGTGTACCCCCCTGAATCCTTACCGGAACGCTGTACGTCCCCCCTGGACCGGGGGAGGGTGCTGGAGGGCCGACAACCCGGATCACCTGGCCCACCTCCATGAGGGGGCACTCCCCTCGGAAGTGTCCGAGCTGCCCACACCTCCAGCACTCCTGCCCTGCCGCCTGAGGAGCCCTCTGTGGGTCGAAAGCCGCGCCTGTAGCGGCTGAACCCTGGGGAGGGAAAGAAAGAGACGGGGGATTAGTGCGGGGGAGAGGGGAGGGCCGATTATTGTTATAGAATGAGCGGGGTCTGGGGGATGGTCGAGTGGGTGTCCAGTGCGGGGGCCCCGACGTGGGACCTCTGCGGGGTGCCGCCGTGGGCCCTCCCGGAGGGACCGGCCGGCCCTCCTGAGCCCGGCCCCGGGAGAGGACGGCCAGATGGTCCTCCGCCAGGGTGATGGCCCCGGCTAGGTCCGCCGGGCGGTGGCACATCACCCAGTCCGAGGTGGCGGCTGGGAGCCCCTCCACGAACTGCTCCAGGACGATCTTCTCCACTATCCTCCCCTCGCCGGCGGACCCCCCTGGTTGCAGCCACCTGGTCGCCGCGTCCTTTAAGTGCTGGGCGAAGATGAACGGCCGCTCGGCGGGCCCCAGCTTGCCCCCCCGGAACCGGCGTCGGTGGTCCTCGGCTGACAGCCCCAGCCTGTCGAGTACCGCCCTCTTCACCTCCCCGTACTGTCCTCGGGAGACGGCGGGCAGCCCCAGCGCCGCCGTCTGTGCATCCCCTGACAGCAGGGGAAGCAGCCGCACGGCCCACTCCTCCACCGGCCAGCCGCATGCTGCCGCCGTGGCCTCAAACATGTCGAGGAATGACTGCGGGTCATCGTGGGCCGCCATCTTCTGCACCGTCATGCCGGTGAACGAGGGGGGCCGGTGCCGCTGCCCGCCTCACCATTGTCTCCAGCAGCTGGGTCTGCCTCTCCGCCTGGCCCTGGAGGGCCGCCAGCTGCTGACGGCTCAGGACCGCCTGGTCCCGGTTCATCGCCGCCACCTCCGCCAGCATCTGGGCCAGCGTGTTCATGGGCTGCTGAGCTTCCATCCTACCCGTCCCTGTTCAGGTGCCAGTGTGACAAGGTAGATGCCACGGGGTTCAGAAGGTAGGGAAATCACACAGTCAGTCTCCGTTATAATAGGTTTTAATTGCCTATACAATTGTGTCGCACACTGTCGTCGCCGCGGGCCCAGCTCTGGCTCCGGTCGCCGACCCGTGTGCTCGGGTCTCCGCTCTCCCGGGTCCAGCACGCTACTGTGTTTATAAAGGGAGAGAGTGATTAGCCCAATGGAACCCAGGTGTGCCAATCACTCTCACCTGGCGCGGCTCTCACGAGCCCTCTCCACAGCTCCCCCTTGCGGCTGATGCACCACGCCCCCCCACAATAATATTAGGACACACTTCAGTAGGCCCCTCCGGATCTCTCCCTGTGGCAGCAGACAATCATCCTCCTCCTCCTCCTCCTGTGATGCAGGAAAATAATCTGTTTCAGAATACTTTTAACTACCATCTGAGGCAAGATCTGAGTATGGAATACTTACAGCTGCAGGGTTTACAGTTGTTTCAGTCGGAGGCTGAACCAGGCAGATGTCACCATCCACAACTGTTGGGTGGGTGGATATATATTTGTTAAAAAGTAGGCTACATATTTATATATTAGTTATATTTTTTTTAAATACATAAGTGTATACTTGCATCTGATGTAGGCACTGGGGTGACAAACTCAGATGAGCTTCCCCCGGGGATGCCTTCAGCCACAGGGTGACCCCTATTTTGGCTGAGGGCCAGCTCCTCAGCCTCTGTCAGAGGTGGTGGAGGTGGCCCTCCACCCGTTTTTCGGGCCTCTGCCTTCTTTCTGTTGGCTGAGCAGAACTCAATGTTTGTTTTTAATTAGTATTTTAATGAGTGTTGGTGTAGGCTACAGCGTCACATTTTAAATGACTTCAATAGGTATAAAATATAAATGTGTTTGTATCAATCTACTAAGTGCAGTATTAAGTGAGAGGACGCTGAAAAACAACATTTTGTTAGGGGTTTAAATTACTATTTGAAGTAGCCACTGAATTAATATTTACTTTGTTTAATAGCCTCAATAGTCAATTTAAAAAAATTACATTAAAATCAAAGTGCGGTGCAATCATAGGCTAGCAAAATATGCCTTACCATTTTGAATTATGTTTTTATGTTTCATTTTTAGCTGCTTCCACGTCCGTTTTTCTCCTGTAGAATTGCACCTAAAAGAAAATCAGATTTCATTAGGCTACTACTTATAGGCCTATTCATAACTATAGGCTATGCTACGATCTTACGGTTAAATGTTACGTCAATGGAATAGTACATTCAAACTTACACGTTGACTCGGGCAGCAATGTTCTCCCTTGCGTCTCTCTCTCCTTCGCTGCTGCGGCGGTGTTGCATCTACGGTAAAATATATGTTCATATTCGCCGTAGGCCAACATCAGGACCTCCAGCTCCAGCACGTTAAAATAAGATCGTTTTGTTTCCGTTGTCATGGTGACTCGTGGTATCGGGGCTCCATTGATGATGGCTTTTTATAGTGGTTGTGCACGCGCGTTACTCGAGGTTAACATCCTCCGAGTTGACAGAACTTACTCAGATCTGCTGTTCTGGAACCGAATACTCAGAGTATCCCATCTCAGAGTATGTCAACTCAGAGGTCAGGGTTACACTCAGCGTTTGTTGAACCTGCTTTCTGGAATACCCCCCAGGCATATTCCTTCCAGTGTTTAGACTGTGATATTTGAAAATGTTCTTTTAAGGATTCTCTCCATTCTTCATCTGAAATGTCTATAGATAACTATTTCCCTCATAGTTCCTTTATCTTAGTTTCCATTTTTGTTACATTTTGAAGGATTGAGTAAATATTTGCTAGTTTTATGTTTTTACTCCCGTTTTCTGCTATAAATCTTAGTATATAGTTATCTAGGTTCCCCTGATTGTTCTGATTTACATAACTCCTTACTTGCAAGTATTTAAAAAACTGTTTTTGTTCTAAACCATATCTAGACACCAATGTTTCATATGGTTATATGGAGTTATTATTGAATAATTGTATGTCACTGATTCTTGAGAGTTTGGACAAAACATGTCCTACATAGAAAAGTCTAATTTATATTAAAAATCAAGAAATTCATCATGATTTACATACTTACAAAGTTAGATCTAAAGGAACTGTGTATACCAATGTTATTTTTATCACACATTTTTAACTTTTTTTTTTATGTGAATTTGTTTAAATATATGGTCTGTAGTTAGGAGGTCCATGTTATTGTACCTGTCCTCAGCAAGATGTCACAGTATTGACCCACCCAAAAAACCTTTAAAAACTCTATAAGTTTGCAAATATATATATTAAATAAAAAATAATGGTTATTAATATATAAAACAATACATGAAGTGAACTTCAAACAATATTTTCCCTAAAAATCTGCCTATCAAAATTGTGTCCTAAATTTCTGTCAACTCCGTCAGATTTTTTCATAATCCTCACTAAATCAGGAAATAGCATGAACAGCTATATCTCTGAGGACCCCTCTTTCTCTCCCTGCCTGTTCTGAATGCAACACTACCACACAGGCCCTGGTAAGTTTTACATTTTTGGATATTTTAGACAAACAATGTTGCTATTCCTACGGTCACAGCTGCAACATGTCAACACCGTCGCTCCGTTATGATAAATTTTTTTTGTAGTGGATTAAATTTAGGCATTTTAGTGAGGTTATTGAGGCAGCTAGCAACTAAGGAAAAACCAGCTAGCTGCAGTGTACAATAAATGTTTTGGCAGGAAAATACATGCCCTTTTGTCAACTCCATCAGACGTCAACTCCGTCAGGTTCTACGCCTGACGGAGTTGACATGTAAGCTGACGGAGTTGACAAATCCACCTATAACCTCTTAATGTGCTAATATAATATTATTTGTAAACATAGTAAAGAATTAAAATGTTATTTCAGGGTTTTATTTACACATACATGTAAATATATAGCATGGATTACATTATTACATTATACATTATTTAACCTTGTACTGTATATCCTACACTTCTGACTTGTAGAGCATGAATAGGCTGTGGTCTACTTATTATTGTGTAACTTTCCCAGCATTTATATTATATAATTATATAATTAAATTAAAGGGCCAGTGTGTAGATTTTGTGAAACTAAATATTACATTGAATGGCAGCCTCTATGGAGGAACCCGCTTCTAAAGGGCTCATCCATTTTCATTACTTCAATTTGTATTGTAGGAAAGCATGGCTAGACAGAAATTGTCAGTCGAGGATCAAAGGAGAAGAAATAGAGAGTACCAACGAAAGAGAAGGGAGAAATTAAACAGTGACCCAGAGAGAAAACATGAGATGCAAGCGAAGGAAAGACAGAGGTGGAAGAAGAGAGTTCAAGACAAAAAAGTAATACAAATAGGTGACATGGGAGACAGGGCAATGAGGTACCAGAGAAAGTATTGGAAAGATGCACAGAAAAGGTCCAGACAGCAAAGGTCCAGTGAAGTGCTGCAAGCAGACACACCCCCAGATAGTCCGCTAGATCAAAGTATTGAAGAATGCAATACCAGACAGTCTCTTAGACGAGAAAGGGAGAGAAGAAAAACTAGAAAAAGGCATTCAAGAGAAATAAAAGCTTTGAAACAGAAGTTAAAGAAGGTAACGAAACAGCGAAACAAACTGAGAAAGCAAAAATGGCGAAGAAAAAAGGCTGCAAATAAAAACACACTGGACTCCCCAGGGACAGAAACTAAAAAAATGCTATCAGGAAGCAAACTCAGAAATCCAAACATCAAGAAAGCCCTTCTCTTCCACAACATCCTCAGAAGAGAGCTTAAGATGAACAAACAAACTCCTGCGTCACGGCGTCAGGCACCAGCGCTGAGTTTGTCAGGCAGGATTCTCAAGAATATCGCCTCCTTAACAAAATCAAACAGTTTGGGTTAACTTACAAATTAATGAGAGGAAAGAAACAGACAGCACAGAAAAAGACATTCCTCCAGCGTATCACACAGACTGTTCAAGATTTCTTCATTAACTCTGCACGTGTGACAACTGATAAGATGGACACCATCACTAGGAAGAAGATGAAGCACCAGAGAATGATCCTGACAGACTCCATGATCAACCTCCACACTGATTTCCTCATTAGGAACCCAACTGTGAAGCTGAGCTATTCTGCATTCTGTGCTCTGAGGCCATTCTATGTTACAGCACCAAAAGCATCTGATCGGAAAACATGTCTGTGTCAAATGCATGAAAACGCATGCTTAATGCTCGAGGTCCTTAGATCATCCGGTGTTGTGAAGTCGAACAAACTGGATGACAGTTTTCAATTAGTTTGCTGCTTCCCAGCAAGTGAGGCCTGCCTTCTTCGCACCTGCTCACAATGTTTAAACAAAGGCACCATTCCAACCCAAGAGCAAGACAAAATCCATGTTCAGTGGAAGCAGTGGGAGAGAGTTGAAGACACAGCCAATGGAGTCCACGTCAACACTAAGCTCGTCCAACACAGAGGCATGTCTTTCAGAGCTCATCAAACTCTATGAGCAAAAACTCAGAAATGAAACCACAACACACGTGTGTTTAGTGCGAAACCAGTCAAAAGCATACAGAAACACAATTGAGACCTGTGATGAAAGTACAGTAACTGTCCATGTTGACTTTTCGGAATCCTGGAGATGCAGGTATCAATCTGAAGTCCAGGCCTGCCATTTCGGACAAAATCTGCCACAGATAACGCTGCATACCGGGATGTATTACACTAAGGGTGCAAAGGGAGGATTTTGCACAGTTTCAGAGTCAAAAAGACAGGATGCTGCAGCAATCTGGACACACATGGATCCAGTCCTAAAATATATCAAGACGAAATATACACAGGTTACCACTGTGCACTTTTGGTCTGATGGTCCAAGCAAACAATATAAGAACAAGAAGATTTTTTTTCTTCTGTCTAGTGTCCCACCTACACTGTTTTTTGAAAGAGTAACATGGAACTTCTTTCCCACTTCTTTCCCATTGGCGGAACAGTGAAAAGAAAGCTGACAACCTGGTCCTGAGAGGAAATGACGTGGCGGATGGAAACACATTCTTTGAAAAAGTGTCAAACAGTCTGAAAGGTGTTCAGCTGTACTACATTGTAGAAGAAGACATGCAAAGATATGACACACTTCTCATGCAACCTCTCAAACAGGTTCCCTGCACAAGACAGATACACCAGGTCATCACACATGAGAACAAGATCCACCACAGACAACTATCCTGCTTTTGCAGCGAGATGTTGGTTTGCCAGTGCTTCAGCCCAGCTACCTTCTATTACCATGGCTACCCAGAGAAACAGCAGAGTGATGCAAGGAAGGCAAGGAAGAAAAGACCTTTGGTCATGTTGATGGAGGAGATGGAAGGGGAGATGGAAGAAGAGATGGAGATAGAAGATATGATGGAGCGGGAGTTGGATGAGGAGCCTCTGAAAGGTCCTGAGGGTACTATGCCAGTAACTACTGTTAGCAGCCTTAATAATAGAGACTGGCTATCAGTAGTGTACGATGACCACTGGTGGCTAGCCAAGACCATTGCTGTGGATACTGAGCACCAAGATGTAAAAGTGGAGTTTCTGCATCCCCATGGTCCAACAGCAAATGTTAAACCTAAGCTTGGCAGGAAGGATGTCTGTTTCTGCCCAGTTGAAGACATCATAGTGAAACTAATGGGAACTGCATCACCAGTCCAATCAAGAACAAGAGAGATCTACAGCATAGCCCCTGATGTGATGGACTTCATAGAGCGTGAGCATGTCCGACGCCTTTTACTCAAAGCATAAGTGCAGGTTATTGTTGCAAGCATTTTGAGCAGTGTTGTTATTAAGGAATGTCAATTTAAAATCACACGCAGTGTGAAGTAAGCAGTGCAGGGCAATCACACACACACAATCACACACACACAGCCACACACACACACACACACATACAACCACACACACACACAAACACATTCACACACTATCTCTTTCTCTCTCACACACACACACACTCACACACCACTTTAAAAAAAGAGAACTTACAGTGTTTATTATCTGATTTATGTTCAATATCACACACACACACAGCCACACACAAACACACACACAGCCACACACACACTCACAGCCACAACCACACACACACACACACACAACCACACACACACTCACAGCCACAAACACACACACACGTTCACACACTATCTCTTTCTCTCTCTCTCTCACACACACACACTCACACGCCACTTTAAAAAAAGAGAATTTACAGTATGTTTATTATTATCTGATTTATGTTCAATATAGGACAAGAGTAGTTAGTTCTTCATCTTTTGTCACCTCCATCTGTTTAAAAACATATTTGTTGCACATCAGTTTTTCGTCAACACCGTCAGTTCTTCGTCAACACCATCAGCTCTTCTGTAGGTTTTTGTTAATTTTTGAAAAAGATGTTTATTCATTGTTCAGTTTAAGTTGTTTATGTAATAAAGGACCATCTGATCTACATCCTCTTATGTCTTGTTTATCTAAGGAAATTGTTTTTATAGTATTAAAATTAAAAACAAAGATTGAAAATGCAGACATTTAGAAATCTAGGTTTTCAGAATAGTGTGAAATCACAACATAAGTTTATATATTGTATTTTATTACATATCAGAGTAATGCTACCCATACATCAGAAGACTTTGAAAAGATTTGGAAAAGACTCTTGGAAAACTATCAGCTCACACCTGCTCACATCTAAAGACAAAGTGTTTAGAGTTTTAGTCACAGCCGAGTCTCAGACAGAGATTTTACAAAGACTGTGAATCTTGCAGGGTCACTATTTACAAGACTACAACTAGATTATGTTATTCTTTTTTCCCACCATGCAATTTTTTGCCATCATGCCCTTGGTAGAAACTAGTTATGGGCATTTTAAGAAATTTCCTTGATCGATCATCGCTAGAATTATCGATCAATTATCGATTAATCGTTATTTTTCTATAGGCTATATTAAATTTCCCGTTGGTAGAAAATACAAAATGCAGCATGTTTTTATCAATGAAATCTTTATTCCAACAATAATGTATAGGCCAACAATAATACAAGACAGTTAACTTGAAGACCTACAACTGTTAAAAATAATAAATACATGCATTATAGGTTGTAGGCCTATGCGGCGCTCGTAAAAGCCGAACAATGCGCCTATAGGCGCTCTTAAAGGTTTGGAAACGATTCAACAAGACTAAATCTGTATTCCAATTACAATAAGTAGCCTACTTATCTATGGAGCCAGTATTCTGTCATAATTCAAACCTGAAAAAAAAGTTTCAAAGGCTTGTAAGTCTGTGTTTGAAAACTCAACACCTTGTAAAAAAGGTTTTGCAACACAAACAAAAAAAATGTCAAACATCTGCAAACATGATTTTGTGTTCTATTTTATCTTCTTCATCATTTTCACCAACACATTTTCAAAGCTAAAATGTTTTCACAAACACATTTTCAAAGTTTAAAAATGTTCACCAGCGCATTTGCAGAGTTTCAAATCTGACACTGTTCTAACAATGTATTACTTTGTTTCCCGGTTTTGAAACCTTGTAAATGGGATTCTGCAAACAGGTGTTCATACATTGAGAAATACGTTTTGAAAGGTTGATTTTTATTTTTTTTTTAAACTTGTAAAGGTGTAAATTTACACCATTGCAATGTATTTTTTCAGAACTTAATTTTCAGCACTGACTTTTCAGAGATTTGACCACACGGGCGCAAGCTTGTGAGTCACGTGATTATTGACAGTGTTCTGTCGCTGTTTCGTTTTGAAACTCCTTTAGAGTCAAAGGTCTGAAAACGTGGTTCTGAAAAAAGGAAAAAAAATGTTCCTGGGGGCGGGACCATCTTGCTCTAAACCTATTGGTTGCTCTCTGCTGAGGTACAGTCCAATCACATGCGCCGTTGACCGGGCTGTGCGGGATTGACAGTGCTCTGCCGATGACAAGAATAACAAGCGACTTGCGCGGTTGATTTTGTTGTCTATTTTCTGGAACCATGGCTGGTAGACAGGTGAGCAATTTTATTCTATATTGTTTGCGTTCTAACCGCCCGCGAGCCTCCTGCGGCTCGCCAAGCTGTAATTTGTGGCTCGCATGGCATAAATAATAGTCATACTTTGCGGTCACGTGACTACCATGGATACCTGGAGGGCAACAAACGCTGGCAAAATGGCGACGAACAACGGCCAACCAGGGGAATTGCAGCCTTGCAGATTTCCGATACTTAAATAAATCAACTATTTTGACCATTTGTCACAAAATGTTAAAATTAGATACGAAGAGAAGATAAACATACTCGGAACTTGTGATCCATACACAGCACCCGCTGATGTAGGTTATTCATTGCTTTGAAGCTGGCAAAGACTCTACCAGACTTGGAGTTTGGCGATATTTACATTTATCTCATAGAGAATCCGTCACCTTATACCGCACAAAAATTGAAAGCCTACGGATGGGTTAACAACGCTGTCGTATGGGAGGTGAAAAACAGGAATATCTTCATAATCAAAGCAAAGGTGAATGTTACTATTCCACCATCCACTATGAAATGTCCCCTTTTGTCCGCAATTACATAGCCAATGTGGTCTTATTATAGCCAAATCATTCACTAAAATACACATAGAAAGATTAAAGCATCCAGCATATGATTTCAACAATGTGTGAGGGCAGGGATGATCGCACAGTTGCTGTTACAGAATGCTGCGCGATTTAATCTGCACAGTGGAATGAGCGCTGGGCGGAGATGTTCGCGCATTTCAGAAGCAGGGAGATTCCGTACAAAAATATATGTCTAATTTGTCAGTTTGCCATGTGTATGCCTGGCACAAATGCTCCCGTTTAACTAATCTTTCCATCATGGCGGTATTTGGACTGAGAGGAACCTAAGGACCGTTCGTGTGGTAAAACTGGCGACGTCCTTCGCCAGTTTTTTAACAGCAACTGTGCGATCATCCCTGCCCTCACACATTGTTGAAATCATATGCTGGATGCTTGAATCTTTCTATGTGTATTTTAGTGAATGATTTGGCTATAATAAGACCACATTGGCTATGTAATTGCGGACAAAAGGGGACATTTCATAGTTGTTCGTTGCCATTTTGCCAGCGTTTGTTGCCCTCCAGGTATCCATGGTAGTCATGTGACCGCAAAGTATGACTATTATTTATGCCATGCGAGCCACACATTACAGCTTGGTGAGCCGCAGGAGGCTCGCGGGGCCGCGCAATGAGTAACACTGGTTAGAACGCAAACAATATAGAATAAAATTGCTCACCTGTCTACCAGACAACAAAATCAACCGCGCAAGTCGCTTGTTATTCTTGTCATCGGCAGAGCACTGTCAATCCCACACAGCCCGGTCAACGGCGCATGTGATTGGACTGTACCTCAGCAGAGAGCAACCAATAGGTTTAGAGCAAGATGGTCCCGCCCCCAGGAACGTTTTTTTTTCCTTTTTTCAGAACCACGTTTTCAGACCTTTGACTCTAAAGGAGTTTCAAAACGAAACAGCGACAGAACACTGTCAATAATCACGTGACTCACAAGCTTGCGCCCGTGTGGTCAAATCTCTGAAAAGTCAGTGCTGAAAATTAAGTTCTGAAAAAATACATTGTAATGGTGTAAATTTACACCTTTACAAGTTTTTTAAAATAAATATTCAACCTTTCAAAACGTATTTCTCAATGTATGAACACCTGTTTGCAGAATCCCATTTACAAGGTTTCGAAACCGGGAAACAAATTAATACACTGTTAGAACAGTGTCAGATTTGAAACTCTGCAAATGCGCTGGTGAACATTTTTAAACTTTGAAAATGTGTTTGTGAAAACATTTTAGCTTTGAAAATGTGTTGGTGAAAATGATGAAGAAGATAAAATAGAACGCAAAATCATGTTTGCAGATGTTTGACATTTTTTTTCAGGCTATAATCTCTTTTTTCAGTGTTGCAAAACCTTTTTTACAAGGTGTTGAGTTTTCAAACACAGACTTACAAGCCTTTGAAACTTTTTCTTTCAGGTTTGAATTATGACAGGATACTGGCTCCATACTTATCGGCCAACAATAATCAAACAAGGCAGTAAAAGTGGGCATTAAACTGTATAACTGTTTTGAAAAAAAAGGGAAAAAAAGGCCGACATATGCCTATACAATATGCAGCCGGCGCTCGGAAAAGGCTCGCAACAAAAAGATGAGCCACACATTTAGAAACAATTGCATGATCTATCTAAAAGAAATACCTTTTAGTCAGAAAACATATATGAGGCTGAACTTTTTGCTAAAATATCACAGTTATGGAAATATTGAAAATGTTGGAGCGGCTGGCTTGACCACGCGAAACCGAGAGACGTCTGTCTTGACCGCAGTACGCAATCGGTCATTAATCAATAATCGTATTGGAAAATGGAAAACGTGTTTGTATTTTGGTGTCCGGTGCGTGTGGATGTGCGGCTCCTCCGGCGGAGCGGTTCATGTTAATAGCGGAGTCCGGGAGGGTTCACCTTCACGGCGTAGTTATGAGGGATGTGCGACTATCATCTTAAAAAATACTAAAGTGTTTTTTAAAGTTGGAACGATATTAGATATTCAACCGATATTCACACTCCGAATTACAGCGATCAGACACGGGGAACTAAAGCCGGGATCACCGGGCACCGCTTCAAGACTCACAGTATGCAACACAACGTCCTTTTGATCGATAACAATATAAATTGATCGACACATTTCTTACTGTACGTTCACACCAAAAGCGTCTTGCGCTGCAAAGACGCTTTGACGCTCAAAAAGATTCGCTGCGAATATTTTTGTTCGCTTTTGACGCTCAAGACGCTCAATGACGTACAATTAAATTATGCAGACGCATTTAAAGGAGCCGTATGCTTTTAGACAGCCATATCAAAGAGTTAACTCCCACACACTTTGGCCATATATTGCAGAGACGGTTTTGCTTGTTTGATAAACGATAGTCGCACATCCCTCGTAACTACGCCGTGAAGGTGAACCCTCCCGGACTCCGCTATTAACATGAACCGCTCCGCCGGAGGAGCCGCACACATCCACACGCACCGGACACCACAATACAAACACACATGTTTTACATTTGATTGCTTTTAAATAAAGTTGTGTGCAGTTATACGGTAAATACGATTAAGTGTCCAATGTCTCCTACCTGGTCCAGAACCGCTTGGTCCATGCCGTTAATGGGCGGCCCACTTCGTGCGTGTGTTTGTAAAAATGATATTTAAGCTGATTATTACGGTATTGTCTCTGAAATAAAAAAGACTTGGATCGTACAACACCGGGTGCCCCGCCACAGCCGCGATTATCTTTTCCGTCGACATTTTACAGTAGGAAACAACAAAGTACAGTAGGAACCAAAGTGCCGGTGTTCCCCGGGACCCACCCAAGCGGAGAGCGTCTACATTCAGATTGGCTGTCAGTTTTTGCCGCTGAAACGCGTCATAGTCATTTGCATAAAGTTAAACTGTCTTCAACTTTTTTTTGACGCTCTGGACGCTCAACTTTTGACGCTGGAAGCGTTGGACGCTTGTGACGCTTTGGACGCTCTTGCCCATAGAAAGTGAATGACTTCCGGCGTCTTTGCAGCGCAAGACGCTTTTGGTGTGAACGTACAGTTAACGATCAATGATTGATCATCGATTAATTATGCCCATCCCTCGTAGAAACTGTCAGGTTTCCTTTTTCCGCTTTTGTCAGAGCTCATCTATTGGTTGTTGATTGTGTTACGTCACTGCGACTTGCGATAATATCAAACACGTTTGATATCGCAAGTCCAAGACTAGGAAAAGACTGATCTGAAACAGCGCAGATTACTACCTTAAACTTAACGATCGAGACGACGGGAGCGCGCTGAGACTCCAGTAAAACTCCAAGATTTACTAAAGACTTTCAGTTTTTAGTCTGGGACTGTGAAAATCTTTTGGTGTAAGCCCAGCATAACTAAACACTATTCCAACATACTTCAGGACTTTAGGTTCTTGTTGGACTGGAAGAATTAAAATTGTAAACTTTTTAGTGTGTCTGACGGAGATGACATCAAGTTCTAAAGTGAAACATGCTTATTTAAAAAAAAGGGTTTTTATTTAGAACCTGTTCCTTTATATGGTTAAATAGCAAAGACTTTTCTCTACAGAAATATATAATTCCAATGAATATAGTGTGCATTTAAAAAAAAAAAAATTTTAAAACCTGTTTTGGTTTTAAAAATGTCAAGAAAAAAAAAAAAAGTCTCAGTCAGCTTTGTGGGTCTCGGTCGCTCGTGGGCGGGGCGCTCTGTCAAGTGCGACTCGGGGCTACTCACAAATGTTGGTCCATTTTGTTTGTTTTTATCTGTACTGTGTCGTGATCGTCAACTTTTTTCTCTCGGCAAGCTACGTGTGTAAGTTGCAGACATGAACCTGATGAACTATGTGACAATCTATGCTGCTTTATGGACCTTATTCTCCTGGCTGGTTTGTGGAGATCAACGCGGTGACAATGGAGCCGGCGGTGCCCCAAACCGAATCACTTATAGTCGGGAGTTTCTCCTGTCTCTGCAACCTTCTGCAAGGAACCCTGACATCTTTTCCCCACTGTTACGTGGTCTGGACAGAGACCGGTTATCCAGAAAGATACCCTTAAAAAGGATACGAAGGAAAAGAGGGAAAAGGGGAGGAGTCCAGCGGAGAATCAGGAAAGTTGATTTTGACGTCAGACGGAGTCTCCCTCCTCTCCCATCAATTCTGCTTTCCAATGTGCAGTCCATCCGAAACAAGGTGGATGAATTGGAGGCTTACGCTAAATGCAAGCGTGAGTTTAAGGAGACATGTCTTCTGGCCCTTACGGAGACATGGCTGGGTGAAGCTGACCGGGATGATGAATTATCCATCAGTGGGTTTGGTCATCCCATCCGGATGGATAGAAATCCCACAAACAAGGCAAAAGGGGGTGGAGTCTGCTTTTATGTGAATGAGAGGAACTGCAACACTGTTGTTGTGCGGGAAAGGATCTGCACAACCGATCTCAAACTATTGTCCATCTCCCTCCGTCCCCATTATTTGCCCAGGGAATTTTCCCAACTGTTTATATTCACCCACGGGCCAATGTTACTGCAGCCACGCAGCTGATCATGGATGCGACTCATAAGCTTGACTCTCTTTCTCCTGATGCTCCGAAATTTATTCTTGGAGATCTGAATCATTGTCGGTTGGACAAATCACTAAAAACTTATGAGCAATATGTAACATGCGCCACTACACAACGGAATACAACGATTGACTTGTGTTATGGCACAGTGCCCGGTGCTTATAAGTCTGTTCCCAGACCTGCACTGGGAGCATCTTATCACCACAGCATCTTCCTTTTGCCCTCCTATAAGCCTGTTTGTAAATGCTTGGAGCGCACTGTGAAGACAGTCAAGTGCTGGACAGAAGAAAGCATCAGCAAACTACATGCTTGCTTTGAGTGCACAGACTGGTCTGTTTTTTATGATGCTTGTGATGATTGTAATGATCTGACTGAGGTGGTGTCTTCCTACATATCTTTCTGTGTAGATACTAATATCCACTGTAAAGAGATTGCTATTTTCCCAAATAACAAACCTTGGGTTACTAAAGAACTAAAAAAGGTTCTTAATAAGAAGAAACGCCTTTTCTTTACAGGTAACAGTCAGGATAAGAAAGAAGTATCCAGGGAAGTGAGGACTGAGATAAGGAGAGCAAAGAAAACGTATAGAGATAAAATAGAATTACAGTACAGTAGTGGCAACCTTAGAGATGCTTGGCAGGGCATTAAGTCTATGGCCTCTATAAACCAGAATAAAAACAATACTAGGAAATATGTTAATCTGGAAGGGGTCAAGGACCAGGAATTGCCAAATGTTTTAAATGCTTTTTATTCTCGTTTTGAACAGCATGACTTTTCAGATAAGTTATGTCAACTCAAAAATTCACTTTTCCCAGTCAACGAGATTATAATACTTGAAGATGTGGTGGTCAAGCTATTGACAGGCACTGATGTGAGAAAAGCCCCAGGTCCTGATGGTATATGTGGCCGTACATTGCATCACTGCGCTGTGCAGCTTGGTGGTGTTTTTAAATATATCTTTCAAATGATTGTTGATTCTTGTCAATTTCCCGACATTTGGAAAATATCTCACATTGTGCCACTACCGAAGAGTAGCAAACCCAGACAGCCTAATGACTTCAGGCCAATTGCCCTCACTTCATTGACAATGAAAATCCTGGAGAAATTAATTAAAAATGAGATTGTCACAACTATCGAGGGTAAACTTGACCCTCTACAATTTGCTTACCGGGCTGGAAAGGGCATCGAGGATGCTAAGATTTTTATTCTCAACACCTTGTACAGACATCTGGGGTCCGTTTCACAAAGCAGGTTTAACAACCTCTGAGTTTAATCCTAAACGCTGAGTTGATCTCCACTGAGATAGAAAACTCTGGGATTTCGGTTCCACAACACCGGTTTTGAGTTAAGTAGATCAACTCAGAGGAGTTCCACCTAGGGTTGAGCGCGTGCACCACAACTATAAAAAGCCAGCATCAATGGAGCCCCGATTCGACGAGTCACCATGGCAACGGGAAAGCGGAGGGCAACGTATTTCAACAACATAGAACTAGAAACGCTAATGCACGCATACGGGGAGTATCTGCATGTTTTAAGAAAAAAATCCAACACGGCTGCAGCTGCCAAGGAGAGGGAGACAGCGTGGGAGAAAATCGCTTCTCGGGTGAATGCGTAAGTTTAAATAGTCCTTGCAATCACAATAATATTAGAGGGGAAAACTGCTTGAATGGTAACTATTCATTTATTTCATTTAGGTGCAATCCCGCGGGGGAGAAGCGGACTTGGCAGCAGCTTAAAATGAAATATAAAAACATAGTTCAAACAGGTAAGACCTCGGCATGAAGGTACCTCATTTTGATCATGTTTTACACTGTAAAGTAAATATTAAGTGTGCAGTTGTTTTATCTCCAACATAATGCTGTTTTCACACACATAAATGTCTTCTCATCTATATCATGTTCTGTTAAATAATCAAGCCTATTTAAACTAACACAGACTTCTACTCAGCCAACAGAAAGAAGGCAGATGCCCGTAAAACGGGTGGTGGTCCAGCACCACCGCCTCTAACGGTGGCAGAGGAGCTGGCCCTAAGCCACAATACTGGAAGGCCGGTGGCTGAGGGAATCCCTGGAGGGAGCTCCTCCTCAGAGTGCACCCCCCAGGACACAAGTGCCTTTATAAATTGTAATGGGCCTATAGATATCTTTTTTTTTGTAGGCTACTTATACAAATATTTTTGTCTTTTATGTCTTTTTTTCTTTTGTCCCAACAGATTGTGATGGTGCTGTCTGCCTGGTGGAGGAGCCCCCTCAAGCCACAACGGACATTGTAACTGTAAGTAGGCAATACTCCAAAGATTTTACTAAAGGGTAGTTTAAGTATACTGAAACTTATCACTCATCTAGGATGGAGAGGAGGAGGATGAGGAAACAGTGTCTGCTGCCTTTACGGAGGGGGATCCAGGAAGGCCTACAGAGGTAATATCTTCATATGTTACTGATAGTTCTCTTCCCATTCACATTTCTTAACATTCTGGTGGAATATAAAGGGACATTTATTAGCCTACACTGAAGTATTAACACATTCTCATCCTTTGTAACAGAACATGGCTGGGCAGCAGCAGGAGGGTCCATCAACATCCACTGCACAGATTGACACAGTGAGATGGATGTTCACTAAACAGGCTCATTCTGTGGATTTCATGTGTATCATCTGTATAATGTAATGTCCTCCTTGTGCATTCCCAGTTGCCAGTGAAAGAAATATATAAAATTCACCTCCTCCAACAAATAAAAAAGTATGACCAAGAAAGGATATTGCTGGACCGGCAGATCCGGAAGACAGATCTCGAAATAGAGATACTAGAGCTCAAGTTGGAGGTGAGTGCATGGTCACAGGTGAATTATGAATTATAACTATTGGAACATTAACTGAACTACTAACTATTAACTCTTGTATTTGTAGGAAATAAAGAAGACCAAATAAAATGTAAATTAAATCTTTATTTGAATGCTGTGGTTTCACTTCACAATCCATCATTTACATACATAATCTAATCCGTCCCTACATTACCAACATTACCAACCACAGTCATGCTCTCACATCCCAGCAGATAGTGTGTTGCACTGCGTTTCTTTGCAAATGGAAGTTGAAAGCAGCTTTTACCCATATTTATCATTTTCCCTGGACATAAACCTGTCAGAGCCATCAAGGAGGAGTTCCGGATTGCATTGATGGAACACACATCCCCATCACGGCTCCCTCACATAATGAAGCCGATTATGTTAACACATATGATCTTAACACTGTCTAGATCATGTGATGCTGCACACATCATTTCGAATGTGGTGGCCTGGGTATATGCACGACGCCAGGATTTATCAAGAGTCTAACCTCAGCAACAGACTGTGGATTTGACGGCTGTGGTGGTGGTGGTGATGATGGTGACTTAAACTGTAAAGTGATTATTGCATATGGTGTCTCTGACTGCTCTGCCGTCCTGGATAGCTGGCAGGTGGATGGGGTCCTCATCAGCGTCGTCAATTTGTAGGGCAGGGTGTTGCTCTCCTCTAATAGTGGCGATATTATGAAGAACAACACATGCCACAATTATATCACAGGCCCTCTCAGGGGTCACCCTGAGGTGACGTAGGCACTGGAAACGGGCTTTCAACAGGCCTATGGTCATCTCCACCCGGGCTCTTGTCCTGCAGTGAGCCCGGTTGAAGTTCTGTTGGGGGCCTGGTTCAGGGTCCGGGTAGGGGGTCAGCAGCCTAGGTTGGCATGGGTAACCCCTGTCACCCAGCAGAAGGCCATCAAACTCTCCTGTAATGTATAGTGGATACATTAGTGTATTAAAGGAGGGAGACAAGTGAATTATATTGTGCAAATCTTCAGGCTGCTTACCACGTTGCAGTCTGTTGCTGAGGTTAGACTCTCGATAAATCCTGGCGTCGTGCACAGACCCAGGCCACTTGGCCTCCACATTCGAAATGATGTGTGCAGCATCACATATGATCTTGACAGTGCAGAGAATGACAGATGTTGGAACTATGATGCAGTCTTTAACATTTTGCTACAGTAGTCAATCTACATGTACCTGCACATTTATGCTGTGAATGGATTTCCTGTTAACATAATCGGCTTCATTATGTGAGGGAGCCGTGATGGGGATGTGTGTTCCATCAATGCAGCCAATCACACTGGGAAATCCTAAAGGAAATGAATATTACTAATCCCAGTCTGAGGTTGCAGCACAATGTCATTAACAGAATATAATTTACAATTAATTTCACACATCCCTACATCATTCACCTGCAATCCTGTGGAACTCTTCCTTGATGGCTCTGACAGGTTTATGTCCAGGGAAAACGATAAACATCGGTAAAAGCCGTTTCAGTGCGAGGCACACTTTTCTGACCGCCCTGCATACGGTTGCCTTGCTTAAGTGCTCTGCATCTCCGACATTGTATAAAAAACTTCCATTTGCAAAGAAACGCAGTGCAACACACACTATCTGCTGGGATGTGAGAGCACGACTACGGTTGGTAATGTTGGAAATGTAAGGACGGATTAGGTTGTGTATATAAATGATGGACTGTGAAGTGAAACGGTACCGCTCAAAAAGAAAATGTTCCGGAAAAGCTAAAGCATCTATGCGCGGTCTGATAACCCTCTCCGGACGAAGCAATAATTCTCCGCGCAGTAATGCCGCACCTTCCTCAACGGGATCGTTTTGAAACGGACATGCCATGTTAGTACCAAAAGTCGTCTCCTACTGCGGCATGGACTTCGGATAAAGCCTACTGACTGACTGAATGAATGAGGAAATGAAATGGCGTGTGTGGCTGAAAGAGGGCGGAGACAGATTGATCCATTGAATAAAACCTGGTCCCGACCAGGTTAGGTTCATAGAGACTGTTACTACGGTAACTGACCGAGAGCGTAAGTTACCTCTCTTTGTGAAACAGGTTAGAGTTGCCCCTCTTTCTCTGGTTTGAGTTATCTCCCTTTGTGAAACGGAAATCGCAGAGTTTCCCTGAGTTCAGGGTTAATAAACGCAGGGTTTTCACTAAACCTGCTTTGTGAAACGGACCCCTGGAGAAACCTAATGCCCATGCTAGACTGTTGTTTGGAGATTTCTCCTCTGCTTTTAACTACATGCAACCTTGTCTTCTAATCGAGAGACTGATTTCTGATTTTAAACTATCACATCAACTTGTTTTATTGATTTTAGACTTCTTGACCAACAGACAGCAGAGGGTCTTTGTGAATGGTTGTTTGTCTGACATTGTTGTCACAAATACAGGTTCACCACAAGGGTGCGTACTGTCACCTCTCCTTTACATCCTATACACTGACAGCTGCAGATCATCCTGTGACGGCAGCTTCCTTGTCAAGATTTCAGATGATACTGTGTTGTTGTCTCTCCTTCGGAGTGCCCAGCATGACCATGGTGTGGCTCTCCCTGCATTTGTGGATTGGTGCAAGGACAACTTTTTAGAATTAAATGCATCCAAAACTAAAGAGATGGTGATAGATTTTAGACGTAACAAGCAGGCCTTCACTGAGAGTGTCATAGATGGAGAGAAGATCGAAATTGTTAGCTCCTAAATATCTAGGCACTGTGTTTGACAACCAGCTTAAATTCGATGTCAACACTGAAGCACTGGTCAAACGTGGACAGAGGATTCATCTCCTGCGAATGTTGAATTATTTTTAGTCAGTTGAATTATTTTTCAGTCAGTCCAGTTATTCTCTGTTGTTTTTATCAGTCCTTCATTGAAAGCCTTTTAACTTATTCTTTTATTTGTTGGTTCAACAACCTGTCCACTCAGGGACAGAAACAGTCTCAACAGTGTTGTGAGAATTTGCTCAAAGATTATTGGACTCAGGCAGAGAGACTTAGGTTCCCTATGGGAAAATCCAGACCAAGAGAAATCTGATGTTGGTGCTACAGGAGATGTTGTCCTGAAAATGACCTCAACCCTTCCAGCAGGAAAAAATCACAAAGTTTTTGCTGACAACTTCTTTACATCAGTTCCATTGGTGGAGCATTTGAAACAAAGAGGAATCTACTACATAGGGACAGTCCGAATGAACAGGATGAAGAACTGCAAACTGATGGATCAGAAAGAACTGAAGACAAAGGGAAGGGGGTCTCTGGATTTCAGAGTAAATCAGGAAGAAAACATAATTGTGAGATGGTATGACAACAAAGCTGTGAACCTGGGGGGTATTGCACAAAAGTCGGATAAGGGATTAAGCCGGGATATGTTTACGGATTTAGGTTATCCTGGCTTCATTTAGCCTCAAGTCGGTTGCATGAAAGCGGCTCACACTTATCCCGGCTGAGTTACCATGGTGATTTATTCTCCGGAGCTAGCCTGCTCCCGACCAGGCTAAAAGCCAGGCTAAGCTTAATCCTAGTGATTCACCTGTATTTACACCGTCAATCCTGTGAGGAATTAATGTGTTTCACAGCATGTGCATGGTCTTTCTAAGTATGTTGCATCATTTTAATTATCCCAAATTAAAATATTACATATATAGTCATTTCTCATTTCATTTAAATCTGTTGGCTGTTTTTTATATTGATTCAAGTGTTATTACTCAGGCCAACACAGTTAGTCTATTTTTTCATACTATGACACATTTACGTTTGTGTTTATGAAAGTCCGCCTTTATTACGCAACTGCAGCGCATTTGGAAATGTCAACAAACAGATGAGCGCAACATGCTTATGTCATATGTATAAAATGTATTTTAATCACACAATCGAACCTTTGCAACATGTGAAACAGCCCATTGGCTACCATGCAGAATAAGCTGTTTTACATTTCAAATTTCAAATCGCGCAGACGTCACCGAGTCCGAACCCGACCCGGCCCGTCGGGTCCCGTCGGGTCCCCTCGGGCTTGGGTCGGGTATCCAATAAGGAGCTGTTCAGCGGCCGTGACGTATGAAACGCCATGTTCCGATCGGTGATTCTGTGAGCGATCGCGAGGTCTATTCAAGCATGCCACTTATCCCAACTAGCTTCACCTGACGTGACTTAGCCGGGCCTATTTATCCTGGCTTGGCAATCGTGCAACCGATTAAGCCAGGATACCGCTGAGCAGGATAGTCCAAGCCGCGCTTACTCAATTATCCTATCCTAGTTTTGTGCAATACCCCCCAGCTCTCTTCTTTTGTTGGTGTTGAACCACTGGGCAATGTGAAACGTTGGGATTGGAAAGCCAAAACCTACATAATGGTTCCCAGACCAGCCATTGTTGACACATACAACAGGTTCATGGGAGGCGTTGACCTTCTTGATATGCTATCTGCACTGTACAAGTTCAACTTCAGATCCCGAAGATGGTACATCTACATTTGGTGGCACACCGTTACAGTGGCAGTAATCAATGCATGGAGCCGCTACAGAAGAGACCTGGAGAAACTGCAGCCCAGGCAGAAAGCCCTGCCCCTTCGAAGGTTTCAGGCTTCTGTTGGCACCGCCCTCACAAGCGCAGGAAAGGTCAAAAAGTGTGGCAGACCACTGTCCTCTCCAGAAGCAACGCCAACCCCTCCCCGGAAGAGGAAAACCCCTGAGCTGCCCCCTGATGTGAGAAAGGATGGCCTTCATCATTTCCCAACATGGGAAACCCGACAGAGATGCAAGCACTGCGTAGGCCACTTTGCCCATGTGTACTGTGAGAAATGCAGAGTGCATCTTTGTCTGAACAAGGACAGAAACTGTTTTCAAGCCTACCATCACTCAAAATAAAAAGGTTGTGAACCGCAAAATGAGTAAAAATAACTGAAATGTTATGTCTTCCAGATTTCCACCCTGCCAGTTCCATTGCTGCATTGTTTTGTTGGATTTGTTGGATTTGTTTGTTCAAGAAAAAAGATTCGTTGAGCATTGTGACCCGCTGTATCAAATATGATACAAATTAAAACTCCTATATGGAAATTGATATTTGAATTTTTTTTTTTTTGTTCAGAAGGACCAATAAAGGCTCCAGTTTCAAAGAATTGGAATTTTCTGTCAATTATTTAATGGTTTGGGCTTTACAGGGTTAAGTCTGTGTTTTTTACCATTCCAAACAAAGTTGGTAATCATCTTGTTCCATGATGTAAAAAAAGCCTCTGGCAAAGTAACTGTTAATGCCTGAAACAAAAAGAGGAGTTGTGGGAGAACCATCATTTTTATTGTTTCCACTCTACTATATATTCCATTTGGAATTGATGACCATCTCTTTAAGTCCTGTCTTATTTTCCTTTCCAATTTGCAATAATTATTTTCATATAAATCCTATAGTTTATTGCTAATATTTATGCCAAGATACTTTATCACCTCTGTCTCCCACTTAAAATTATAACATTATTTGAGACTTGAGTGTATTTGTGCTCCAATAGTCAGTGATACACATTTATTTTCATTTATTTTATATCCTGATACTAAACTAAAATCATTCATTACATTCATCAAGTGTTTAATGGATTTTCAGGCGAACTTAAGTAGATAATTATATCATCTGCATATAATGACAATTTATGTACCTCTTTCCCAATCTCTACCCCTCTAATGTCTGGATTGTGCCTTATCGCTATTGCTAGCACTTCAATATAAATGGCAAATAACAGTGGAGAAAGAGGGTCCCCCTGTCTGGTGCCTCTTTGAATAGCAAATGACCTTGATAATGTACCATTTGCTTTAACTCTAGAGACAGGATTACTATAAAATGCTTGTATCCATTGACAGAATTTCTCATCTAATCCAAAACTCCTCATTGTCTCAAACATATAAGTTGAAGGTATGGTTATATTTTATATCTATCATATGACTAATAATTAGGGTACAGAATCATGAGATATAAGCAGAGGCATATAATTATAAAAGCAACTCCTCATGATCAGAATGAGTACGTTGTTGATGACATGTGCAAAGTACATAGTGTGAGATTAGTTTGTTGCGAAGAGCAGGAAGTGTTAATCATATGATACAGTGTTTCCCCTAGAAATTTTTCCAGCAGTGGTGCTGTTACGTAACGGAGGCAAGCCGCACGCGGCGGCGCGCAGGGGTCTGGGGGCATTCACCTCCGGAAGATTTTTTTTTTTAATAACCCCTTAAACCATAACTTCTGGCAAGTTTTGTGGATAGAAATGGACATTTTGAGACAAATATGATATACCATCAACAGATTTAATATTGGAGCACGTACCTTGAACTGGTCAGAAACAGAAATCTTGATTTTATAATTTTAGACAGGATTACTCATGTTTTTCTTTTGTGTTAATTTTAAGCTTTTATTTACATTATTGGTAGAAATTGATTGGGGCAAAAAATATTGAAAATGTTGTCTTAAAGGGGAAATGAACCCAAAAACAACACTATGCTCCAACACTATATTTCATCACATGAATAAAGTTGATTGTGCTGCCATCAAATGTACTAACTCCATATAAAAAAGAAAATAATTTAACGGCTACAGTAACGGTGATTTGACGCGTCATCAAATCACCGGAAGAAAAATGCAGGACTACAAGTTATGAACGTTCTGAATGTGAATCTTCAGGAGAGCAGCCCTCTCGGACACACACACACACAGGGGTTGAAATAAGGCTGTTTTACTCGCCAAATGCGAGTAATTTTTGTATTTGTCGAGTAATTTATGAAGACCACTCGCCACTCTGGCGAGTAATCTAAGAATTCGCCGCGATTGCCGCGGACCCGCCAGCAACGGACCCGCTAGCCGCAGACCCGACCGCGCAGCACCCAGCGCCGTCTACAATCGCTGTTACCGCTGTTTTATTATCTTCCGCACTCCCACACCGTCACCGGGGCTTCATAGTAATGTGTCCGAATAGAGCAGCCCTCTCGGACACACACATGCTGTTACCGCTGTAACATGCTGTTAACAGCGATTGTAGACGGCGGTGGGTGCTGCGTGGTCGGGTCCGCGGCTAGTGGGTCCGTTGCTGGCGGGTCCGCGGCAATCGCGGCGAATTCTTAGATTACTCGCCAGAGTGGCGAGTGGTCTTCATAAATTACTCGACAAATACAAAAATTACTCGCATTTGGCGAGTAAAACAGCCTTATTTCAACCCCTGTGTGTGTGTGTGTCCGAGAGGGCTGCTCTCCTGAAGATTCACATTCAGAACGTTCATAACTTGTAGTCCTGCATTTTTCTTCCGGTGATTTGATGACGCGTCAAATCACCGTTACTGTAGCCGTTAAATTCTTTTCTTTTTTATATGGAGTTAGTACATTTGATGGCAGCACAATCAACTTTATTCATGTGATGAAATATAGTGTTGGAGCATAGTGTTGTTTTTGGGTTCATTTCCCCTTTAACGCTTGGCAATTTCAAGATGACGTTGTAGTTGTGCTAAATACCGATCATGTGAAGATTTTTGCAGTGGCGCTGATTTTCCAGCAGTGGCGCTGCGCCACTGCTGAATACATAGTAGGGGAAACACTGTGATAGCAGAGAACAGGCAGGCTTGTCTCTGTACATGTAAAGAACGCTGGAGTCAGATAACACGAGGATGAGAAGGGAAGACGTCAACAGCCAGCCTTTGTGATGACGGTTGCATTGTTTGTGTATATAACATCTTGAGCCAGAGATATGTGTGCTCAGACTTCGTGAACTGACACACACACACTTTGTTGTTCGGTCAGGGAAACGTAGTCGGACCCAGATATATCTGTAAAACTCTGCACATTATACTGGTGTTAACAATAAAACTGATTGAGTAAACTTAAACTTCTTCTATCGCTTCATCAAGCGATCAGCCGGCAATGCCTTGCCTGTTGCCGACCCATCGCCTGCCGGCAACAGAGACATGGCTACCTCTAAGCACCCTGGAAACGATCTCCTGCTAAATAAAGCAAATAAAACAATCACCAACCTCAGGGATGTAAACCGCCGACTGTCTGATGAGCTGAAGGAGAAAACGGCCTTGTTGTCGGCTTGTATCGACGTGGCACACGATCAGTCGCTCCGGATCTCCTCGCTCTCAGCGGCCCTCCAGGACACGCTGCATTGGGATCCCTCTACCTGCCCGCGGCCTTCCCTCTGCTCAACACCGAGGACCGAGGTGGTGTGCGGCGGAAAAAGGGTATCGGTTGGCGGAAAAGAGGCATCGGTTGGCGTCCTCCCACCACTTCGCCTCAAACTCTCCAACCGCTACGAGACCCTGTCAGATCCTGGTGCAACCGCGGACACTGGTCCATCCTCCCTGCAAGACGATGACGTCTCTGCGGCTCCTCACCTGGACGGCCCGGGCCGGGAGCCCACCGGCCCTGTGGCCGCCTCCCCCCCGGCTGTCTCCACGGCCCGCCCCCCTCACCCGGGCCCGGAGCCCGGCGGCGCTGCAGCCTCGTTTCCACCGGCTGGCGCTCCCTCTACGACTCCTGGCCTGGGCGCCCCGGACGGGGAGCCCGGCAGTACGGCTTTCTCTACACCGGCTGTTTCTACGGCTCCACGCTCCCCTGACCTGGGCTCGGAGCCCGTCGGCGCTGCAGCTTCGTCTCCATCGGCTGGTGCTCTCCCTACGAGTCCTCGCCTGAGCGGTTCGGGAAAGCAGCGCGGCAGCGCAGCGGCCCTCTCTCCGCCGGCGGGCCCCGTCTCTACGGCTCATCGCTCTGGTTGCTCGGTGTCCTCCTCGCTGGCGACCGGTGGTGCCCGACGTTGCTCCTCCGCGGGACCAGAGCAGCAGCTACCACGCCAGGCGGCGTCCTCCGCATCGCGCCGGCGACTCCTGACGGAGGCAGTGCTTCGCCGTACCGGTCATCCCCACCGTCCCGATCGGACCCACGGTCCTCCCTCCGGGATTGCGTCCGCCGACTCGCCGCAGCCCCAGCCAACCTCCCCCGCGAGGCCACGACGCTCACCTCCACGCCCCCTCATCCCCCCAACTACCTTAATAGTTGGTGACTCAATAACAAGGAACATCCGCTTCTTCAATGCCGTAACGCATTGTTTTCCCGGGGCCACGGTCCCTGTCATCCTGCAAAAACTCCCAGATCTGCTGAACACACTGCCGTCCACCATACACAGGATCATCCTTCACGTTGGAGTACATGATTCGTCCCTCCGACAATCTGAGGTTACCAAAGCTCATTTTGGTGATCTCATACAGCTTCTGACCAGTAGTGGTAAGTCCATCTTTATTAGTGGACCACTCTCTCCTCATGGCTGTGGATCAGAAAAGTTTAGCAGAGCACTCAAGCTCCACACCTGGCTCCAGTCTACTGCAGGGCTCTCAGTCTAGGTTTCAGCACGGCATACACCCAAACAGACTCGGCAGCCACATGCTAAACGCTAACCTTCAGCACACTGTCCAAACACACCCAAGTGACTGACTATTTACCCACCTCACTCACACACACACAGGGGTCACTCCCTCTCCTCCTGTGGTGCCCTCTCAGAACACCTGCGTTTACTCCCCTTTCAGGCCACAGCTGTCAGTACACCCCCCGGCCGCTCCTCTCCCTATTGACACCATTCACACCATCATTTCGCCCATTCCCGTAATCATTACACGCCATCAGCACGTCAGACACTCCCACACCCACTCTGTGAACTTTAATAATCTCAGACCACTCACAGAACAATCCACCTCTCCAGTCAACAAACCACCTGTCACGATCAACATGGCACTTTTTAATGTTCGCTCTCTTTTAAACAGAACTTCTTAAATGAATGACGTGATTTTAGATAACAAGTTAGACTGTCTTCTTTTAACTGAGACATGGCTTGGCACTGACGCACCAGCTGTTCTCACTGAGGCTTCCCCACCAAATTTTAGTTTTTTATTTTCCACTAGAGAGGGTAGAAGAGGAGGAGGGACGGCATCCATTACATCTAACTCACTGACCTCAAATGGAGTGTCTTTTAACAGCTACACATCATTTGAGCACCATGCCTTTACTTTTAGCAGCCCTCCGATTCTCTGCATTACCGTATATAGACCACCACATCACTCTAGTTCTTTTATCGGTGAATTTTCAGAACTTTTATCGATTATTCACACCTCTTTTAGCAGGATTTTAATAACTGGTGATTTTAATCTACATGTTGATGATACCTCGGATCCGATATCCAGAGAGTTTTTAAATCTTTTAAATTGTCTTGATTTTAAGCAGCATGTCACACAGCCAACTCACAACAGAGGACACACTCTGGACCTGGTCATAACCCATGACCTGTCCATCGGTGTGTCCTCTGTTGTCGACCTGGCTGTGTCTGACCACTACTGTCTGTTTTTTAACATCACCAGTTTTAACCAAGAGGAGGCCCCGGTGAGAACAGTGAGGAGGCGCTATCTAACTTCTGAAGTGGCTGCAAATTTTATAGAGATTTTACAGAGCACTCCTGCTGAAATTTTACCTGCATCTTGTGATTTTATCGTTGACAATTTTAACAATAAACTGAAGTCAACACTGGACTCAGTAGCTCCACTCTTAACTAAAACAATAAAAAGAAAACCTACACCCCCGTGGAGAAAAAACGATGAAATCAATGAACTGAAAAGAAAATGCAGGGGTGCTGAGAGAAGATGGAGAAAGAGTAAACTGACAATTCACTATGAGATTTTACGTCAACAACTCAAAACATACAACAACGCAGTCAAAAAGGCACGGATTTCCCATTTCTCACAACTCATCACCAACCATAAAAACAACCCCCGGTTCCTCTTCTCCACCTTTGAAATTTTAACAGGCAGCAATTCTAAAAAAGTTTTTAAGACACCAACTGTTGATCTTTGTGAGAACTTTGCAGACCACTTCAGAACCAAAATCAAGGACATCAGATCCTGCCTTTTATTCCATCAAGTTTTATCTGTTAACTCGTCTGAGCTGTTGTCCTTGCCTGAGGAGACACTGGAGAGTTTTGTCCTGGTTGATGCAAGGACTCTTGGTCGAGTTTTCTCCCAAGTAAACCCAACAACCTGCCTTTTAGATCCTATTCCCACATCACTCTTAAAATCGTTTTATGGATTCTTTGAGGAACAGTTTTTAAATATCATGAATTGCTCTCTTCAGATGGGCGTCTTCCCCACTGCCTTCAAAACAGCGGTGGTGAAGCCCCTTCTTAAGAAGAGCAATTTAGATCCCAATGATTTTAATAACTACCGACCTGTATCCAACTTACCGTTTTTAAGTAAAATTTTAGAGAAACTGGTTTTTAACCAAGTTAATGACTTTTTAAACAGAAATAACATTTTAGAGAAACATCAGTCTGGTTTTAGGAGAAACCACAGTACTGAGACAGCACTTTTAAAGATTTTAAACGACATCAGGTGGAATTTAGATAACAAAAAGCTCACAGTGTTGGTCCTACTCGATCTAAGCGCCGCTTTTGATACAGTAGACCATCACATTTTATTAAATAGACTCAGACACCTGGTCGGCCTCTCTGGTACTGTTTTTAACTGGTTTTGTTCTTATCTCACAGACCGATGCTTTTATGTAAATTTGGATACATGTTCCTCAGGAACCCATGAAATTGGATGTGGGGTTCCCCAAGGGTCAATTTTAGGTCCACTGCTTTTTAATCTTTACATGCTTCCTCTTGGGGACGTCATCAGGAGGCACGGCATCAGCTTCCATAGCTACGCTGATGATACGCAACTGTACATCGCCGTGTCTCCTGATGACACAGGGCCAATTGATACCCTTTTTAATTGTATTGTAGACATCAAGTCATGGATGGCAGAGAATTTCCTACAGCTCAACCGGGACAAAACTGAGGTTTTAGTCATTGGTCCTGAAGGCCAGAGAGAGAAACTTTTACCAAAACTACAAGATTTTAAACCATCACAATCAGTAAAAAATCTGGGCGTGATTTTTGATTCTGAGCTGAATTTTATTCCACACATCAAAAATATGACAAAAATAGGTTTTTACCATCTTAAGAACATAGCCAGAGTCCGCCCGTTTCTCTCCCAGGCCAGTACGGAGGTGTTAATGCATGCTTTTATCTCCTGTCGCTTAGATTACTGTAATGCCCTGCTCTCTGGTCTTCCCAAAAAGAGTATTTTAAATCTTCAATTATTACAAAACTCAGCCGCACGTGTGCTGACGAGGACCAGAGGGCGGGAGCACATTACACCAGTTTTAGAGTCGCTGCATTGGCTCCCCGTCCGCTTCAGGATCGATTTTAAGGTTCTTTTACTTGTTTTTAAATGTCTTAACGGCGTTGCACCCTCTTATTTATCTGACCTGCTTTTACCATATCAACCCTCGCGGACCCTGAGCTCCTCCGGCACCGGCCTTTTATCCATACCAAAACCCAGAACTAAAACCTACGGTGAGGCTGCATTTAGCCACTATGGCCCCCACCTGTGGAACAGCCTGCCAGAGGGCCTCAGGACTGCAGAGACTGTTGATATTTTTAAAGGAAGGTTAAAGACATACCTTTTTAATCAGGCCTTTAATTAATATTTTGATTTTTTCTTATGTTCTTATGTGGTTTTATCTTATTTTATGTTGTTGCTTCCATCTTGTTTTAAGATGATATTAATCTTTAATAATTTTATTTGTTTTATTTATCATTGGTATTATTTTATTTGTCATCTTACGTATTTTATCCTTTTAACTGCTCAATCTATTTTTCTTTTGTCAGGGTTTTTATCCCATCTTATGTTTTAGTTTTTAGCTTTTAATTCCAGTGTTTCCTCAGGGGGGTCTTCCACATTGGGAGCTGTGTCTGGGCTGCTGCTGGGGGTGCTGTCCTTGGGTCCCTTCGGCCCGGCTGGCTGTTGTCTGTCGGGGTCGGGGGGCCTGGGCACTGGTGCCCCCTGTGGCACAGCCTGCGACCCCTCCCAGTGTGGACGGCCCCAAAGATGGTACTTCCTTAATCCTCAGTGTCATGCCATGTCATCCGATTGACAGTAGTAAGAGTGTGGGTGTGTGTGCGTGTGAGTGAGGTATGGAGGGTGGGAGGGTGGGAGAGAGGGGCTTTATTTGAAATTGTTCTATGTTTTTTGTGTAAGAGCACTTTGGGTTGCATGCTCATGCATGAAAAGCGCTATATAAATAAAGTTTGATTTGATTTGATTTGATGAAAAGAACACGCGTGAGTAGAGGTTTCATTTTTTTACTTTGAAACTGCCTCTCACAACAATTGGTGACCCCCCGATGTGATGAAGACGAAGAAGTGAGACAACGGACGAGAGGACTGAGTGACAGCGAAACGTGGCCACATAAAAAAGGTAAGCAGAAGCCTGTTATAACAAAATTCTGCAATTGGGCATTGTCAAAACTGTTTTGAAGTCACTTGGGATACTCGTCCTAGACATAGTTTAAACCAGTATAGTGTGCAACATAGGGGACCTGCCGTGTAACGTACGAGCAGAGACCGCCCGAGGGTTGGAATCCTGTTGGGGAGGAAGAGCCCCACAAAGAGCCAGGGACGCTCCTTTTTAGGACGTAGCCAAATAGGGGACCTGCCCGTGAAAACGTATGAGCAGAGACCGCCCGAGGGTTGGAATCCTGTTGGGGAGGAAGAGCCCCACAAAGAGCCAGCGGTTTAAATTCCACCCCGTCCTCGCCATAAGTATATAAATTGGCGGAGGAGAAAAGAGGGTCCATACGACCCCAAGGTAGCTGGTTCCTTTCAAGACCAGAAGAGGGAACTCTGAGAGGGTAGCCAGAGTAGCCCAAGGGTATCATTTCCCGGTGACCGTTGGAGTCGGTGTGAAACTCATGATTTAGGAATATTGTATTGTGTGGGTGGTTCCAGGGGTTAGACTTTTCGTGAGATTCTCATAAGTCTCGTCTAACGCCTGTTCTGTGGGGTATCAAAAAAAAAAAACAATTTGAAAATATTTTCCGTGGGGAAAAACGGGTGGTTGGATACGGGGAAAGTGTGTCTAAAAGTTTTTGCATGGAGCTTGGGTGAGACCGTACTGAAACATTTTCAGCCTAGAAGCTTGTCTCACTCGGCAATATTTCGTGCAGAGAGCAGACCGTGAGTCATTCACACCGACCCTGTATGTGTATCAAAATTTGTGTCGTTAAAGTGTGTACTGGTTAAGATAGTGGGTAAAAAATGGACGGAGAATTCAACAGAATGTGAAGAATATGGGGGGTGTCCTGAGGACACCATAGGAGAGCAATGGAAACAAATCACGCTCCAATTGGTTAGTGGGTGTACACCGAATACACAGGGAAAGATAATGGAGGGTCACGAGGTGACCTGGATGTGGCTCCAGGAGAAGGGACAGATACCTGGAGATGAGAAGCAGGACAAATTGTTGCCCTATCTGGCGGAGGCCGAGAGGACTGTGTTAAGAGAGTTAGAAAGGCACAAGCCAGAAGAGGGAAAGCAAAGTTGGGGAACAAAGAAGAAGTGGAGAGCAGCACTAGAAGAGAAAGAGGAGAGGAGAGCGTCAGTGCATACAGTAGCATTAGCATGTGTAGCATTAGAAGCTAAAAAAGACAAAAACAACAACGCAGGCGCCGGCGCTCCCGTAGCCATAACAACCCGCAAGAGCGACGGTAAGAGCCAGCTGTCTGACCCTGACCGAGCAGGGAGCAGGGAGAGGGCTGATATGTCACCATTTAAAGTAAAGAATAAAGTTAATAAAAAATAATAAACATTGTTTAATAAAGTAAGAGTAAAAGTAATCAGAAATACATATTGCTTAAAAATAGAGTGTTAGTACACTTATAAATATGTCGTTAACAGCAGCGGACATTTTGGGTAGGGTTTGTTATCTACGTAAAAATGAGATCAATAAGATCTCTGAGAAATGTAAGAAAAGAATATCTAAACAGGCATTAAAATTAGTATTAGTCATGTATCAAAGAGAGAGAGGGACAGAGAGCAGAGAGAAAAGGAGGGGGCCTGGCCCTGAGAAGAGGACAATAAAACAGGACAGCACTAGTGAAGTACGGAGATCTTAAAAAAAAAAAAAAAAAAAAAAGAGAGAGGGGCAATACAGAGTTATGCAGTAGTTTACCCTATAATACTACTACGACGACGACTACTACTAATGATAATACAAATAATAATAGTAATGATAATACATTTTATTCGAAGGTGCCTTTCCAAAAACACAAGATTGCCTTACAAAACAAAGTGGTAAAGGGACAACCAGCTCAGTATGTCCAGGGGGATAACAGACGTAGAGGGGGTAGAATAAAACATAAATAAAGAAAGCGCTGTGATCATTAGAACATTTAAGGATATGTTGGGACATAGAAAGGGCACATGTAGAGATCAATTATGTATTAGTGTCTGTGATTTGTTTCTGTGTTTTAGGTTGATTTGTTTTTTCTGTGTTTTATAAAAAGTATAAAAGGGTTTTAGTGTTTTGTGGGACAACTAAAAGACCAACAGCTCAGTTAAGTTGGGCACTATTCATTTAAATCAGAAGTTATCTCCTCTACCGCTCGTCCACAGAAGTCCAGGGGTCAACCAGCGCTGGGGACTCGGTCAAGAGTCCAGGGAAATTCCCCCCTCAACAAACTGAGGTATAGCGGGACCCGCCCCAACGGGCTCTGCGGGAGTGCGGTAGTTATTACAATATAAAAAACTGATACGCAATGTTGCGTATGTAGCAATAAAATAAGTCCATCATTTGGTTGCTTAGAATACCTCCATAGTGTGGTGTTGAAATAGTTAAAAGAAAGTTTGTTCTGGGTTGCCAGAGTCTACCGGGAGGTGTGGCCCCAAGGGGGGGAGAGTGGACTGCGTGGTATAAGTCCCGCCTCTGTTGTCATGGCGAGCCATATCTTGCTTTCCATGTGTTTTGTTGAAATAGATTGCAGGTTGTTTAGTCTTTGTTTTAGTGGTTTGTGTTTTATTTGTTTAATTGACAAATTCTTTGGGTCAGATAAATGTTCTCTGGACATTTGCAATGACCTGCTGGTCAAATGGTTAAAGTGATGATTAAAAAGTACTTCAGCAATCTGTTGGGAAGGGATCTAATGCACAAGCTAGATTGTTTATTGACATTGGGAAGAATTGGGTTTACCTTGCAAACGCCAACACCTAATGCTGTTATGCTATGTTGAACATTTTTATTTGTTAGCTCCGTCCACCACCGCGTCATAATTACAGCATCAACACCGCGTGGTGTCTCCATTACGCATACACAGGACTGCATGGATAGCTGTCATAGATATCTGTCTCTACTCCTCCACAGCCACCTATCCTATGGGCTGAACATAAGAATCAGAAGGGATTTATCCCCACACATGGCATCCTGCAACAGGCCAGTAGGGAAGGCTGGTTAGCCTATGACGGGTAAGATCCCACCTTGAAACCTGGGGACAACCTAAGGCAGGCACAGTCACGATTACTTGGCCAAGTCACACTGACTCACTTGATCATAGAGTGACGAGAAGATGAAACCATCCGAGGAGAAACCATTTGGTTTGAAAGGTGGAGGATAGGATAGATTCCAGACATATCGGCTTAAGCAGTGAATATGTGGCAATAACTAGGACAGGTCATTTGTTTAAACTCTTAAGAGAAGGTATAAGGATTTGCGTTTTGTTTTTCGGTATAGTGCATGATTTGGTAAAATTGGTAAACAGCGTGGGTTGAAAGCGGTTGATGGTAAACCCATATCATAATCAACATTTAGGTTTAGGATTTACTGGTTGCAATTTCCCTTTCTACTAGATTGGCTGTAGTTAAGGTTAAAGGGCATAGCACCTTAGGAGGGAGACAGGCAGAAGGTCATTATTTAGTAAACTTAGTCTTAAACAAGGTGTTGGAAAATCATAATCAGACATTGAAAGAGGTGCATGGCGTGGTGCGCATGGACATTTTGTTGCACCTACCTGGTTGTTACAAGGCTCATTAAAGATGTGCATGGTTTTGACCATGGCGCAAGGGGGGTGGTAATGAAGGGAATCAGAAAACAAGGTTTAAAATCAGAAAACAAGATTGTTGGTCACCATACTTGCAAACAATGTTTGATAATTAGCTCTATGATTGTGAAGCATGTACAGAAAACAACGAAAGAAAAACAATCCTTTATTGGCAATAAACTTGATTCAAATTCGAAATTCAGGTCTTAGGCTATGTTGATATGATCAAAAGTGCATATGGTAAAAGGTACATGCTAGTAGTCAATGACAGATTCAGCAATTGGGTAGAAACAGCCCCAATAAAAGATCAAAGTGTGACTATTGTAATCAAGTTTTTATCTAGAAAAACCATGCCAAGGTGTGAAATTCAATTAGAAAATAGATCAGACAAGAGATCAGCTTTCATTCGGAAAACTGTGAAAAGTGTGGTGCAGCAGTCACACATCAAACAGCGATTAGGTTATGTCTACCATCCTCAGTCTCAAGGCAAGGTCGAAAGGATGAATCAGACACTGAAGGGAAAGATTGGTGAAACATGTGCACGCAGTAAACTCAGCTAGAAGCCCTTCCACTAGCTTTAATGTCAACAAGGAGTTCAGTGAACTCAAGCCATACTACGATCAACTAACGGCACTGGTTGCAGCCTTTTCCAAACAGGTGGCAGTAATCCAAGGAGGTGCAGAGCAGGCACCGGCCCGAAAGACACCGAGTGGGTGTTGTTGAAGGTCATCAAGAGGAAATGGTCAGAGCAAAGGTGACACTTGGTATCATTGGTCACTATGCAGAGCATCTGACCCACCGGCAAGGACCCGGGGAGACGTAAAAGGGAGTGTAAGAGAGCAGCCTTAGACTGACAGGAAGAAGAGTGATACATTTTTACTTTATTAGCTTTGCTAACACACGAGTGTACAGTCAGAGGCTATTCAGCGTATTTACATTTACATTTTTCGTATATAATCATTTTATCTTGGTAGTAGTATAATCATAAATAATGATGTGCCGCCCAGAAAACAAGATGGGGTGGCTTGGTGTAGTTGTATGTTTTGCTTTGATTGTTATAGCCCCTACAGTTGTGTGGAAACAATTCCATGACAGAGGATCTGCCACGATCAGAGCTAGAGAAACACCCACCAAGGGGGGTGGAGCCAGGTGACCAGTTGTACCTGAGGTGTGAAGGACCATACAAGGTCACCAATGCGACACCAACCAGTACCGAGGTGGAAGGGAGTTCCACCTGGTACCACCTCAACCACTGCACCAAAGCCGCTCAACCCAAGACGAGGGAGGACCACAAGGAGGAGCTGGGTGCAGGTGTACCCAGCACACCCAGCACGACCATCCCAGGCACAGACCCAGCCCAGCCAGGGGCAGCAGCCTCATGACAAGCGGAGGCTGCGACAACAACCATCCAGATGGAAGGTTGGACCCACCTGGGTCTGACCCGGTCCTGAGGCGGTTCACATGTGAACGTGCTAGTAACCTCTCCATGTGAACCGGACCCCGAACACACGTCTTTGGAGGAGTGCTGGGTCGAACCCGGTCTTGAGAAGGCTCACATGTGATGTGCTAGTAACCTCTCCATGTGAGCCTGACACCGAATCTGCGGGTTGGAAGCAGGGCCCGACAATGGCGGGTGAACAGAAACAACAATGAATGCCCAAAACCCCCCACATGCTTGCAGCCCACCAATACATGAAGATCATTTCAATCATTCGAGATACATCCTCGCCCAGAAGAAGTTTTTAAGTTTAAATTTGTTGATTTATATTGTGTGATTTTTTTTATTTTTTTTTTATTTAATATTGCGTGAATTTTAATTTGATATGCATGAATTGAAGGGTACAACACTTAGAAAGTATTTCGCATTTGGTAATCTTTTTATCCTAACACACTTACAGGTTGAGAGTCCTGAAGAACTTAACAGGTTGAGTCTCATATGATTCTCCAGGGAGAGAAGAAAATTATACTAAATTGGTAGTTTTTTGGGACTTTGTAAGTCCCAAAGGGGGGATATGTGGGAGACATTTGGGATATGTGGGAGACATTTGGGAGACATTTATAAATGTACCCTTACATTTAATGCTAAAACATAATTATGGTCTTGCCATTATGCTATAAATCTAATAAGTGTGGAGAAATACAGAGAACCACAAATTTAATGTTTTTAAGGAGTAGCAAAATTTCCAAATTTGATATTTGATGGGCTCATTCTGAGGCCAAGAGAAGGAGTACAATTTTATCCAAATTTTCATATGTGGTCTCAGTTTAGATGAGACCAAGAGAAGGATTGAAGGTATGGTTATATTTTATATCTATCATATGACTAATAATTAGGGTACAGAATCATGAGATATAAGCAGAGGCATATAATTATAAAAGCAACTCCTCATGATCAGAATGAGTACGTTGTTGATGACATGTGCAGAGTACATAGTGTGAGATTAGTTTGTTGCGAAGAGCAGGAAGTGTTAATCATATGATAGCAGAGAACAGGCAGGCTTGTCTCTGTACATGTAAAGAATGCTGGAGTCAGATAACACGAGGATGAGAAGGGAAGACGTCAACAGCCAGCCTTTGTGATGACGGTTGCATTGTTTGTGTATATAACATCTTGAGCCAGAGATATGTGTGCTCAGACTTCGTGAACTGACACACACACACTTTGTTGTTCGGTCAGGGAAACGTAGTCGGACCCAGATATATCTGTAAAACTCTGCACATTATACTGGTGTTAACAATAAAACTGATTATTTCTTAAAGCTAAACAACTTCTTCTATTGCTTCATCAAAAGAACACGCGTGAGTAGGGGTTTCATTTTTTTACTTTGAAACTGCCTCTCACAACAAAGTCCAATTCACCAGATCAAATGCTTTTTCTGCATCCAAAGTCAATAAAACTAGATCTTTCTTTTCTATTTGTGCATGATCCATTACATTTAAAGTTTGCCTAATGTTATCGGCCAGAAGTCTCCCAGGTATAAATCCACACTGATCAGCTGTTATTATTTCTGTAATAGTGTCTGTTAACCTGTTGGCTAAAATTGCAGATATTATCTTATGGTCAGTATTAAGTAATGATATGGGTCTGTACGATTCACATTCTTTATGTATAAGTGTGATTGTTGATGAAGCCCATGTTTGTGCCCATACTCCTGTGTCTATAGTCAGGTTCACTATGTCCAGATTTTAACCTTTGTGGGAATTTTTTGGGGATTTGCTAAATTATACATTTTTGGAAAGGTTATGGTATAAGGAGTCAGAAAACCAATGTTTGCATTTGCTCAGATGTCTTTATGGCGGCCATACTGAAGTTTAAAAGATGGGCGTTGCAATACACTACAGTTGAATAGGGTAAAATTTTTAACTAGCAACTATCATTATGAAACTTCCCCAGTTGATTACTCACATTAATATAAGAACAAAATGTATTACAAGTTTTCTATAATTTTATGTTTGAATATGCAAATTAGGCATTATCTAATTAAATATGCACACATTTGCATAAAACTTTTGAATAAACTGGAATGTTGATTTTTACTGCTAAACTCACACTGTAAGGGTGAAGGAATCCTTACACTTTACCATATTAACCCTACAATGCATGAGTAGGTGTAAAAACTGACCCTGTGTGGTTGTTTTCTTGCAATTTCAATTTCCACCAGGCTGTGCTGGCTTCACAGCGTAACCCACATGATGCACAGTTGGTGTTTTTCTCACCAGATACAGATGTTTTAGTGCTAGTCACAGCATACTATGATCTCATGTTGAAGAACACGTCTATTTCTATGACCTCTGGTGTTGTGCAGATTGAACCACTGTGGCAAGCTCTAGGTAAAGAAAGAGCAAAGGCTTTGCCAGCCTTCCACGCATTCACTGGGGCTGACAACACAGGAAGGTTCTCCCGCATAGGCAAGGCAACCTGGCTGCAAGTCTACCTCAAAGCAGATGAATATATTGTCAAAGCTCTGCAGATGCTTTTGGATGAAGCAGATGTGACAGAAGGAATGCTGTCAGCCCTGGAATCCATTATATGTGCAGCTTACTCACCCAAGGGGATCAACATCATGGCAATCCCACAACTGCGATGGCATCTCTTCTGCAAACATAGGGCAGAAAGTGACAAACTCCCTCCAACACTTGGTGCTCTGAAGCAGCACATCTTGAGAGTTCATGTCCAAACAAGAGTATGGGCACAGGCAGCCATTGCTGTGCAGGATCCACAGCTGGATCCTCTGCAAAACGGATACTTCAAACACTCCAATGGCATGCTCAAACCAGTGACCACAGAGGTCCTCCCAGCCCCAAAGGCCATTCTTGAGTTGGTTCAATGCAAGTGTAAGTCTGACTGCTCTTCTGGGAGGTGTTCCTGCAGAGCTAAGGACTTAGCCTGTACTGACATGTGTCAGTGTAGCAGCCAGTGCCAGAATGATGAGGATTCGCAAGCCATGATGTATGAAAGCGATGATGATTATGATGATGTATAGACACTGTCCAATCATACTGTGGTCTAAATGTGCATGTGAATAGTTCCAGAACATCCAAGTTTTACGTTACGTTAACTAATTTTGAACTTTTCATTAAAAATAACTCTTGAGTTATCTGACCAACTGCTTGTGATACGTATAGTTTGTTTAACCCATATTGTGGTTGTATTTCAATGGGAAGATTAAAAAAAACATGGCTTTGGAGGAACATGGAATATTAAATGCGAACAACTTTTCATTACAATGAAATTGCAAGAAAATAACCACACCACGTCATTTTTGACCCACTTATGCAGCTATGGGTTAATGTGGTAAAGTCTTGGAGCTTTGTAACTGGCACCATTTGATTCTCTGGTCCTGAAAATGTGTGTTTAGCAGTTAGAATCAACAGTCAAGCTTATTCAGAAGCCGAGATATTACAAATGAAAGTTGTATGCAAATTTGTGCATATTTAATTAGATCATGCCTAATTTGCATATTTAAACATAAAATTATAGAAAACTTGTAATACATTTTTTTCTTATATTAATGTGAGTAATCAACTGGGGAAGTTTCATAATGATATTTGCTAGTTAAAAATGTTACCCTATTCAACTGTAGTGCATTGCAACGCCCATCTTTTAAACTTCAGTATGGCCGCCATAAAGACATCTGAGCAAATGCAAACATTGGTTTTCTGACTCCTTATACAATAACCTTTCCAAAAATATATAGTTTAGCAAATCCCCAAAAAATTCCCACAAAAAGACAGTGAACCTGACTACTAGTGCATAGTTATACAGTATGCTTGTATTAATAGGGGGCTAATTTGTTCTTTAAAAACTTTATAATATTCATTTGTAAATCCATCATCCCCTGGGGATTTTCCTCTTTTTAGAGCTTTTATTTGTTTATTTACATCTTGCAGTGTGACTACTTTAGTTAGCTTCACATTATTTTCCTGAGTTACTTTGGGTAAGTCAAGTTTTCTCAAATAAGCCTGTATAACTCTTTTATCCTCACTGGCTTCTGGCTTGTATAATTTTTCGTAATAACAGGCAAATTCTTCTACAATCTGATCCTTATCAGTTATTATTTTAGATTGGTTGTTCCTTAAATTTGTAATGCGTGAGTTCTTCATTTGCTTTTTAAGTTTATACGCCGATATTTTTAAGGACTTTGGTAGTCTTATAGTCTTCTTGTGTGAATCGCATTAATTTTTCTACTTCAATATTGCTTATCTTGATCACTATTTGTTATACTATGTCTATTTTCAATATCCTTTATTTCTTCAATTAACTGTTTCTCTTGTGCCCGCCTTTCCCTTATCTTAGCTGAAGAATATGAAATAATGCGTCCTCATTACTGCTTTAGATCCTTCCCATACTATGATTGGATTTATATCCCCGGTGTTGTTAATTTCTATATAATTTGTGAGTTCTTTTTTGATCATCTCTACAAATTGTGTATCCTGTAAAAGTGAGTTATTCAGTTTCCACAGAGATTTGCCCTTGTTAGCCTGCATAGTTATTGTCAAGAAAATTGCTGCATGATCTGACATCTTAATAGAGCTAATTTAACATTCTTTCACCCATGTTATGTTATTTTTGTACATGAAGAAATAATCCAATCTGTTATAAGTACCATGCCTTCCGGAATAGCAAGTATATTCCTTTTGATCTGGGTGGAGCTCTCTCCAAACATCTACGAGTCCCATTTCTGAACAGGCCTTCCTCAGTAACTTTGCATTTTTCCATGCCCAATGTACCTTGGTGCTAGACGAGTATTTTAGGGTCCATTACCAAGTTGAAGTCCCCTGCCATTATTAGACTTTGTAACCACCAAATCAATTAATGTGTTCATCAGTTCTGGACCCATGTGCGGTGGATAGTATACATTACACAAAGAAAGATCCATTCCTCCTATTTTACCAACTACTAATATATATCGTCCTTCTTTATCTGTAAAGCATTTTTCTATTTCAAAGTTCACACGTTGTTTAATTAATATTGCTACTCCTCTTCTCTTTGAGTTGTGTGAGCTATACCATACCTGACTATTTGATCATTTCTGTAGCTTCTCTTGTTCCTGTTTTTCTAGATGCGTATCTTGCAAGAATACTATATCAGGTTTGTTTTTATCCATTTCTACCAGAATCTTTTTTCTCTTAATAACAGTATTCAAACCATTTACATTAAGTGATATAATCTTTAAATCACCCATGGAATTGAAAATTGAGGAGTTTGGATGTTGACTATGTGTTAGGTTAAGCCATATGGTTTCTGGATCCCAGATGCGGGAGACAAAAGAGGGGTTGGTAGAACACGGTTTTATTGTGAAACCACAATAACAAAAACAAAACGCGATGAAGGTTGAAGCAGGAGCGGGTAGGCAAGGTAGGTGGATTGCTGGAGACTCCAGGATAACGAGGACCACTCCCAGGTGAGAGATCGAGGTCTGGGGGAAGAGGGTAGAACAAGGTGAGAATCCAACGGAAAAAAAACACGAAAGAAAGCCAAAACAGAATGCGCCTAGGAATGCTAGGGCGAGACACTGGTACCGTGTGTGACGGAATACTCTGGCACTGGAGGGACGTTTGCACCAGCCTTATAAAGGAGTCCCAATTGGGAACAGGTGTGTCTCGTGATTGCGAGTTCCAAAGCCACGCCCCGCACCTGCCCACAACCAATGTGGTTGTGATCAAACTGGTTTGACCTGCATGACACTTGTTTAATGACAAGGTCAAAGAGAAATTGTTGACATTGCATACAATAAAATTCTGCAATGACAATAACATTGTGTATAAAAACATACACACACATACACAAGCTCAGAACAGAAGGCTCATTAACAGAACAGATAAAGGAGAACTCCCACGAGGCTGGAACTGGGTGGATATTATTCAGACTAAGAAAAGACAAAACTTCAGTTCAACAGTTTTCTTTGTATTGGCCATACTATTTAGGGTGCATTTTCCTTTTTAAGGCTGTAATCCTGTTGTAGACGTAACATTTCAAGTTCTGCCAGTTTCTGTTACTGAGAGCTTCAGGTTCAGCTCTTAAACATTTCTCACAGTCTCTCTTCGTTGGTACCGTACAAGATCGGATGAACTGAATCATTTGCCCACTGCCCTAACCTCTGCCGCCTGCCAGGGTGTTTTTTTCTGTGGAGCTTTACCTGTAAGGAGACAAAAATAAAAGGTTTTAGTAACAGTATAAAGGAGAAGCTACAGTTCCAAGGCAAGGCAGCTTTATTTATATAGCGCATTTCATACACAATGGCAACTCAATGCGCTTTACATAAAACAAGAATTGAAATAAAACAATTTAAAAAATAAAATGAAATAAATAAATAAAAACAACTATAGAAGAATAGAAAGAAATTTAATACTATAAAAGCAGCATAAAATCATGATTTAAAAGGACATAGTGCAATTAAAATTTACAATTTAAAGTGCTTTGAACGAGCTCAATCATAAGCACAGGAGAAGAGAAGTGTTTTTAACTTGGATTTGAAAATGTTCACAGTTGGGGCTGATTTCAGTTCAGCTGGTAGTTTGTTCCAGTTTTGTGCAGCATAACAGCTAGAAGCTGCTTCACCATGTTTAGTTTGAACTCTGGGCTTCACTATCTGACCTGAGTCAGTAGATCTCTGAGCCCTACTGGGTTTGTATTCTACTAAGATGTCATTCATGTATTCTGGACCTAAACCATTCAGTGATTTGTAGACCAGTAGCATAACTTTAAAGTCTATTCTATAGCTGACTGGGAGCCAGTGTAAAGACTTTAGAACTTGAGTAATGTGCTCTGATATCTTTGTTCTGGTTAAAACTCGAGCTGCAGCATTCTGAATGAGCTGCAGCTGTTTAGTGCTTTTTTGTGGGAGTCCAGTCAGAAGACCATTACAGTAGTCGAGTCTACTGGAGATGAAGGCATGAAACAACTTCTCCTGGTCTGTTTGAGACATAAAACCCTTCACTCTGGATATGTTCTTAAGCTGATAGAAGGCTGTTTTGGTGATGGATTTGATATGACTGCTGAAGGTCAAATCTGAGTCTATCAGCACGCCAAGGTTTCTGACTTGGTCCCTAGTTTTTAGAGAGAGTGACTCGAGATGTTTACTGACGGCAATCCTCTTCTCTTTATTGCCAAAAACAATTACCTCAGTTTTGTCCTGATTTAATTGAAGGAAATTTTGGTTCATCCAATTTGTTACTTGCTCTAAACAGTGACACAATGACTGTATTGGACTGTAGTCATCTGAGGACAGTGCTATGTATATCTGCGTGTCATCTGCATAACTGTGATAGTCTACATTAGAGTTCTGCAGAACTTGACCCAAAGGCAGCATACAGTGCCTATAGAAAGTCATCATACCCTGTGAAAATCTTTACCTTTTGTCACCTTACACCCTGGAAATTATAATAAATGAAATCAAACTTTTTTGAGCTGTTTGTATACATAATAACCCTCATCATTAGAATGAAAATAAGATTTTAAAACATTCTGGACAATTATAAAAAATTAGTTAATAAAATACCTGATTTGGTTAAGTGATCAGCCCCCTAAACAATACCGTTATAAACTTACTCAGGTGCAACCAATTGACTTCCAGGTTTATTGCCTCCCACCTGATGTTAATTGCAGTCATTTTGATTACTTTGGAATAAAACCGGATGTTTTCTTGAACGTTCCACTTCTCATAGTGCATGGTAGTGAAAGGATTCAACATGGTTGGAAAAGCACATTCAAAAGAAGTCCGGGATAAAGTTGTACGAAGGCACAAGTTAGGTGAAGGCTACAAAAAGATCTCAAAAGCTTTATCTATCCCTCTGAGTACCATTCAGAGCATCATTAAGAAGTGGAAAGCATATGGCACCACCAACACCTTGCCTAGATCGGGCCGTCCCTCCAAACTGGATGACCGAGCCAGAAGGACATTGATCAGAGAAGCTAACAAGACGCCAAGAGCAACTTTGAAGGACTTACAACTCGTCATGGCTGCGACAGGTCGGTCTGTACATGTGACAACAATCTCACAAGCTTTACACAAAGCTGGTCTGTATGGCAGGGTGGCACTGCCATACAGACCAGGGTGGCACTAGTGAGGCACTTTTTTCTGAAAAAGTGCCACACTAAGTCTCGTCTGCACTATGCACACATGTAACTGTGTGATGTAACTGTGATCCAAATGTATCTGTGGGTTAATGCTCCACACGTGTTAGTCCTCTGCCTTACAGGTACAGACAATCAATAATTAGAACAGTGGTAGCGCGAACTTGTTAATGGGCTGGGAGCGGGCGAATGTGTTGTGTAAGTCCTCCCTTACAGGTGCAGACAATCTCCCAATTATCCAGCTGGAGCATGATTGGCGAGAGAAGGAAGTAAAAGCCGACAGACTCTTTCTGAAGGGGGGCGGGATCCGAGAAGACGCACAGACAGCCACGACTACTCACGGAATACTTCACAACGAAACCGGAACGAGGGGAACGATCGACATCCGACGAGGAGCCATACAACGCCTGCAACTATACCGAGCTACACGCATCAGGCAACCACCAACTAAAGGGAAGTAATTCCTTGTCTCGTAGCTCAGGTTTTTTATGTGTGTGGAACCATTGTATTGCTGGCTGGAGCGCTGATTCCACTTCCTGCTTTTGCAGCGCGGTCCTCTACCTACCAGACGCAAGGCAGGACTACTCCAGCAGAGGGACCCGGCGACGCAACGCAAAGGGATTGCTTCAACGCTCGGGTTGACCACGACGCCCAGCGAATTGTTTGTGCTCTTTGTTTGTCATCATTGTTTTAGCATTTTATCGCGTGGACCACTGGGAACTGGGTTGGGGTTTTTATTAGAAGTGGGGTAATATAACTGTAGTGTGTTACTATCATCCAGTTGCTCATAATTGAAGGAGTTTTATGGTGGTTTCAATCATCCAGTGTCAGGAAGTGTTCGCCCGTATGCAGGGGTGTAACAGTGGGGCTCAGACCTAGACATTTTTGTGGTTGCAGTGCATCGTGCATGGTGTGGGTGTTTTAAAGTTACCTGATGTGTGTAACTCTGACGTGACTGGTTGCCCGAGTCACCGTACGGGAAAATCTTTGTATTGCAGTGGTGGCATGTTTTGTAGCACTTGGTTTGAGTTACCCAACTGTTTATTGATTGATTGGGGGCTGTACGCTATCCCCGCTGAAGGCTGTAGTGTAACATGGCTCCTGCTAATAGCCAGTGAGGCTGTGTTTTAGGTGCATGCTTAGACGTGGGTTGCTGTGTTTTTATGATTGCCTTCGTTTGTGATTCTTTTTGATTGAAGACTTTGTCTTCCCTGTCTTTTCGTTTGCCGTGATCCTACCTAGCCCTGTTAAATAATTAAGCCTCACTGGGTAACGCCCCTTCCCAACATACCTCCCCGTCCTACTTGTGTACATTTTATAGTTTGTGTAATAAAGTTTATTTTATTCCGTTCTCCAGTTGTTTTGTGACTTAAGGGTTCAATTGCCTGCGGTTCAGACCGTTACACACACACACATCTGAACTATTCTGCTACCATGTGGAAAAAGGTTTTATGGTCAGATGAGACGAAGATTGAACTTTTTGGGCTCAACTCCAAGCGCTATGTTTGGCGAAAACCAAACACAGCACATCACCCAAAATACACCATACCTACAGTGAAGCATGGTGGGGGCAACATTATGTTATGGGGATGTTTCTCTTCAGCGGGAACTGGGCAATTGGTCAGAATAGAAGGGAAAATGAATGCTGCCAAGTACACCCAAATTCTTGAGGAAAACCTGCGTCCCTCTGCTAGACACCTGAAGATGGGCAGGTCATTCAGCTTCCAGCATGACAATGACCCTAAACATACTGCCAAAACAACAAAAAAGTGGCTTAAGGATGGGAAGGTCAATCTTCTTGAGTGGCCAAGTCAGAGTCCTGACTTAAATCCTATTGAAAATCTGTGGATGGACTTGAAGAGAGCAGTCCATCGCCGTTCCCCACAGAATAGAGCTAATAGAGACATACCCAAACAGATTGATGGCTGTAGTTAAAGCAAAAGGAAGTTCTACAAAGTATTAATATAGGGGTACGATTACTTTTCCAACCCTGTTATTCTAACAGGGTTTTTAATTTTTTTAAATTATTTTTCAGAACTGTTGCCTTTTTTTCATTATTTTGGTGTTGTACAGTTAAATTTAACTGGAAAAAGTTTTTTTTCAAATGGGTTTTGATTTCAGGCTGTAAGACAAATAAAGTAACTATTTCAAAGTGGTATGATGACTTTCTATAGGCACTGTATATAGACTGAACAGAAGGGGTCCAAGAACTGACCCCTGAGGAACTCCACATGTCATAGCCATTCGATTGGATTCATAACTTCCAATGGTCACAAAATAACTCCGCTCTTCCAAGTAGGACCTGAACCATTCTAGGACTGTTCCACTGAGTCCTGCCCAATTTTCCAACCTGTTCAACAATATACTGTGATCCACAGTGTCAAATGCAGCACTGAGATCCAACAGGACCAGAACTGACACCTTGCCTGAGTCAGTGTTTAACCTAATATCATTTAACACTCTAATAAGAGCTGTTTCTGTACTGTGGTGAGGTCGGAAGCCTGATTGAAATTTGTCAAAAAGGCCACTGGAATTCAAGAAATTGCTGAGTTGATTAAAAACCACTTTCTCAACGATCTTGGCTATAAAATGAAGATTTGAGATAGGTCTGTAGTTGGTTAACATGGAAGCATCCAGCGATCTCTTTTTTAAGAGTGGCTTAATGGCAGCTACTTTTAGGGATTTAGGAAACGTGCCCGATTGAAGTGAGCTATTTAGTATTTGTCGCAAATCTATTTGGACAGAGTTCACAATAGTTTTAAAAAAGTCTGATGGCATTGTGTCAAGACAGCATGTTGATGGTTTTAGATGCTGAACTGTTTCCTCTATGGTTTTTTGGTCAACTGTATTAAATTCTGACATCGCAGTTGAGTTATTCCTGGGAGGTCTTAGGGATTGCGTTATTTTATTGTTTTGTTGATTTGTGTTAATATTTAACCTTATGGACTGGATTTTTTCACTGAAAAAGCAAGCAAATTCATTGCATTTTGCTGTGGAAAGGAGTTCTGGAGCTATCTGTTTAGGGGGGTTTGTCAGCTTATCAACCATAGCAAATAGAGTCCGAGTGTTGTTGATGTTCTTATTAATAATTTCAGACAAGTGTCGCTGTCTAGCCTTGAGTAACTCATAGTTAAAATTGCAAAGACTTATTTTGTAGAGGTCATGGTGAATTTGAAGTTTAGTTTTTCTCCACTTACACTCTGCTTTCCTGCATTCTGTTTTTAAAGCCTTTACCATCATAGTGTTCCTCCATGGTGTTTTCTTTCTGATCAAGGTTGTCTTAGTTTTAATAGGTGCAACAGCATCCATGACATTTGAGATTTTCCAGTTAAATTTATCTAGGAGTTCATCAACTGACTCTGCACTCACAGTTGGTGACATAGCTATAGCCTCCATAAACTTTGCACTGGTATTCTCATTTATGTACCTTCTCTTAACAGACACAGAGGTGAACTGAACATTTGGAATGATCTGTAAGTCAAAGAACACACAGAAATGATCAGAAAGAGCCAAGTCCTTAACATCAACAGAAGAAATGTTAACACCTTTAGAGATAACCAGATCCAGAGTGTGGCCTCGAGTGTGTGTGGGCCCTTTCAGAAGTTGCAAGAGGCCAAAAGTGTCAAGTAGAGCAGAGAGTTCTTTGGCATTACTGTCCATGTTATTGTCTACTTGAATTTTAAAATCCCCTGTTATGATAAAAAAGTTGTAATCAATGCAGATAACTGACAGCAGTTCAGCAAACTCATCAATGAATTTTCCTGAGTATCTTGGAGGTCTATAAATGATTAAAAAAAGGACTTTTGGATCACCTTTTAGTAAAAAACAGAGATATTCAAAAGAGCTAAAATCACCTAACGTAATTTCCTTGCACTGAAATACAGATTTAAAGATGGCAGCAACTCCCCCGCCTTTCTTACCAGTTCGACACTTGTTCATAAAACTGAAATTTGTTGGTGCTGCCTCATTGAGAATAGCACAACAGCTACCTTCAGTCAGCCATGTTTCACTAAGAAGTAAAAAATCTAGATCATAGGTCATAATGACGTCATTAACTAACAGTGATTTGTTGACTAGTGATCTGATATTGAGTAGAGCTAATCTTGGAGATAGCAGGAGACACTGGTATATTTCGAGGTTGACATGCTATACTTAATAAATTGGCAGATTTACCCTTTTTATTTCTCACCAGTTTAACCATCCTTCTCAGGGATTGAGAAGGCTATCTGAACTCCATAGGGCCCTGACTTTTCCTGGGGGAGAACATTATTGGTATCAGTATTGCAGCCTGGACCCGGCACGTATCAGTCCGACTCACAGATTATCTGAGTCAGAGGAGGTGGGGGGGCTCTGTGACATGGGGCTGGACTCTCTCTCTCTCTCTGTGCACACATTTATGTCCCATTAATGCATGTTACTAAAACACTTCTTCCCCGGAGTTCTTGTGTTTTCTCGTCTTGCAGGTTCTCATGGATCCTGGCGGAGCCTCCACTGCAAAAAGTGAAAATATAGACAAGTGTAATTTACTTGACTTCAGTGTATTTATCTAATCACACCATTTTTTTGACTTATTTACTCATTCAGGCTGAAGATATTTAAGATACTATTACTTGTTTCAAGAAAATTAATTTTGCGCCAACCAACTTAGATAATAGAAGTAATTCTAAGCAGATTTATCTTAAATTGTTGAGGAGGTAGCCTTTATACATGTTAACAACTCAGCTTAAGGATATGTTTTACTTGTTTCAAGACTCACTTCAACCTGTTTTAAGAATGGAGCCCAACTCATTAAGATAATGTAAGAATTGATTGTGTGCATCATTAATGTACTCTTGGACAATGCAGTGTTCCACCTCAGTAAATTGAATATAATCTAATCTAATCAATGGGAGCATCCTGGACCATTAACAATAACAAAACATGAACTTTTATCAAAACACTGAGGAGTACCTCAACTACCTTTATTCATGGTTAGGGTTAGGTATTTGGCAGATGCTTTTATCCAAAGCGACACTCATAAAAACACCAATATAATGTAACAAATCAGGAGATTTGTAGAAGTCATTTTCAGTAGTTTTATTGGCTTGTAGGCACAACAATTAACACTCCTACCCAGTCCAGAGTTGGCTAGGCCTAGCTCATTACACAGCCCCCACGAGGCTTAGTCCAAATATCTAATATATTTAGTATTCATGTCAATTTAAGCACAATAATTAACAACAAACAATACATTTCAAAAACAAAAATCAATGGTAACCCTTCCTTTTACAGTACGGTAATTACCAGCTAATTACCTGGTAATAAGATGTATTTACTAAGTAATAACCAGGTAATTAAATGTAATTACCTTCTAATTACCAAGTACTTACCAGGTAATTACCAAGTATTTACATTACATATTTACCTGGTAACTACCACTTATTTACCTGGTAGTTACCTGACATTTACCTGGTAACTACCACTTATTTACCTGGTAGTTACCTGATATTTACCTGGTAACAACCACTTATTTACCTGGTAGTTACCTGATATTTACCTGGTAACTACCACTTATTTACCTGGTAGTTACCTGATATTTACCTGGTAACTACCACTTATTTACCTGGTAGTTACTTGATATTTACCTGGTAACAACCACTTATTTACCTGGTAACTACCACTTATTTACCTGGTAGTTACCTGATATTTACCTGGTAACTACCACTTATTTACCTGGTAGTTACCTGATATGGTAAAAACAAACAAAAACTTGTTGGTATTTACCTGGTAAATACCAACAAGTTACCCAGTATTTACTAGATATATACTGAAAACTACCAGGTATTTATCCAGGAATTATAGATTATGTATTACCAATCAACCTGTGTAGTGACAGTGAGGGTAGTAATGACTCTGATATTTACCTGGTAATTACCCAGTATTTACTTGATAACTTGCAACTATTTACTAAGTAATTACTTTCTAATTACCCAGTAGTTACAATTTACCCAATAACCCCCATGTATGTATGCAGATATTAACTGGTATTTACCCAGTAATTACAAATGTAATTCCAAAACATTATCAGGTAAAACCCTGTGAATTACCCTGTAAGGAAGGTGGAACTGTACTGTAAAAGGAAGCGTGGTTTGTTTCAATGATATTACCATATACTTTCCTGGTAACTGTAGATTATAATCCTCTAGTTTTGAACATGGTCTCTGGCAAAAACTCCCATACCTCCCTGATAATTATCGGGGTGATATCAGAGTTTTACAGAGTAGTTACCTGTAAGAAAGGTGGAACTGTACTGTAAAAGGAAGCGTGGTTTGTTTCAATGATATTACTGTAGCTCCCAAGTAGTACACACGAGGCCAGAGGTCTTTGTTAGAAAACAGGATTTATTTTCCAGGTCGAACCAACCCGTGAGAACTGGGTTTAAAGAGAAAAATAATTCAGATCAATAAATACAATTGACAATATGCAAATGTCCGTTTTTTCAGCAGCACAACAGGTGTTACATTTACACCAAAAACCACTACACACACCTCACATACAGTCCACAACTCAATATTAACTTGTAAATTTACAAACATACATATTCACCACTTTACGTCGTATGCAAATCACCACACGCACCAACCATGCAATGGAATGCAACACAATCGTTCACGTTCTTCATAGACGTAAATAAAAGATAAACACGCCTCGTCCACTGCTAACTGCTTAAGGAGGGAATGTTCTAGTATGCTTCTTCCTTGTCCTTTATAGTTGTTCTACTTTAAGTGCTTTTAGCTTTTAACTTTAACTTATAGCTTATAGAACGTGCTGTCTCTTTCGCGCTGTTTGGCTAGGTGCGTTGCTAAAAGGTGTCGTATCGTATTCCGGCGGCAATTAGTTCCGCCCCAATGCCATTCTAAACAGTAGGAACAAAAAAAACGGGAGGTTAACAAATTAAACAAACTATACCAGGAAAGTATAGTTTTCCTGGTATAGTTTGTTTAATTTGTTAACCTCCCGGTTAGAGTGTTTAGAATGGCATTGGGGCGGAACTAATTGCCGCCGGAATACGACACCTTTTAGCAACGCACCTAGCCAAACAGCGCGAAAGAGGCAGCACGTTCTATAAGCTATACGTTAAAGTTAAAAGCTAAAGGCACTAAAGTAGAACAACTATAAAGGACAAGGAAGAAGCATACTAGAACATTCCCTCCTTAAGCAGTTAGCAGTGGACGAGGCATGTTTATCTTTTATTTACGTCTATGAAGAACGTGAACGATTGTGTTGCATTCCATTGCATGGTTGGTGCGTGTGGTTATTTGCATACGACGTAAAGTGGTGAATATGTATATGTAAGTTAAGTTTGTACATTTACAAGTTAATATTGAGTTGTGGACTGTATGTGAGGTGTGTGTAGTGGTTTTTGGTGTAAATGTAACACCTGTTGTGCTGCTGAAAAAACGGACATTTGCATATTGTCAATTGTATTTATTGATTTGAATTATTTTTCTAAATAAAAAAAAAAAGTTAAATTACAACCGCTGTTGTGTTACATTTTGTATTTAAATTGCATTAAATCTATTAATGTGTTTGTATACCTAAAACTAGACAATTTCTTAAAACAAGACATCCTAATCTAAGATTTGTTTTACTTATTATGAGATTTTTAATGCACTTGATACAAGCAAATCCATCTTATTTTTGACCTATTTCTGACTTGTTAAGAAATATTTACTTATTCCGAGATGTTTTAAAAGAACTTAATACAAGAAAATTCATCTTGTTTTAATCTTGTTGCTGACTAGTTTTGAGCAAGCCTGACTCTAACCCAGTTGGTTTCTAAGCAATAATTCTCCAAAACAAGCACAAATATCTTAAAATAAGACAAAAATATCTTGACAAGAGCACTAAATATAAGTAATTTATGCTTATAATAAGATTTTTAGTTTTCTTATTTCTCAGATTTTTCTTTTCTTGTTTCAAGGAAACTTAACAAGTAGAATTTTCATGATCCACTGACAGAAAATTCAGCTTGAAAAAAGTAAATTTCCTCTAATAGTGGCTGTATTTTCTTGTTTTTTTAGAGCCATTTTTTGCAGTGTCCATGGTCCTGCTTGACTGCCATTGCTAATATCAGTTACCAGTTATATACAGTTACTGTTGTTGCTGCTCGCTGTCCCCCATCATTGCTGCTGTCTTCATCATCATCATGTTCATTAGTGTATTGATGTAGTTGCTCTCTCTCTCTCTCTCTCTCTCTCTTTCTCTCTTCCCCCCCCCCCAACTGGTCAAGGCAGATGACCACCCACCTAGAGCCGAAGGGTCTGTCCAAGGTTTCTGCCTTTTAAATTGAATGGGCTCGGTGCACTAGGTAACTACGTTCTACTTCCGCTCCCATGAGTGTGCGGTCGAACACTTCCGGTTTCAACGAGCGTCGCGGCGACAATCGGTAAGATGGAAACGTTTTACTCCAGATGCCTGCAGGATCTACCAAGGATTTCCATCACGGATGTTTATAGATTGGTCCAGACTGGCAGTTCTGCCCCCAGGAGTAAACGGGAGAAGGGGTATAAAATGTACCTCTCAAGTTACATCGACAACTATGAAGGTAAGGTATGATTCACAACACTATGACCGCTAGGTAGCTAACATTAGCGCTGAGGATAACGTTAGTTGTTTACTAGAAAACGTTGACGTTTAGCACGTCTTTGGTCGACTACAGTGTACGAAAGGTGTAAGATTACTGTTTTGTACAATATAACATGAATTCCCACAATATACACATGCTTGTCTAACATGTTGAATTTCCACAGTTTCAAATAAAGATCCAGCAGGGCGAGTCAGCGTCAGGGCGATTTGTTACAGGTCGATGCGGAAGCATGAGAAGCCTCACGACCTGAGAGTAGGGAGGAAACATGTATTTAACACATCGGTTCAATACAGGTTCTGGGGTATTTGTGTGGTTAGAGTTGGTAATGCGTATGTAGAAAGAAAACTTAAGTACAGTTAGCCTAAGTGAAGCCAAACGTAGCTTTCACGGACACCCCAGAAACTGGTTATTAACGTTACTGCTCCTGTTCTTGTGAGCATATTTTAAAGTTTAGGCCTATCTATGGTGGGTACATCACGTCAGTGTGAGGTAAGAGCTGGTTTTGTACCTTTAACCAAGGCTATATTTACTTGTTCAACTGTTGTTCTAACAGTTATAAGGTAATATTATTTAAGAGATCTATGAGACAGGCTGACTTGTTTGGATGTAGGTATGTAGAGCCAAATGTTTTTTCTCTAATAGTAGTCTAATAACCTAAAATGGTGACACTTTTTAAACACCAACTGCTTGAACAGTCAGCCTGCTCTCATCCTTCTCATTTAGTTTTTCCTTTATAGTAGTAACTTAAATGTGGCTTTTTACTTATTTATAGATTACTTTTGAGAACAGCACACCAGTTCACATTGCTGTGGCAGAGTGTTCCTGTGTGGCAGGAACTGCACTCTGCAATCACAATGTGGCACTTTTATACCAAACTGCCCATTACTCCACGCTAAAGCTGAAGGCAGTGCCCCCTGTCCTTAGCTGCACAGAAACAGAGCAGCGATGGCATAAACCAAGAACAATGGTAATTAATTACTTAGAATCTAATCACAAATTGACAGTAATTCCATCATAGTGAATCCATGAATTATGTTTTCATTTATGTTGTTCTTTTGTGTATTTAATAGGGTGTGAAACCAGGCAGAGTGGGTGACATGGTCATCATATCAACACGGCCAAAATCCAGGCAGTATACTGTGGTGGATGGTGTAAGGTAATATCTGCATTCATATGTAATTGTGTGTCCCGCTGTTCTTTTGATTTGTTTTCCCTTTTATTATCAAAACTCTTTTCAAAGGAGTAATCGTTACAAGGCAGTGCATGGGGACTTGCCAGACCCAGATGTCCTGAAGGTCGATGAGGCATACAAGGACTTCACAGCAGACATTGCTCCACTCATCACCACCATGGCCATCAGCAGCGATGTTCCTCAAGTCAATTCAGCCTACGGACCAGTCCAGGAAGGCAGCCCCATCTCCTACCAGCATCCAGTGCCATTGAGTCGGGTAGTACTTCAACACCCAGACACCCCCGCCCCACCACCTCTGCCTCTAGATGGGTACAGGCTGGAGCCGACCACCTGTCACTATGTTTGCAGCCACTAACAGAATCTCCACTTCATGTCACTTGCCATTACCTTGAATATGGCAAGGAGAATCGAGATGGCCACAAGGGACCAGAGTGACAGTGTTGAGTGGCACCGCGTCAGGAAGCCAAGGCTGACGTCTTCCAGGTTCAGGGAGGTGTGCCATGTGAGAGGGCACAGTTCTGCTGAGAACCTAGCAGGAAGAATTAGGAGAGGTGGTGTTCAGACGGCTGAAATGAAGAGGGGGCTGACGCTGGAACCTGTTGCCATTCAAGAGTACAGCAGGATGAAGAGTGTGAGCTACTGGCCATGCGGCTTCGTAATACATCCAGATGCTCCCTGGCTAGGTTCCTCTCCGGATGGTATAGTGTTTGATCCCACAGAGAACCCACCATTTGGACTGGTTGAGATTAAGTGCCCTAATGCCAGAAGTTATGTGGACTGCAGCTATCTCCTCATGCAAAGCGGCACACTAAAACTGAAACAGCCACAGCTACTACTGGCAGGTACAGGGTCAGCTTTTACTCACGGGCATGGAATGGTGCGACTTTGTTGTGTTTGCAGAGGAGGATGTACTTGTACAGCGTATCCATAGGGATGCTGAAGTGGCTAGGGTTATAAGGGAAAAGGGGGATTATTTCTTCTTTTATTTTTACTTGTGATCCTTTAAAAATAGTGGTTCATTCAATCAGTTCCAAATCAGTTGTATTGCTCAGTTTTACAAATCTATAGAAAACACAATCAGTTTTTTGTTCTTGTTATTCAGATTGTTCTTGTTATTCAGATTGTTCTTGTTATTCTTGTTATTCAATCAGTTTTAGCCTGGCTAACACCAGACTAAATCACAAATGAGATGTAGTCTGGCGACCACCTCTTCATGTTCCTGTAGAGGAGGCGTGGTTCCCGATCGTCCAGAGCCGTTTATTGGGCGCTATGAATGTCTATCATAAGCGTCTGTTCGTAGCTCTTAGCCAATCGTAGTTGTTTAATTTCGATCACAGATCGAAATTTCGAGCGCGCAAGGCAGCATGGGTATACCCAGGCTAGATCATTTTTACAAATCTATACAAAACAATACCAGTTCTTGTTCAGGAGGTATTGATCATTTTTACAAATCTATACACAATACACCCAGTTACTACAGAAACTGGTTGTAAGAAATTATGGCTGGTGTCAGCCTATCTGTGCATTAAGTTGTTCTTCATTAAGTTATTCTTCATTTTCACAAATGTGTACTACAATTTAGCTTCAGCTTGCTTGTTCTAATAAATATTAGTTTGAGAAACAACTATTCAGCATCGTTTCTCATTTCTATTTCCTTATTAAGGCTAAATTATGTATTTTGTTACTTGTAATGTGTTTTACTTAATGACTTGTCAGCAAAAAAGTAAAATGATTGTAAGGACCACTACAACACAGTTTTAAAAAGGCAAAACAAATATTTTATTTACTGTTGAGTTGCCCATGCCTTTACTAGTGGCCCGTTCTGGTAATTGACAAGGAAGCAGGCCACACTGAACAACTCCTCTATGCTCCCACATACAGACAGTGGGATTTCCCTGTCAAAGAGTTTGTTTTCCTTCACCCTCCTTATGCACCTCTCCACATGCACTCTCAGACGTGCAATCGACTGCGTCTGCCTGACATCATCCTGGCTCATTTGTTGTTTTTTTGAGAGGAAGGCAGGTCGGTACACCTTGCAGGGAGCAATGTTGTCAACAACAAAGCCTTTGTCCACCATGATTGCCATGTCTGGCCGCAGCAGGTTCACGATCCCTGAAAGTTTGAAGATCTCGCGGTCACTCATAGATCCAGCATAGAGTCCTGACACAAAGGTAATGGCACCATGGGGTGCCATACCAATCATCGCTTTGAAGGTGGCATGTGATTTGTATGTGGAAAACACCTCGGACTGCAGGAGAAGAGAGGATGGTGTTTGACAGAATATCTCTGTGCAATCGAGTACCACTTGTGTGTCAGGAAAAGCAGCAAACTCAGGTGGTAGGTGGGCTCTGACTACTTCTGGCGGGATCCAAAGACGCTGGCTTCCCAACAGGGTATAAAGAAAGTGTGTCAAAGTGGACACAATCCGACTGGCAGTGCTGCGATGGACACTGAACCTCTCAGCAAGGTCCCTGAGAGGTAAACCCACTGACAGGTACATCAGGAATAGCAGCAACTCGTCAATTGGAGGAAGTTTCTGTTAAAATGTACAAAAAAAGATATTTAGTTACCTTGCACATTGTTATTACAAAGTATCAGTAGGCCTAAATAATGACAGGCTGGGTTTGAGTTTGGTGGTAGAGGCTAGGGGGAAGGAATAATGCTTCGTTTACATCTACCTGGGCATGTATAAAAAAAAATACAATGGTCACGCAGGGGTTGTGGGGTGTGTGTTGTGTTGTGTGGATGAGCTGCTGTGTGTATTCTACAATCATTTTTCTGTGCATCATGTTGCATACCGTTGAGTGAGAGATTGCGCTGCTTTCAGAGGCGGTCTTGGCGCTGGTAATCCTCACCATCTTGTTGTTCACGGCATTCTCCACTAGTGCCCAAAATGCCATAAAATATTTGCGGGACGCAAATCGTGTGTAGAAGCGAACGTCGTCGTCCGACCCCATCACACGGTTTATCCCGAATCTTTGCCGTAGCTGTAGCCCCTCGACTTGAAGTTGCAGCTCCCTAATCCTTTGATGCAAGGCTTCGTTTGCGTCAACCAGGTCAGCAGTTGTAGCTCTTACTCCCGTCTCTGACACCACGCAGTAATCATGATCAGGGGCCACAATTTCCATCTCCGAGGCAGAATCGGAGTCGGGGGTAGGACTCTCAGGACGCTAGGTCTGGTAGTAGGAAGCTGAAACTCATTCCAGGTGAAGAGGACCGGAATTGCTCCCTTTTGTAGCCTTTTCAGTCCACCACCAGTCACAACGACATCTGTCTCCTTAAAATGCCTACTACAAACTCGGGTGTTTTTGGTAGGAGTAAAACGATCTCTTCGGATCTTACTCAGCCACTCAGCCCGTATCGCAGCGTCAACAGGGAATGAATGAAAACTAATTTCCTTGTTGTACCGCGAATAATTCGTACATTGCGGTACACAACAGTGGAGCGATGATGTTCTCACCGTTTGGTAGGCAAGTCGCCTTTCTTTTACCCTGAACACACTCATTACAACTTCGTTACAACTTGTCACAACACACAAATTGTATCCCCTTCAACCGCTACTAAATCCGGAAGTCGTCGACCGGAAGTACTCGCCCCCACACTCGAATCAGGAAGTAAACAAACGCCATTGTCGTGCACCGAGCCAATTGGACGAGGAGGGGGATTTAGGGGAGAAAAATGGGATTTGGGCGTGGTGTGAGTTGGAAATCCAGAAAATGGGGGAATGGGGAATCCGGACTGCGTGGAGACAATGAAAGGCTGGATGGGGTCCCAGTGGGTGAAAGTTGGGAGTCTTCTGGTGGGGCTGAGGGAGACTCCACTTGTTGGGCTGTTGGGGCTGGGGGAGACTCCTCATGTTGGGTTGTTGGGGCTGGGGGAAGCTCCTCGTGTTGGGGTAAGGATGATGACGTTAAAACCTCTCTCTCGGTGTGCTGTCCTTCATGGTCACTCCTTATCTCAGGCGGTAGCAGTTTTTGTCCAGAAGGCTGTCTTATCTGTTGTTTTGGATTGTCTCGCCTCTTGTCCTTGGCAGGGGCTGCTGGTGACCGACGCAAAAAATCAAAAATCTTGTAGCTTAACAGCTGACTTGTTTAGGCAAAATCCATCTGCCTCAAAGAGGTGTCTGCGTTCCCAAAAAATGTTGAAATTGTCAATAAAGTTCACTGATTGAGCAGCACACGTATCTTTGAGCCATCTGTTTAGCATCAACAGCCTGCTGAATCTCTCGTCTCCTTGCCGAACTGTTGGTAGAGGTCCACTGATAAACACCTCAGTATTCAGACATCTAACTTTGTTCAGCAGATCATTAAAATCCCGTTTCAATACCTCTGATTGTTGCTTGACAACATCAAGTGCTCCTGTGTGAATGACGAGAGATTTCACTGTCGGATGCTCAGCAGTGATTTCCAGAATTTTCTCTGAGATATCGGACACCATATCATTGGTAAAGTACTTTGGTGTTTTTGCTGAAAAAGTGTTTTGTCTTATTCACAGCTCCGTCACCCACTATCAGCGTTTGAGGCCCAGTGGTTAGCTCTTTCTGCAGCCTTTTAGTATATGATTTAGCCTCATACCTTTCTCCGGTGCTGGAAGATGACCTTTCTTTTGGGGAGTCAGGGTCTTGTAAAAGTGGAGCAAATCTGTTCTCTAGTAGAATCCCTGTGTCTTTGGTCGGTTTACTCTTACTTTTTGTTTTAGCCACATTCCACGGCTGTTTTCTCCTTGGTACTGGGGTTGAAGAGACCCTCCTGTGTGACGGCAGTGCAGGCCACTCAGTATCATCACAAGTCTCCAGGTGCTGGGTTCTGCCTGTTAACCGTCTTCCCATATCTGAGGGAGGCGATTTATCTTTACATGAATTATGCCTTGGCTTTGCACAAAGCATTTGTCTGTTAGCCTGCTCCTTTCCACTGATTTGGGTCATCGGTAGAGACCATATTGACCAATTACCTCCATGTTGACTTCGAGTCGCAGAATCTTTGTCTCCAGTACTGCTATCTTCTGGAGAAGTTTGTAGTAGTCATCCGTGGAAAAGGGAGGCATCTTGTTGCTAATTAGCTTAGCTTAGCTGAGCTCCACAAACCCAGTCAGTATAGTGCAGGCTTATGCTGCTGATAGGCCACACTCACAAAGTAAAAAGTGTTTAAATAATGGTGGTAGCCTTCAGATACTTTCATAAATTAAGCTCCCAGTGATATAGAAGTATCCAGGACCCGCTTTCCATAAATTTTGTAGCAAAAGGATAAGATTACAATGGGGAAAAAAAGAAAAGTAAGAAAGTAAGAGCGAAGAGCGAAGCGTCTACTAGCGTCTACTCAAGGGCGTTAGAGTCCTGCGTCAGTACATACAGTACAAGTGAAATTATGAGGCTGATCAGAGCTGATATAGGCATCTGTCCTCAGTGATTTGATTTTGATGAGTGTTCAGCTCTGTCCATAAGTTTACAGCTGACATAAACCTACATCCGAGCCACCACTTGTGATCAGATGCCATTCTAGGCCAGAAGGAAGACCCTCAAAAGTGCTTTGGTTTTTGAGATACTCTACCTTATCTGAAAGACCTCATCATTGCCTACTGTCCTGCCAGAGCACTTCGCTCCCAGAATGCAGGTCTGTTATTGACTCCCAGTATCTCTAAAAACAGACTGGGAGGTAGAGCCTTCAGTTACCGGGCTCCTTTACTTTGGAACCAGCTCTCTCCATGGGTCAGAGAGGCAGACACTATCTACATTTAAGTCCAGACTTAAAACCTTTGTCTACGACATAACTTTTAGTTAGGGCTGGTTCAGGTAGCCCTCAACTATTTTATAACTACGCTGCTATAGGCTTAGACTGCTACATGGAGCCCTGTCCTCTCCTCTCGCACATTTTGAACATTGTCATCTGTTGCACCTTGTAGTTTGGACTTGGTATCTCTCAACTGAGTTTTCCACAGATCTCAGCTCCATCCCTCTACATCAACCACTGCCTGCATCACCTCCTTTCCCCTGCTGTTAAACTGGCCTGCACTTCCTGCTCATGAACCAGTCTCAGTCTGCCATCCAGTACTCCCATTAAGCTGCTTTCCCTGCCTTTCCTGCCCACCTGAAGCTGCCTTCACCAGCTCTTGCTAACCATTTCCCATATTCCATGTTTTAAACTGTTTCCTTGTCTGTATACAACATCTATTGCACGTCTGCCCGGCCTGGTTGGGGGATCCCTCCTCTGTTGCTCACCCTGAGGTTTCTTCAACTTTTTCCCTGTTAAAAGGGTTTTCGTGGGAGTTTTTCCACAGTCAATGTGAGGGTCTAATGGCAGAGGATGTTGTTATGATGCTATGTAAAGCCCTTTCAGACAAACTGTTTGTAAAAATGGGCTATACAAATAAAATTGCCTTGCCTACCGGAGGTGGAACAAGGCACGACAATGTTTCCCATATTCTCTAAGGTCTCCCATATATGAAATGGATTCTTGTTAGGAAAATGAAAATTTAATTTGTACTGAAATACAGTACTTTGACAAATGTACTCAGTTACAGTCCATCAGTACTTGGGGCCACCAGACTGAGGGGTGAAAGATGGTAGGAGTCTTTTTTCATTCATCTCCTGTCTCCAAATCAACTGATTTTACTGCAATAATAAGAAAAGAAAAAAAATCACCTTTGGAGGAATGTGCCACAGGACTCCAGAAGATGCTCCATGCTCTGCTGTTGGCTGTTTGTGTTGCTTGCCTGTTGAGTGTTCATTCCCCACAGCACCTGCAACAGTTTCCTCTGCTGATGGTTCTATGAAATACATACACAATACATTTCATTTTTAACTAAATCTAAATATTCTATATCTAATAAATGATCAAGTTGAGGTTATATCTACTTCACATCATATTGTTGCATCCAATATTTACTTGACAAAACTTTGTTTCACTTGTGTCAATCAGCACTCCCAGCTTATTGATGGTCAAAGCCTGAGCACCATCTCTTTTCATCTCTTTTATTAGCAAGTCAGTTGAATGGTGGCCAAGGGGAGTCTTTTTTCACTTATCTCCTGTCTCTAAATCAACTGATTTTACTGCAATAATAATACCAAAAAAATCACCATTGGAGGAATGTGCCACAGGACTCCAGAAGATGCTCCATGCTCTGCTGTTGGCCGTTTGTGTTGCTTGCCTGTTGAGTTTTCATTCCCCACAGCACCTGCAACAATTTCCTCTGCTGATGGTTCTATGAAATACATACACAATATATTTGGAATCAGTGGAACATGTGGTAATTTTAGTGCTTATGCTGATGGTCAAAGAGGAACTATGCAAGTCTGGTCGCTTTTCCTCTGTTTTGCTAACCTCCTCCCGGCCATGTGCATTTGTTTTTAATGAAGGTGGATAACATTATAACATGTACGATGTTATGACGTGTATATTTGTGTAGTCTTAACTGTCATAAACAACGGATTATGGGTTACAGTGTGCGTTTGTGTTGCACTGCGCAGAGATGAGAGCTGGGACACCAGGGCGGCGGATGTTGCAAGGTTGGTTTTCAACCATGAGATGCCAGGTGGAAGGCAGAGAGCCTTCATTCTCACTCGTAACAAGTCACAAGTCATGTAGTTAAATATCACAATTACTCCGGAGCTTTTCAATTAAGGTAAGAATGTAGCATAAGAAAATATTCTTGCATGAAGCTCAATAAATCTAAGATGTTGCATATACTGGTAGCCTTAATCATGGTGCAACACATGGGAAGTTAAGGCTGCTGAAGGCTTTAAACAGATTGAAAGAACTACTACATTGAAATATTACATTGATGATGCTTTACACTGTATACTACACTAAAATGAAACTTCAGTACCCGTGTAGGAAATGTACCTTAAAAACAACCATATTATTATTATTATTATTATTATTATTATTATTATTATTATTATTATTATTTATTTTGTATTTTTTTTACATTAAATTACTGAAACATACCATCAACAGCAAATGAACGATCACCATCCTGTCTGCATCCATCTTCCTCATCACTACCCATAACGTTTTCTGCAGGAGACATGACAAGCTTATACATACGGGCAGACAAAAAGAAAAGACGATACATTAAAGACAGTGAAAATCAAATATACCGTTTGGATCTATTGTGATTTCGTAGGTTCTTTCCATGGAACTCTGCCAATCTCCCGCTCTCAAGAGCCAGTAAAACTTTACTGATCTTTGCGAGTTGCAGTGTCTTGTCAGGCAGTCTATAGAACTCGCGGTGGATCCTGATGTCGTGACCAAGAAAGTTGGCTAATTGATCCATGTCCGTGTCAGTCATGTTCAGCACTGTGGACAGAGTTGCTGCATGTTTTCGCAGTTTGGTTGATGACTGCATTTGGACACTTGGCACCACATGCCTTGGCAAAGCCACGGATGCAGTCGGAGCCACGGAGATGTGACAGAGCTGCAGGTCTGGCAAACATATAAATATTGTCTTTAAGAACCCCGCAGGCCTCTCTTTGCTGAACGAGGAGTTCCAAAGCATGGAGCATTTTCGGGGTCAGGAGAATTGGAACTGCTCTGCCTTGCTTTCCTCTGGTGACAATTCTGGAGAAATGTCTGCAGAGCTTTTTTTCAACTTCCGACAGTGCCCAGTCCAAATCCTCATGGTGATCAAATGTGTCCCTTGACAAAAAAGCAGACAGAGGCATGCTTGACACCTCTCCTTCTCTGCGTCTGTTGAAAAGGATGGTCTGTGTTAAACACACCTTTGCAAGGTCTATCCAGGCCTTTGTAGAGGGACTTTCAGACAGTGTGATTTGCATTTCACAGAGAAACTGGTGCATTCCTTGCACATCCTCAGTAAAGGGCATTAGAGTGGGTGCATTCCACTTTGCTTCAACAATATTCCTTAGTGCTGTTCCAATGCGTTCCACTTCTCATTTTGCACTTCTTGGAACTCAGATGCATGCTTTACAAGCTCTTGGTTGTTGGAAATTAGTCCTTGAGCTTTCAAGAGCCTGCTGACTTTTACCAAAGCATTTCCAAGTTTTGTTGCCAGTGATGGAATGGCAAATGTGTTGGTCCTGCTCTCATAGCCGCAAGTACTTTTGACAGCTTTGACCATGTCCAGATCATTTGCAGGATTAATGAAATCCTCCATCTTTTTTAATGGGGTATGTTTCCTGGCATTGTCCAGCAGTCGTCCCAGTTCACGCATTTTTTCACGGATGCACTGTTGACTTTTTAATGTCATTCCACATTTATTGAGCAAGTGCTGCCCATATTCAATAATGACATGGTCATTCTTAATTATTTCAGTGACAGGATCCAGATTCATGGAACTGATAACTGCCCACAGCTGCCTGCCGATATGTGAAGGCACAGGCCCAGTGTATGCAAATAGAGCCTGAACACGGTTCTTGCCAGGTTTTGTGTTGACTGGTCCAGGTTTGAGGCTACAAATTCGCATATGTCTCCATAGAACATTTCGTGTGAAAAGTCCTTGGCAATATGCACAGTGCATGAAATCTCTTCCTTGTGCTTCTTTTGATGGCCATTTACGTGGGACAAGTTGTCCCTTTCCTGACTCCATTACAGTGGCATTATGGGCATAGTTGCCTTTGTTCTGGATATATTCTAGTCGTTTTTTCCTCTCTTTCGACCCTTTTGGAAATCTGAAAGCTCTTGCCACATCCGCCTTATTTTGGTGTGCATGTTCCAGATGTCTTGCAATTTTGGCATATGGTTTTCTGCAATATAAGCAATACTGTCTCGTGTCATAGATTCTCTTGCCATTTTTATTTTGGTGAGCACTAACTACTAGGCTGTCATTGGTGTTGTGACTTGAGCAGGGTTCTTCCTCGACAGTGAGGTCAGAGCAGGGTTCTTCCTCTACAGAGAGTTCAGATACAACGGAGCTGATGTCCAGTTCAGGTGTTGTGGTGTCACAGTCATTGGGCATATCTGAGCCAGGGTTTAGAGAAGAAAGATACAGGCATTTTCTTGGGGTGACACCAATGCTAGTGTGGCAGTCTAGAGATCCGTGGGCTCTCACTAATACCGCAGCCAATCACGGGGGGGCGCCCAGCATTATAAAGGGGATGATCCCCGGCCGCCAGTTCTCTCTCTGCTCTATGACCTGTGACGTCACTTCCGGGCCGGTGCCTCTGCGTCGGACAGGTAAAACAGCGCGGCTGTGCACCTGCTGCTTTGACACTCTTTTACATTGTTGATCGCCACTATTAATTGCTAATTGATAGTGCAATTTTAGATGTTCATCGCTAGCTGTACAGCCCTCCTTTGCTCCCTCCCTCGGGCATGTCATGAGTAGCCAACCCTACTGATCGGTATGTCGTTTTAATATATTTTATTTTAGTTTACGCAGACCGATTTTTGCACTAATTGATGTGTCGGGTCCTCAGATTGCTACGGCGCGGGTGACTACAACGCTAGCCCCGCAATACATCGCTACCAGCTGGGGGGACCGCTGCTGTTTTGCTTTTGCTGTTGCTTCGCGCTACTGTTTTGGCTTTGGTTTATTTTGTTTGTTTAATTTTGATTTTGCGGTTACTTGGTTTGCTCTGCCCTAACGTTCATTGGTTTCATTTAGTTTCCTTTTGTTGTTTTGATTAGGGCAGAGGATTTCTTCATTTTTCTTTATTTTCTTCATTCATTTCTAATATTGGCAGATTAGCCACGTGTATTTTGGTTTATTTTGACCAATTGATATATTGTTTATTTTAGATTTTGTGTGTTTCATTTCCCCTCTACTCTCCCGATTCTTCTGTCCCTTTTTAGTTGCTGAGGTCCGGTGGTGGTGCTGGTGGCCTGGTGGTGGGATTCCCCTCCCCTTGTTTTGTGTGCTGTGGTCCCCTGGGTTTTGGGTCTCCCCACGGTGTGTGTGTGTGCGGTAATTAGTTTATTTTGGTTGGGTGTCTCCGCCCCGGCCCCCCCTCCTAGCTCCGACACACCGTGAACCTCAGCTCCTGATCAATTTACTTTTGTTCCCTTTATTTTTGCCCCGAGTGCCTGTTTTTACTGTGTCAATTTAATATCTTTGTAATAAAATTTATACACTGTTTTCATACAAGTGACATCGTGTCTTTGGCCTCTTGAGTGAACGAACCTGTGTCCTTAGTGTTTTGTAATTAACTACTTCCTGGGGCGAAACTCCCCAGGTGGCGTTGTTGGCAACACCTTCATTTAAATATAAGGTCATCTTAGTTACAGAGGTTCTTATAACCCCCCTTACAAGTATCATTCCCAAGCTCCGCTCGCCACAATCTGGCGTTGTCGGCAGGATCACTCATTTAACGGCAGACACGTTTTTTTTGTTTTGTTCCCTTTGTGTGTTTTGATGATGTTTTTCTTGTAGGCATTTCTCTTGGAGCAGTGGTGTTTAGAGGCAAAGCAGCAGCGGTTTCCAGTCGTCCCTCATACAGGTTTTGGTGAGACCGTCCCCCACACCCCTCACTTGTCCGTTCTCTAGTTAGGCACTTATTTATTGACGTCTTGGTACGTATCGTTGTAGCCATGGACGCTGAGTTTCAGGAACTCAGGGAGTTGGTTACACAATTAAAGGCTGACAATGATCGTTTGCGTCGTGAACAGGTTGACCTGAGCGCGGTGCCTTCTACTTCATCTGTGCCACCTACTGCCCCCTCCATTGTTAATGCCCCTGCAACAGAGAGACTAGTGTTTGTCCCTCGAGATCGGAAATGTCCCATCTTTAGGGGGAGGGCGGGTATAGGTTTGGCTGAGTGGGTGGAGGAGATACAGGCATGTATGGGGGCTCGACATTTATCCAGGCCTGATCAGGCATTTTTTATTTTTGATCACCTAGAGGGAGAGGCTAGAGAGGAGATTAAGTACCGTTCCAGTGCAGAGAGAGGAGACCCTGACAGAGTATTGGCCATTTTACAGGAGCTATATGGTTGCTCTGAGTCATATGTTGCTCTGCAGGAGGCTTTCTTCTCCAGGAGGCAGCAGGAAGGAGAAACTCTTCAGGAGTTCTCCCTAGCCTTGATGGGCTTCATGGAGAAGGTAAAGCGTAATGCGCCTAGTCCCATGCTAAATTCAGCAGCTCTATTAAGAGACCAATTCGCTGAGCATGTGCTAGATGGCTCCCTGCGTCGTGAGTTAAAGCAGTTGGTGCGCAGACAGCCTGATTCCACCTTGCTTGATGTCCGAGCAGAGGCTATCCGGTGGGAGCGTGAGGGTTTGCCTGGTGGCGTGAGGGGTCGTAGTCAATCCGTCCCCTCGGTGTTTGGTGTACAGTATGGTGTTCGTGTTGGCCCACAGGATACGGTTGCTTCACCCCCAGTGTCTGAGATGGCTGAGCTGAGGGAGATGTTTAAGTGTCAGCAGGAGCAACTTAGTCAGCTCACTCGAAGCATTGCTCTCCTCCAGAGCTCTAGCCAGCACAGTCGTCCGCCCCGTAATGGCCCAGTAATATGCAGGCGCTGTCATCAGCCTGGCCATTTTGCAAGGGAGTGTAGAGGACATATTCCCCTTTTAGCACCACATGTGCAATCGGCACTTAATTCTGCAACACGATCTCGTTCTGTGTCGGAAAACTAGTGCCCGCCGAATTGCAGAGTCACAGTTCGGATGGGGCCGCTACTGGCTCACAAGTGGTTTTAAATAGTTTAGAAGCTTCTAAACTTATTTCATCCTGTCCCCATTTGGGTGTGGACATGGGTGGCGTGAAAGTGCCCTGTTTGGTGGATACTGGTTCTATGGTGTCCACTATTTCTGAGAGCTTTTTCCGCCAGAACTTTGAGCCTTGGGGTCAGGAGCGCCTCCAATTGTGCCACTGGTTGCAGCTTAGAGCTGCTAATGGTCTGGAGATCCCCTACATCGGCTATCTGGAGTTAGAGGTACGCCTGTGTGGCAAGTTGATGTCAAGCTGTGGAGTGTTGATTGTGAGGGATACCCCTGGTGGTGTGCCTTCGCAGGTGCCTGGTGTGTTGGGTATGAACATCATCCGTAAATGCTACCAAGAACTTTTTGGGCGGCATGGTCTGGCCTTGTTTTCCCAGCCCTGTGTCTCTGGGTCCCCAGAACCTGTTGTGCAGGCACTGCAGCAGTGCCATTGTGCTAGCACTAAGGCCCCACAGCCCAGTCCAGGGAAGGTGAAGGTCAGGGGAAAGAGAGCTTGGCGCATCCCTGGCGGTATCATGAAAATAGTGGCAGCCACATGTTCTGAGGCATTTTCCGAGTCCACAGTGCTGTTTGAACCACTGGACGTTGGGTTGCCTGCTGGTCTAATTACGTCCCCTGCTCTGGTTCAAGTACATCAGGGAACAGCATACGTACCAGTCATTAACGTTGGTTCCACTGATGTGTTGCTGTACCCCCGCACTGTTGTCGGCACTTTAGACATAGTAAATGTTGTTAGCCTTCCATCTGGCATCCACGAGGTGCCATTAGTGGTGGCCACGGTGTCATCTTGCATGGTTTCCCCCCCAGTACAGCAGCAGGTGGATGACATAGACCTGTCATCATTGTCACCTGATGAACAGGGTCAGGTCAGACCTTTGCTTAGGCAATACACCTCTGTCTTTTCAGCCCATGATGGAGACCTGGGCTGTACCAACCTAGTCTCTCATGACATCCCTCTGGTTGATGATGCCCCAGTCCGACAACGCTATCGGCGTATTCCACCTTCTGATTATGAGGCAGTGAAGGAGCACATCAATCAGCTATTGTCGTCCCAGGTCATTCGAGAGAGTAGCAGCCCATATGCTTCTCCTATCGTGCTGGTTAGGAAAAAGGATGGTAGTCTCCGCATGTGTGTTGACTATCGACAGTTGAATGGTAAGACCAGAAAAGACGCCTTTCCTCTGCCACGCATCGAGGAGTCGCTAGATGCGTTATCTGGTGCCCGCTGGTTCTCAACCCTGGATCTGGCCAGCGGCTATAACCAGGTACCAGTCACTGAGGCCGACCGGTCAAAGACTGCATTCTGTACACCATTTGGATTGTTCGAATGGAACAGGATGCCTTTTGGGCTTTGTAATGCTCCCAGCACCTTTCAAAGGCTGATGCAGCGCATCTTTGGAGACCAACAGTGTCAGTCGTTATTGTTGTATCTGGATGATATTGTTGTCTTTTCATCAACAGTGGAGCAACATTTGGAGAGGCTGAAGGTTGTCCTAAACCGCCTTGAACATGAAGGCCTTAAGGCTAAACTCAGCAAGTGTTCCTTTTTCCAGAAGGAGGTTCACTATTTAGGCCATGTGATCTCTGGTAATGGTGTTTCGACAGACCCCGGTAAGATTGAGGTGGTTGCAAATTGGCCGATTCCCACCACAGTCTCTGACTTGCGATCTTTCCTTGGTTTTGCCAGTTATTACAGGCGGTTTGTGGAGGGGTTTGCCAAGTTGGCCGCCCCCCTGCACAAAACCGTGGCTGAGTGGGCCCGTGCACCATCTAAGAGGTCTGGGCGTGGCGTTATAGGGTGTTGGACTCAGGAGTGTCAGGAGAGTTTTCAGGCACTGAAAACTAGGCTCACCACTGCACCAGTGCTGGCCTACGCAGATTTTTCACTACCCTTCATTTTGGAGGTTGATGCCAGCTATGGTGGCTTGGGAGCGGTGCTCTCTCAAGAGCAAGCAGGCAGGGTGAGACCAGTAGCCTACGCTAGTCGAGGCCTGAGGCCCACCGAAAGAAATATGGAAAACTACAGCTCTATGAAGCTCGAGTTTCTGGCCCTTAAATGGGCCATGACCGAAAAGTTCAGGGAGTATTTGCTGGGTCATAAGTGTGTTGTTTATACCGACAACAACCCCCTGAGGCACCTTTCCTCTGCCAAATTGGCTGCCACGGAGCAGCGTTGGGTAGCACAACTTGCAGCCTTTGATTTTGAGCTAAAGTACCGAACAGGGAGGAGTAACAGAAATGCCGATGCCCTTTCACGTCAACACCCGCCTGGTCCACAGGAGATGGAAGCTATGCTTCCAGGGACTGTTATGCCAATGGCGTTGCAGCAAGCATTGGCATCAAACAAGGTTGAGGTAACTCAAACTGCAATCTCTGCCTTGCCACAGCACAGCCCGTCTGAGATTGTGGCACTTCAACAGGCTGACCCTGTAATTCAGAGCTTGCTGGCATTTTGGGTGAGGAGGCAACGTCCCAATCTTGAGGAGCGGCAACAATTGTCACCATCTGCCCTTGCTTTGCTCCGGCAGTGGGACCGCCTTGTGAAAAGAGATGGAGTGTTGTATCGGCAAGTGTTCCGCTCGGATGGTGGTGAGGCGGTGCTGCAGTTGTTGTTACCAGCAGCACTGATAGAGGAGGTCCTAACCCAACTTCACCAAGAGCATGGCCATCAGGGAGTGGAGAGAACGCTGGCACTCCTGCGAGCTCGCTGTTATTGGCCTGGCATGTCTTCCGCGGTTGCCCAGTGGTGTCAAACCTGTGAGCGGTGTCAGGTCGCAAAAGCTGTCCATCCAATAGCTCGCAGCTTCTTGGGGCATTTGTTGGCCTCACGCCCCAATGAGATCCTGGCCATTGACTACACCTGTCTAGAACCTGCCCAGAATGGTATGGAGAATGTTTTAGTAATGACAGACGTTTTTAGCAAGTACACAGTGGCTATCCCTACCAGGGATCAACGTGCCTCCACCGTAGCCAAGGTTCTGGTGGCAGAATGGTTTTATAAATTTGGTGTCCCAGCCCGGTTACACTCTGACCAGGGTCGTAATTTTGAGAGCTCCTTGATCCAACAGCTTTGCAGCTTGTATGGAATTGCTAAATCGCGCACTACTCCATACCACCCAGCTGGCAATGGTCAGTGTGAGCGATTTAATCGCACCCTCCATAACTTGCTGCGCACTTTGCCCGTGTCTCGAAAAAGAGACTGGAACTTGTGTCTGCCCCAGGTATTGTACTGTTATAATACCACTCCCCATCAGGCCACTGGAGAGTCGCCCTTTTTCCTGATGTTCGGCCAGGAACCGAGGCTCCCAGTGGATTTTCTTTTGGGTCGAGTTGAGAGCCCTGTGAGTGGCACTGTTCACGAGTGGGTTCAGGAACACCAGGCTCGTTTGCAGGTGGCCTTCGACGGTGCCCGAGATCGCTTGCAACAGGCAGCTGACCGTCGAAAGCGAAATCACGACCAGCATGTGAAAGAGTTACCCTTAGGCGAGGGTCAACTTGTATTTCTACGCGATTTTAGTGCGAGAGGTCCCCATAAGACGCGGGACCGTTGGCACTCTGCCAGGTACCAAGTGCTGAGGGCTCCAAAGGAAGGTGGTTCTGTTTATACCATAGCACCGGTAGATGACCTGACTAAGGTCAGGCAGGTCCACCGGTCGATGCTAAAGGCTGTACTCAGCCTAGACCCACCCGTTTTAGCTCCAGATTCACCACCAGCAGAACAATCACCTTCCGAAGATGGGTGTCTGGACTATGACTTGCTGGTCCTGAGGCAAGAAACCCCTGAGCCTCACTTTGTTGTGCCATTAGCACCACCCCCAGTAGTGATCCCAACTACACCCCGTGTACTGCTGTCACCATCGGGTCGGGACACTGGTGAGTATGGTCCTTCGACCGCGCAACGAACTGAGGCCTCACCATCTCCAGCTGTCCCTCCAGTCAGATGCACTGGGTCCAGTAATGTTGTCCTGCGCAGGACTGCAAGGTCAACTGCTGGCCATCACCCTAATCGTCATCATCTTCCACAGCCCAGTAGACAGGAGGCTGCTCCTCCTGTGTCTGTGTCCAATGCAGTTTCTGCATGGTTCAGGCCTTGGTGTTAACAACTGGTGTTTGCATTGCTTTGTCCATCGTCGGGGCGACGATGCAAAGAGGAGGGGTAGAATGTGGCAGTCTAGAGATCCGTGGGCTCTCACTAATACCGCAGCCAATCACGGGGGGGCGCCCAGCATTATAAAGGGGATGATCCCCGGCCGCCAGTTCTCTCTCTGCTCTATGATCTGTGACGTCACTTCCGGGCCGGTGCCTCTGCATCGGACAGGTAAAACAGCGCGGCTGTGCACCTGCTGCTTTGACATTCTTTTATATTGTTGAACGCCACTATTAATTGCTAATTGATAGTGCAATTTTAGATGCTCATCGCTAGCTGTACAGCCCTCCTTTGCTCCCTCCCTCGGGCATGTCATGAGTAGCCAACCCTACTGATCGGTATGTCGTTTTAATATATCTTATTTTAGTTTACGCAGACCGATTTTTGCACTAATTGATGTGTCGGGTCCTCAGATTGCTACGGCGCGGGTGACTACAACGATAGCCCCGCAATACGTCGCTACCAGCTGGGGGGACCGCTGCTGTTTTGCTTTTGCTGTTGCTTCGCGCTACTGTTTTGGCTTTGGTTTATTTTGTTTGTTTAATTTTGATTTTGCGGTTACTTGGTTTGCTCTGCCCTAACGTTCATTGGTTTCATTTAGTTTCCTTTTGTTGTTTTGATTAGGGCAGAGGATTTCTTCATTTTTCTTTATTTTCTTTATTCATTTCTAATATTGGCAGATTAGCCACGTGTATTTTGGTGTATTTTGACCAATTGATATATTGTTTATTTTAGATTTTGTGTGTTTCATTTCCCCTCTACTCTCCCGATTCTTCTGTCCCTTTTTAGTTGCTGAGGTCCGGTGGTGGTACTGGTGGCCTGGTGGTGGGATTCCCCTCCCCTTGTGTTGTGTGCTGTGGTCCCCTGGGCTTTGGGTCTCCCCACGGTGTGTGTGTGTGCGGTAATTAGTTTATTTTGGTTGGGTGTCTCCGCCCCGGCCCCCCCCCCTTAGCTCCGACACACCGTGAACCTCAGCTCCTGATCAATTTACTTTTGTTCCCTTTATTTTTGCCCCGAGTGCCTATTTTTACTGTGTCAATTTAATATCTTTGTAATAAAATCTATACACTGTTTTCATACAAGTGACATCGTGTCTTTGGCCTCTTGAGTGAACGAACCTGTGTCCTTAGTGTTTTGTAATTAACTACTTCCGGGGGCGAAACTCCCCAGGTGGCGTTGTTGGCAACACCTTCATTTAAATATAAGGTCATCTTAGTTACAGAGGTTCTTATAACCCCCCTTACAAGTATCATTCCCAAGCTCCGCTCGCCACAAGACACTCATACATGGCCAAGGACTAAACAACAAATATTTTTTTTACACAAACATACACACATACACACACACACAATCACATATTCACACACACAAGCACACACACACACACACACACACACACACACACACACACAAATACCTAGCCAGTGCTTGACAATGTCTTTGGATATATTGAAAGGAAGGCTTTTGGCAGGATTAGCCCAGTTTTCAATGAGACAAAGATGAGGGGAAGGATGAGGAAGAAATTGAAACATGGATAGAAAATACAAACGCTGGAGGATTGAACAAGTTTGGTGATGACCCTTCTTCTTACATTTCTCCTAATTTTCTATTCGGTACACTTATGAGATGGACCAATAGTGATTTAGTGTGCCTCTCAGGGATTCCTCCTGAAGATTAACCTACTTCTCCGTCTGGAAGAGGACAGTGGGGGGCAGCGACATGCAATGCATAATCAGGGGGGAGAGAGAGAGAGAGAGAGAGAGAGAGAGAGAGAATGTATGTCATGTATCTTTAATCTGCCTACATTGGGCACATTCAGTTGAATAAGAGTGAATATACAATCTTTGTACAGCCAGACTCACCAGAGTTTCTGTTTAAATGGAGCACTTCGTTATTGCACTATTTAACTTTGACATGCATTACAAATTGAATCAACCACCCATCTCTTTACAATGTTTTGTATGGAGCAAATTGCTTAGCAAATTGCTGCAGAGTAACAAGACAAATGAACACACCGCCCTTACTTGAATCAATTGGGATTCACCTTTTTACTTGTGATTGTAACAGACTGTCCTCCAACTCATACGCTCGCTGTTGTCGTTTTGCATGCACCCGAATTTACGACTCATTGTTACGTTTAGCGTAACCTCCGGCCCTAAAAGGCTGACTCCACTTTTCGTTGTACGACCGTTAATATGTCACTTTATTAATTTTTTAAAACATTTCAGGCCAGAAAGTAACAACGTAGATCCCAAATACGTAGTCAATTTGTCCAAATATAGCCTATTTTAAAATGTCCTTCCGACGTTGCTATACAACTGTCATGCTAGCAACGGTACGAAGTAAACTCATTTCCGGCTGTTTACAAAATAAAAGCTTAGAGACAGTGACAATGCTTTTGTTTTGAAGACAGGATATGAAAACCTCTACTTCTAGCTAACTTTACCCTAACCCTAAACCTAACCCTAACCCTAACCCCTAACTCTAACCCTAACCCTAAAGCTAACCCTAACCCCTAACTCTAACCCTAACCCTAACCGTAACCCTAACCCTTAATATCACCCACAATGCTCATCGGCGAAAAACCCTAATCCTAACCGTTAGTATCACCCACAATGGTCATCGGCGAAAAACATCTATTTCCCCTTGTCACGGATAGGGGGCGCTGGGGACGGTCTTTGAAAAAACGCTCATCGGCGAAAAGTATGTGTATCCCCATGTAACGGACAGGGGGCGCTGGGGGCGCTCTTTGAAAAAAACGCTCCAGTGGGTCGTATTCTAGTGCATGAACAAACGACAACAGTGAGCGTATGAGTTGGAGGACTTGTTGGATTGTAAATGGAGGCCACAGACACGTACTGCAGCAGAGTCTAAGGAGTGATTCATTATCTTGGAGCTATTTGGACCAGGAAGCCTCAGTACACCAATCCAAATTCAAGTTGAAAGCAACATTGGGGAGATCACAACAAACTTAAGATTTGGTAATTTCTGTCCTCAAGGGCATGCATATTAAGTAGTATCAAGATGATAGGATTATGCAAAAAAGTTTACTGAGAAATACAAATAGTAAGTCGGCAAAAATGTGGGTCCTTACTAACCCAAACTAAATGTATTTTAGAGGTCATTCAAAACAAAATGTTTGTGCTCTTTAGCTCAACTATTCCTAGTTTTGGAAGACAGGGTCCAAGGTTCGGGTAGCTTGCCATCAATAACTTCAGTGGCCAGTAACATGCATTACACACAAAGGTTTTCATAAGTCCATAAAAACCTCATAGAAAACACCACATCTTGCATCTCACAACATAAAAGCACTGAATATTATAAAATATAAATATTGAATGATGTCTCCAACCCGCTTGTGGGCCAAGTAGACCATCTCTCTTTCAAGCATATGAAGCACATGCGTGGAGAGAGACAATACAGAGTGTTTGAGAACATGAATAACCGTTATAGTAATTATACATTTAGCAATTTAGCAATAATAGTAATATTGTACTCAACTTTCAATTCAGATACACGTCAGGTAGGGCTGAGAAATCTTGTACAAGGATGCCCACAGGCTCAACATTTGGTCTGAGAGTACCTTCCCCCCTAAATATTATTAATAAAATAAATGATAAACATTTTCCACATTTTAACTTCTGAGAGTAACATTGCATTCTGCAACCGGAGATGAAGTCAACAGTGTTGAAGGGATGCATGTTGACGCATACGCCACCAGGTCCATACAAGCAAGAGAAACTCACACATGCCCCTGCAGACAGATACACAGATACACAAAGCAATGGTGCCCACCAACAGACCAACGGATTGGTCACCTAGGATAACAAAGTAGACTCAAGAAGGTGCACTTTGTGACATTTGGATAAAGACTGCATGCATATGGTTGTATTGTTTTCTATTTCAAGTATAATATTTCATGATTCTTCACTCTCAAATATGAGTCATCCGGGGCGCTGAGTTACTCACTACTCCTACAGCCTATTGTGTATCTTTCCTATGTCCTTGTCATAAAAAAAACAGAGAGCACATGCCTTACTACGGGCTGGACAGAGTACAGCTGTTGGCCAAGGGGACACTGTATTTACGCTGCAGGAGACGTACCACCAATCATTGCTCACAAGCTAGTCTAAAAAAAAAATCGGACTTTAGATTATCTAAAGTCTGATAGCAAAAAAATCTTGGTGAAGGGGACGTTTTACTTTGGCCCTGGCCCGGCGACAGGAAGAAGTGACTGAGGGGTCTGTTGAAATTTGCAAGGGGGCTATTTTTCCGTAAAACAAAATTAATTGATTTAACCATGCAATAGCCTCAGAAAGGCTAAATAACAACAACATTTGGCTACTGTTTCAAAATCAACGAATACATTTGTTAATCAGAGCTCTCAAATAAGGACATAGCACTAGCAGAGCGCTAAATATAATGTATATATATATATACTGTATATATATATATATATATATATATATATATATATATATATATATATATATATATATATATATATATATATACATATATATAACATTTTCTATAAATTATAAATACCTAAAGCTTAAACGGAGGGGCACAAAATACAGCAACCTAAGGTGCCGGGCCTGCTGGAGGTAATCATGTTGCTGGAGGCCTTGATTGCTCTGCACCACAGGTGTGCAGCCCCACCCAGCCCCAGGATCTAACCAGTCTGACTCAGGCCAGGTGAGGCTGTAAACCAGCTATCAACAACACACACTCCACATACCACCACCAAACACCAAACACCAAATTGAGGCCAAAGCCTACCCCCCCCCCCCCCCCCCCCCCCCCCCCCTCCCCCCAGTGGCGATTTTAGGGTTATTAAACAGGGGGTGCAATGGGCAGAGGAGCAAGAAAGAGAAGCAAAGTAGCCGCTCATTTTTAAGAGGGGGCACAAATGTTTGGGCTCCTTCGGGGTTGCTGAAGACTGGTTTGACTTGTGGCACGTGCCCCCTCAGTTTGTATGGGCATGTTGCCATAGCTAATTAACTACATGACCACCTATTGGTTATACATAGGTTTAATGTTACACATTATGACAACTGTGCACCCCTCCTCCACCAGGGCAACGTGGCATGATCCCCATCTCCTTCTTGGAGTATGGGGCCTTGGGCTGCTCTGCTGGCTAGCAGAGGTTGGGCTGAGGGGCTGGACCTGGGCTGGATCCGGGGAAGGCTAGCCGCAGACGGTTGCCTGTGGCAGTTGCTGCGCTGCCTCCCCTCTCCTTCGCTGGGCTGTCGCTGCCAAATGGAAAGGGCTGGTGCTGGGAGGTGGCTGTCCGTGGAAGCAGCTGGTGACTCCATTGCGTGTCTGGGCAGCCCTTCTATGTCCCTTCCCAGTCAGAAAAGCCCAACATTGGGTGCCAGTGTAGCAGTAGACCTCTGCCACACGCAACCTTAGTGGCTTTTCTGGGCTCCTCTGACACAGGACACAGGTTTGTTGTTGTTGGGAGAATCAATCCATTTATTAAAGATGGCAACATGGTAAAAGCTGAGCAGCTGTAACGTGCTGTCATGACAGTGGCTCTCTCTTGAGTGTATTTGGTGATAGCTGGTTTATCGGGCCAGGTGAGGCTGCTAAACCAGCTATCGACCACACACTCTACACAGGCGTGTAGAGTGTTCAGTTTTTGGTTTCCGGCCAGAAGTTTTGCTATAACATAGTAGGACTGCTGGATACTAATGAGGAATCAGCACAAAAGGCGCTCTGTGTTTTACATATACATGAGAGAGAGTTAGCTATATATTTTGTCTCAAGGCGATTGGAAGGCGTTGTGAGGTTCTTATATAGTTAATATGGTTTTAAATAATTGCTTTTTGCTTCGGTGCTAACATATGTTTCAATCCACCTTGAAGCTTATGGGGATTTATGTTAAAATGGAGTAGATTAAAATGGTTTAAAAATGGTAAAATGGGCATCACTTGTGTACTGGTAGATTTACATGTCATTAACATATATTGGAAGAAATGGTATGGTATGGGGAGTTGACATACAAATGCACTTGAATTGTGCTTGCCATTGTTATTAGTGTCCATACGCTTCAGGCTGCACTATTTGATATTCAGTGGAATCCATTGGATCATTAGTATTGAAGATTGGCAGGAATGACGTAAGAATGAAAGGGCCACAGTTTAACACCAGAAGGGCCACCACTGAACTGCCTTGGACCACCCAGTCTTTTTGAGCATTTTATTTTGTTGTGGGCAAAAACCTGTGAAAGTGGCCTAGTGATGAAGAGACCAATGACTTGGAGACACTTATTCATTCATTTTATTTCATCCCGTCTTGATTACTGTAACTCTCTCAACCAGAAACCCTAACACTAACACTAACCCATCCACTGCCTTCAGTTATTACAAAGTGCTGTCTTTTAACAAACACTAAGATATGTGGCCATGTCGCCCCTATTTCAGCATCCCTACACTGGCTGCCTGTCCTTTTCAGGATTGATTTTAAAAGTATGTTATTTACTTTTAAAGCGAGCCATGGACTAGCTCCCCCCTACATCTCTGACCTTTGTCCCCCTACCAGCCTGTACGCAGAGGTCTAAGTCGCTAAAAACTAAAGGAGACCTTCATCACCATGTCCCCCAGGCTTTGGAACATCTGTCCCCCATTTTATTTCGCTTCTTGCAGCTAATTTTTATTTATTGTGTGATGTTTTATCCCACTCAATGATGTCTATTATTTTAATATATTGTACTGTCACCTGCTTTCAAAAGCTGCTACACAAGGACAGAAAACTATGAGGGAAATTGTACACGTGGGCACTTTTCCACTCTCTATGATTATGATTATTAGAAGTACAAAGTAGTCTTTGCATGATGAAAGACATCCATAATGACTGTATTCTAAAGGTGAGCCTTAACCTCAGCACTCCGGGAACGAGGGATGTAACCCTAGTCCTGTCTCCCTGACACCTGCATGCTCTTGCCAGGCTCTGGTTCTCCTCCAGGTACTACTCGGCTTTCCCCTCACCGCCCAAAACATGCAGGTTACGCTAATTGGAGACCCCCGCTACAGGTATGAATGGTGTGTGTGTGTGGCGCGCGCGTGTGTGTGTTAGAGAGAGGGACACAGAGAATGTGTTAGAGACACATTCTCTGTGTCTTATAGTCTCCATTTTATATTATTTGCAAACCATTAACAAATTGTTAACGCTGAACTAAACCAGAAAAAATCTGTTACTACTTCATATTCTATATATTGTATTTATATGTTCAGTAGAATTTCACTAACTCCATAAATAAGCGTTGCTGTATTGTGAATGAGCTACAAATACATTATTGATTATTAAGCTATACATTCAGTTGAATGTGTTCGGTGCGTCCAATGCCAACATAATTGCGAAGGGTTCTGCTCATTTGCAGTTCACTTGAGGATTCTCCAGGTGGATTACATTGTATAACAAATCACGCCATTGAATCCTCTACACCGCTGCTGTGTGGGTTATGTTCTACCTCAGCCCACGCCATACCTCCAGCACACCAGAGACTTTTCTATTGAGTCTATAGACATACACTTTGTGTGTACGCTGGCATGCCCGCATGCACTGGGTCTGTTCACCGCTGCTTGTTAGTATATCCTGTGCTGGTCATAAGGCACACGCACACACGCACACACACACATACACACACACACACATACACACACACACACACACACACACACACACAATCATCCTCTCACATACACCCACAATCATACTGACACACACGCACGCACGCACAACAATTATTTCTGTATCTCACTCTCTAACTCACACAAACACACAGTTGCTGAATATGGTGGTTGGAAAGGGAGGCTCCTACAAGTCTTTCATGGTCATTGATAGACTTGGGCAACTTTGGTTGGCATGACAACACGATGTCAGTACATTCACATCCAGCAACACAAAGCGGAGTCTGAGTGAGATGTACACCGTGCCAAGGTAAGGAGTATGAGGGAGTACGGTCACGTTAGCTTTAGAGTCAATGTGTTTGTGTTGAAAAGGTTTGAGATGAGCACTGAACACGAACCCGACATTTCTACATCTCTGTTCAGATTGTACGTGGATGTATTGTGAACATAACGGCAAGAATATCTGTGGAATATTAAAATATCACTTAGCATAGTGGCATTCACAATCCAGTGACCTCGCTCTCGCTCTTCACGCTTTTGTTTGTGGATTTTCCTGTTAATAATTAGGGGAATCCACTTGCAGCGGACAGACCTGGATGAAACTATCAATGATCCAAATTATATCCCCTCTTGATTTTGGCCATTTATCCATTTTATCTTGTATTGGCATATTAAATAACGGGAAAACAATGGTTGCTTTACGTATCAATTCCAGGCCAGTTGAGCTAATCTTAAACATTTTATGAGCCGTATTTCACAGCCTGCTGATCATGGAAATATGACCTAACTCGCCATTGCTTCACAGCAGTAGCCCATTTCTACTGGTCCATACTGGCCACCCAGTGTCTACTCAGAAGCTACACCAGATCCATTCAACCCGTGGACACTGGCTGGATCCAACACGATCGCCTTTACAGCCACCCGCCCCCAGACAGTGGCTGTAGCCAATCAGCAACCAGCAGCAGCCAACTAGCAGCCAATAAGCCAGGAGAGACCGCTCTAGATGTTATCGACCACAACAGGAGCGGGAGGTAGAGAATGAAGTAGAGGAGGAGGGGGAGGAGGTAGAGGAGGGGGTAGAGGAGGAGGGGGAGAAGGAGGTAGAGGAGGAGGAGATAGAGGAGGATGTAGAGAGACAGGGGAGAGGACAGAAACATGGTATCCTCTATGATTGCAGGAGTATGCGTCTCTGTTCAAGAAATAGACCTTATGAAAAGGAAACAAATAATAGAATATTTTATGAAACAACAACAGGTACCGTTTCAACGGTAGCATCTTTGGCAACAGCTGGCAACGGTCTTAGATGTGTGGAATCCATAAACTAGTCAGGTCTCATAATAAGAGCTCCTCCTGTAATCTTTAATCCCCATCGCCTGCTCATACAGGAGGAGGTGATAGGGACTCTAATACAGTCAGGCAGTGCAGTTGTTATGAAATGCATTATCACGTTTCTTGCCGTGTGAAACTAAATGTGACTATTTGTCAAAACAGTATTTATAGTAATCATTAATAAGCCATAAGACAAGCCTTAAACATTTCATATATTTAACAATAACTATCTTACGCAGTTAAGTGTCAATATAATATTGGGGTGTGTGAAAAACATGTAATGGGGACCTTTAAGACCAAGGAATACAGTGCATTACTCTATGCATGTTCTTGGTTTAGTGAAAAACATGTGATAATAGCACAGAAAAGAGGACTTGCCCTTCCCTTTATTTTATTATGCCAGCGATTGAATACGATTGAGACCAATTCTCTGTGAGGTAATCCCAAAGCTTAGCGACTCAAAAGCAATAAGGGCTTAGTTGCAGCACATGCATTCACCCACACATAGACAAACAAATAATCACACACACACACACCTACTTATTGCAGAGTTAATAACTACATAACAGTGAATGCCTGTGTGTGTGTGTATGTGTGTGTGTGTTTGTGTGTGATCATATTCCAGAGGCCTCTGGAGCCATACCATATCTGTTTAGTTATTTCATTACATTGGGCTTATACAGATTAACCATGCGGGGTTAATCAAAGCAGGTGAGGACGTTGACACGTGTGTGTGTGTGTGTGTGTGTGTGTGTGTGTTTGGCTCGTAGTCATAAGCATCGGCTTCCACACGGCCTTTAGAATTCAAGTGTATGTGCATGTCCATGTGTGCAAGCATACTACCCATGTGTGTGTGTGTGTGCACGCGAGTGCATTTGTTTATATGTGAGGGGATGCACATTTGCAAGAAGGAAATTCTATACATCACGATACGATACGAACACTCACTCGAAGAAATTTGTGACATAGAAGCCTGTCAGTACAGATACTGACAGTCTCTCTCTCTCTCTCTCTCTCTCTCTCTCTCTCTCACACGACAGGCATGATTTGCATTGCCATCTTGCATTAGGGGTTGCTCAACCGACACACAGATCTTATTATGCTGTGGCTTGGAGCGTGTGGGACTCCTGGGCAGATTGTTAGCAGGGGAGAGTGGGGAAGCTGTTGGACTCCTGAATTATGGACTGTGTTGACAGGGCCACTAGAATAACTCTGGCACCCCTGGCACATGCATTCCCCATCCTACACACGCATTCCCCATCCTACACACACATGAATCCCCATCCTACACACGCATTCCCCATCCTACACACACATGAATCCCCATCCTACACACGCATTCCCCATCCTACACACGCATGAATCCCCATCCTACACACGCATGAATCCCCATCCTACACACGCATGAATCCCCATCCTACACACGCATTCCCCATCCTACACACGCATGAATCCCCATCCTACACACGCATTCCCCATCCTACACACGCATGAATCCCCATCCTACACACGCATTCCCCATCCTACACACGCATGAATCCCCATCCTACACACGCATTCCCCATCCTACACACGCATGAATCCCCATCCTACACACGCATGAATCCCCATCCTACACACGCATTCCCCATCCTACACACGCATGAATCCCCATCCTACACACGCATGAATCCCCATCCTACACACGCATTCCCCATCCTACACACGCATGAATCCCCATCCTACACACGCATTCCCCATCCTACACATGCATGAATCCCCATCCTACACACGCATGAATCCCCATCCTACACACGCATGAATCCCCATCCTACACACGCATGAATCCCCATCCTACACACGCATGAATCCCCATCCTACACACGCATGAATCCCCATCCTACACACGCATGAATCCCCATCCTACACACGCATTCCCCATCCTACACACGCATGAATCCCCATCCTACACACGCATTCCCCATCCTACACACGCATGAATCCCCATCCTACACACGCATTCCCCATCCTACACACGCATGAATCCCCATCCTACACACACATTCCCCATCCTACACACACATTCCCCAACCTACACACGTCCTCACCTGGGAGGATATGCAAAACATGAACAAAAAGCTGTGCTGCTGGCGAGTACCATCAGGAATACGTTCACTGCTACAGAGTAGCACACACACAGACACCCCAATGTACTAAACGTGATTAATTCATGATGAGACTGACGCATACGGCATATACATGAATGCATATCCTTAATACTGAATGCACGTCAACACAGCAGTATTTGTATCTGGGTCTGTTCACCACTGCTTGTTAGTATATCCCGTGCTGGTCATAAGGCACACACACAGTCTCACTGCAGGCTATGAGTGTCCATTTACTCAGCCCCTAGGTCGCTCTCGAGGGCCCCCCCCCCCCCCCACGAGATCTCCCGACCCTAGCCCCGGTCTCCAGAATTGGCCCCATCATCTGCAGCGTTGCTATGGTAACCTTTAATACTCCCATTATCTGTCATATGCCCCATAGCAGGCACTGCATGTATTCATACATATGAGATTCTGATTACAGTCGGCTGCCTGGAGAACCTTTTGAAGTCCAGAAACATACCATTTAATTATCAATTGGCTTTACTGGGATAAAAGGAATTGCGTTCATGGTATTATGGGATATGGGGCTTTGCCAGATGTCACTCTAATCTTAAAAGCATAATGCATAATTTTAGTTGGATTACTTTGCGGAATTTCCTTGATGTGGGGATGGTAATTTGATACTGCGAGTGCGATGCACAGAATGACGAGTACACAGGGACGTTCTTTACTTGGATTTGGATGGAAGAACAGACTGTGGGCCATTTGGCATGAGACACATTTGGATCAATGTAGAGTGTTTTAAGTTAATTCCAATATGGTGATCGTTTAAGATGAGCAATCTGGCATTGTGAAGCCAGGGGGCAAAAAGCGTGAAAAACGACGGCTAAGTGTGTAGTGTGAAGTAATGCATAGGTTTTTTAATAGAATACACTTTTTTTATTGGGGGTCTTTATAAACGCTATGACTTTATGGTGTGTAAGTGTGTACTCATCCATATGGTCCTCACACATTCTCAAAAAACAATACGCAGTAAGAGAGAGAGAGTTGTAAAAGCACAGCCTGGTTAGATGAGCGCTTCTTCAGCTGCTGATGCTTCAACTGATTAAAAAAATGCATTTGGCTACAGTGCCATTTTAAAGATAATTAACTAATGCACTTCAATTGATTATATTAACATGGAATCTATTAGGAAAGACAAAGAACATTGTAGAGCCACAAATTACAGCTGCAATAAAAATCAATTAGGCAAATCACTTGTACATGTGACTGGAAATAACCTTTTTCCTGCAACAATTAGATTAGTAATATTGTGCATTCAATCACGACTCTAAAAAGGTTATTATTGTAACCTTTGCCCAACGAGAATAACAACAGCATGTGTGTGAGGCCCATTGTTCATCGCCATGGGAATAGTACAACAACAAGGCCTGGACTGGGCTAGGGGGTCTGTGCGAGAGGGGGAGAGTAATCAAACCACTCCTGGGCAAGTGGTACACAAACATCCTTGATCAGCTTTGACCAGTAGCACCACCGGAACCACTGAACCACCGGGCTCACCGTCTGCTCCCCAACCTTCCCCATCTGATACGACACTCACCCTGTGTACACGGGCTCATTAAGGATACACAGGTGCACCTGGTCCCAGAGGAGGTTCCCCTTGCCCTTGCTCTTGCGTTTTTCTCTCTCTCTCTCTCTCTCTCTCTCTCTCCTCGGTAGCATCCATCACTTTTCTGACCTGGCAGTTTTACAGCACCGCAACATTCAGTACATTAGAGTCACAATATGTGTTTAATGATACTGACGTGAGATGAAGAAAATGTTTTTAAAATAGTTGTCACATCGAACTGCTGGGAACCGACATGTAAAGAAGTAGCCACTAAACAAGTGTTTTACAACACAAGGAGGCAACAGCACTACCCCGTGCTCAGAACTTCCCACGCTACTATTTATTGAACCTGCTATTCCCATGTGATACACTGCACAGCTCATCTTGGCTCAGACAAATGATCACAAACTCGGCTTGATGGCCATGCTAAAGTCACATTGTTATGTTGTATTTCATGTGAAGTGGTAGGTTTAGGCTCCTGTATTACAGCAGGATTTGTTTGAATTAACTTTAGATCTTGACTTTACAGTTTAGATGAAAGCATCACAGCCTCATACTATACACTGTATTTATCATTCCTATGATGCAGGAATTGGTACAAATGCATGTGTGTGTGTGTGTGTGCGTGTGTGAGTGAGTGTATGTGTGTCCATGTGTGTATATGTGTGTGTGGGGGACCTTCTCCAGTGTATTTAGCGTGGCATTTATCACTGGAGAAATTGGCTGATGGAAGCACATATTTTAGCATGGAATGGCATTTGGAGGAATGCAAGTCTTCTTTATTTAATTTACTTTTTCAGTGTCTGGCATTTAAGATGTGTGTGTGTGGGGTCGGGCAAATTGTCAGAAAACAGGAAACAATACATGAGAGAGGGAGAGAGAGGGAGAGAGAGAGAATATGTGTGTGCGCGTGTGTGTGTGTGAGAGACTTTTGAGAGGAGGGGGACACATAATGAGGAAAAAACATGCATACTGTGTGTGTGTTTGTGTTTTGCTCGTCTATCTACTGACTAATAGGGACGTCTCTCCCTGTATGATCAATATTTCATCATGCCCCCCCTCTCAATATATTCATCATTTTGCTATACACACCAACAATGTATTATGCAGAATTTAAATTGGACTTAATTACCACCATTTTTAGTGCATATATTGCCTCCTATGCAACTTTCAAGTGCTATGATTGTTTCGCAAGTCACACACATACACACACAAGTACAATGTGTAATGGTCTTTGGGTAGATCAGGTATGTGTTGTTTGTTTTGCCCCCTTTGTTACGCAAGGTTGTTGAATAATGCAGTTCTTGTGCAAGTGCTGGTGATGGAATGGTTTGGTGTGTTTATTGATGCATGTGCTCACCGTTTAGATAAAGATGTTATCCTCTTGTCAGTTAGCTTGATTGATAGCTCCGGGCTCCTCCTCCATGCTGGAGGTTTCTTCATAGTTTCCTTAATATAAAATGTGTGGCAAGCCCAATTCAGAAACTAGATGTGGATGAGTAGTAGGCATGTAGACTTGTAGTCTACATGTAGTCTACTTGTAGGCATGTTAGAATGTGCTACTGGGAAAACTACCATTGTATAGTGGCAATATAAGGCTATGAGACGCAAACGTTCAAAAGTTAATCTAGAGCTGAGGCTAGGTATCATATTATATCATATCAGAGAATATCATATTATGTATAGCTGTAAGTTGATTTAGCCATCCCACCAGGTATTCACAATTTTGCAATCGTAACCATTTCACCAATGCTCGTGAAATCAGTGCGAGCTGGCAAATTTGTCCATACACTGCAACATTGACCAATTATCACACTTTCCCGTCAGTGTGACCAATCATCGCAAGGGACGTCACATCGATTCACAATAATTAATTATATTTGCAGTTACTTGAGTTTTCAGTGTTGTGTCATTCTTACATGACAAATAACATATGACTTGAAGAAATCATTTATATATTATTAAATTGCGATCATTTCAGCAATTTGCACTTCCTGGAACTTTAGAGCAAAAAAATACACTTGAACCGCAATTTGTAAGAAAGGCTGCTGCAAAAAGCATGTATTTTTGGATACTGATTTAGGTAAACTGATGGGTTTTTCCATTACCATCACTGTTCTTCTGAGTGAATACACTGCACTCAGGGTACAAAACTGCACAACTGAAGCTATGTCATGCTCCAAATTGATGTTTTTATCACAGCCCGCAAAGTGTAAACTGTTAACCCCTTAAGGACAAAAACGCGCCACCGTGTTTTCTCAGTGAAAATCCTTTATTCACAATGTCTTGTGTACAAAGTGTCCAGTACAGTCTGTTGCAGAAGTGTGGCCAAAGTATCGGCTCAAGCCTGCAATTTCCACCTGTTGGACTTGATGATTGTTGGACTCGATGACTTGTCTGATTGTGTTTCCATGTTTTTTTACCATTGGAGAAATCAACCCTAATCAATGCAGGACACCACTTTACACAAGAGAGAGCTAAAAAGAAAGACAGAATATACAATTCAAATCAGGCAAAAACAAAGGTGCAAGGAATGGACAACTGACACTGAAATAAGCACACACACACACACACACACACTGGTGTATCACCAGGATAGTGTCTGAAGAGCAGGGTGAAGGCATAATGATACAGGCCAGTGACTCTGACTCTACACTGTCTACAGCCCATCAATCCAGTGGAGGGCACACATACACACACAAACACACACACAGACACACAAACGCACACACACATTGACGCGCACACACACGCACACACACACACACACACACACACATATATATATATATATATATATATATATATATATATATATATATATATATATTGGAGCCCCTAACCGTCATGCACACACTTACAAACACACAAGCATTCACTATACTATCTATACTACATCAGTCGACCTTACTCCCACAAATACAAAAAACAGCAACAGCACATACACACTCATGCACACACATCCATCTGACTCAGAGGACATGACAGCTGTCATGTGGATGCATGGAGGACAGTCTGTGGTGGTGACAGTACAGGATGTCTGGCGGCAGGCCTGGCCTTGAGCCAGCCACACTCACAGCGTGACCTGGAGAAACAGGCCAGCAGCCTAGTGACAGCAGACCTGGAGAAACAGGCCAGCAGCCTAGTGAAAGTAGACCTGGAGAAACAGGCCAGCAGCAGCTCACATGCAGAGCTGTGACAGGGTCCTGCACTTCTTTCTTGTTGCTGTGACTGTGTCCTCAAGGATAGCTTGGAGGTTGAACACACACACACAACATGTGTGTGTGTGTCTGTATGTGTGTGTGTGTGTGTGTGTGTGTGTGTGTGTGTGTGTGTGTGTGTGTGTGTGTGTGAGTGTGTCATTTTTAGTAATTTGACTGCCAACTCATTGTGGGGAACACTACATTACATGGCTTTAGTAAGCAGCAAAATACTTTTCTGGTTATATATAGAGCTATTTAGGCCTGTAAGTACTTTAACAGTAGCTATTAAGGTTTGTCAGACAATGTCAGTTGGAACCTTTCTGGTCTCAATGTGCATAAACACAAAAGTTTTGCAACCAAAAAACAACCGGATACACAAGTAGCTACTTCAGGTATCCTTAACACCCTGTGTTCATCTGTGGATGGGACTGTTTCTGCACTATTACTCTCAACATTGACATTCAGTGCATCGTCGGCAAAAATTGGTCAACAATTCTGCCATTCGGCGAGTGCTTCTGGCTACTTTAGCATGGCCAACTAGCCGAGTTTGTGATCATTTGTTTCTATTGCCATGATGCGCTGTGCAGTGTATCACATGGGAATAGCAGGCTCAATAAATGTAGCGTGGGAAGTTCTGAGCACGGGGTAGTGCTGTTGCCTCCTTGTGTTGTAAAACACTTGGTTAATGGCTACTTCTTTATATGTTGGTTCCCAGCAGTTCGATTAAGCGTCGGGGTAAGTAGTATACTGCCTCCTTTACTTTTCTAATCTCCTGGCCTCTAACTCAAACAGCCCACCCCTCCATGTGTTAATGAGGCCAGCTGGAAAAGTGTTGATGTTTTTAAAAGGAGTTACGCTGCCATCAAACCATAGTTGCTACAGGGAAAACTGGTTATGCACTGGTGGTCCTTGATTTGATTAGTTTGGTGCCTGGTTACCATGGTTTTGGTTGGATAACCAACGTTACCAATTTCTGCCAATCAAAACAGAGGAATTGCTCCAGAGATTGCACTTGTTTGATTGCACAAGTCTTTTGCCATTTGTGTTAATGGCCCCCTATATATATTTTTTGCCTCTTTTAAAGAAATGTAAAGGCATTAAGTGTACATATTTTTGGACCTTATAATATATGATTCATATTATCACAATTTTGATGGTATCATTTTATCCAACTGTAAATGTCTGAGATTGTGTTTACAATATTGCATTGACATCTTAAACTGTCTTACTACAGCCATCTGCAAGCCCTTTGTTTTGCCTCACTATGGTAATATTCTTATTTTGTCTTCGAGGCTACTCTTTTTCCTGCCCTTCTTCAGCCCTGTCTCTGGTGAGTCAACCTCCTGTCACTTTCCATTGCTCTCACATCTCCTCTCTCTCCCTCATTCTTTCCATCACTGGCCGCTCCTTCATGACCCACCGTCCCCTTCATCCATCCTTCTCTCCCCTCTCCTCTACTTCCTCTTGTCCTGGATAATGATGTGTCACCCATAATATTTACCGTAACTCTGATTAATGCTTTTCCTCCGTTATACCGCCCTTGCCCCCTATATCCGGTTACCTCCAAACCACTAGCCATATATATATATATAAATACGCTGTTCAGGAGCAGAAGCCTTGTCAATCCTGTGCCCTATAACACACCACTCCATGTTTTTTTCCTTATTTTTGCTGTAGTGATTGTCCGTTAGTGAGTCTGTGTTATTGTCAGGCAGGGACTTTCAATAGCTAGCGATTTGGTTTGCTTTGGTTTGGAGGAAGTGGGCTAGGTGGGTCAACAACATTACAAAAGTATCCAAGGCTCCTCAAATATTAATTAAAAAGTATTATTATTAATAACTCACACAAGCGATCATCTTTATTTTATGATTATCTTCATCTATTGTTTAACTCATGCGGTAAGCTGGTAAGCTGGTAATCAATCAAACCTGTCACAGTTTGAAGTGTTGTATGTGTAGTTTTTCTTTCTTCCCCTAAATGTCCTCAGTTATTCTTCTTTTTTTTCCAACCTCATTAGCTTTGATTGTGTCCTACCTGTGTTGATCGTTAAGTGTTTCCTCCTGTGTATTTAAGCCCTCAGTTTTGTTTGCCCTTTATCGGATAGTCCTGTAGGGAAAACCCAATCTAGTAAGTGTCTTAGTCATTGATTAACCTTTTTGTATTACATTAGCTAAGTCCGCCAGTTGCTTTGGCTTGTTGCCTTTGTTCTTCTGTGTTTTAGAATTGAAGTAAAGATGTGTTTTTTGTTTGAACTGTCTTTGTGATTGCCTGTGAGTCTGGAGCCAGAGCTTTACAAAACCAACTGCAATAGTACAGTATTGATTACGTTTTTTGCTGTGAACTTAAGTTGCAGTAGTTTTCTATGCAGATGCTTTGTTTGATGTGCCTCACACATATGGAAGTAGTCTTCGCCCCACAAGGGGCCATTGCATTCAATATAAAATTGCATAAATGACCTTACGTTATGTTTTAAAACTTGATATTTATTTAATCTGAGCATGTGTCCAAATATCCAAGTTGGCGGTTTGTATATTGTGGTTTGTGGCTTGAAGTCAGTCTTCCTCATGCTTGACTGAAAGATCAGGGGAGACATTACTTCAATGCCGAGGTCAACATGTCCATGTCTCTTGGTATAGTGTGTTCAACTAGAACGGGAATACAGAAGCGCTTCAAGCCCCAGGGAACCTACATCTGGGATTTATTTTCAACTCGGCTAATTAGGGTCTTACTGGCATACAGTATGTATACTCACTACGATCAATTATTTACTTGACTCTCTATAGATATGTGAATTTAAAATTGTCTTTCCTGTTTCAAATCTGAATATAAATTGGGAATGGGTCACATCAACCCCAGACAGACTTAAGATGTCCTGTACTATACTGTGTTGGCATTTGCATGCTCATGGCAAGATACAAATAAGATACAAAAATAAATAAGTGTGAGTCTGCTTTCTTGTCTGCCTTGCATCTGATGGTCAGTTCCCCCCCCCCCCAGCCAGAGCCCAGATGGTCAGTGAGTTGGCAGTGAACCACTCTGACAAGAGAAGCTCAATGTGTTTGCACACTGATCCACGCTCCCTGGAGTGGCTGCACTGTGTGGGGCAGGGCACCTGCTGCCGCTGTTTTGTCCAAACCCAGAAGTTTTGTTTTTTTTGTCAAGGAGACATCAGGGGCCAACGGACAGCAGGGGCCTCATGCATAGAGCTCTGCGTAGGTGTCACAAATGAATGCTTAGCGAAAAAGTTTGAAATCTGTATGAGATGTTAAAACGGTACAGGGTTTTCTGTTTATAGATGCCAATTTTCCTGAGATTGTGTGCACATGAACATGAGTCCACACCCCGTCAACTCCCATAATTGACCGAACATGGTTCTAGGAACGCCCATAATGACTGGATTTCTTAATGAACTGATTGGTCTTTCAGAATCATGAGTGTTTTGTTTAATTTATTTTCATACCAAGGAAAAGTAGAAAAAATTGTCAAATGATTGTGCTGAATTAATTTGGAAAACCGGTTGCCACTGCAAATTGTGTTTAAATGTTGGCCTGTTCAACTGCAGTGTAGGCCTTACAGGAAATTAATGTATTAATGCATCCCAAACCCCGGTCATCACTAAGGGTGGACTGGCATATCCCCGACCTGTCTGTTATTCCCATTGTCTGTCTACTCAAAAGTGCCTTTATCATAATGCCTTTTTACATGCAGTATGTCTTTCGCTCACAGCGTGGCCGTATCACAATGACTTCCAACACTATAGCCCTATTCGCATGGGATTAGTATTACCTGGGCCCAGTATTTCAAAACTTGTAATCTGGATCAGGATAATCCGGATAATGAAATCCTCCTTTTCTCAGCCATGGATCAAGGTGATCCTGCTGACTTTAACTGAGTATTTCAAAAACATGGCAGGGTGGATCACCGTGATCCCGATCTGGGCAGAGACGGATTTCCAAATCTCGTGTCTCCGCCTCTGGATCGAAACATGGCTGACTACCTCACGAAAGGAGCAGCTGGGAGCACAACTTCTACGTCAAAAATGTAAGTTTACCGTTGTCTAATGTGTAGCGGTTTTAACGCCAAACAACACATCATGCAAGCCAACTTCTTGAATCATTACCTAATTAAAACCAGGCCGCAGCGATCTCTAATTGAGCCGCGGCCGCGCTAACGGGAGCTAACTTGGCTCCATTGACTTGTGTGTTAGGAGCTAGCGGGCTAGCGAGGAAGCGGCTTTGTTGATGAATTTTGCGGTCTATGGTTTAACTTAAAAGTAGGGTGACCAGACGTCCTCTTTTTCCCGGACATGTCCTCTTTTTGAAACCTAAAATTGTGTCCGGGCGGAATTTCAAAATCGTCCGGGATTTTGTTATTCTAGCCTCAAACGTGTTTTCACCGAATTTGCATTGCTCTCTCTTTCATTCACATAGTAGCCTAATCACGCCCTCCCCCTACAGTTCGCTTTGCATTGTGTGGTGTAGAGCCTGACCTTAGAGCTACCGTCATTGGTCGATATTCTAAGCCATTCTAAGCCAACATTTAATTGGTTATTCACCTCAGCGCACACTTCCTTGTTTACCACTGGCATGGCTACCCGGCATCTTCAGCCATGCCGAAACGCAAGTGTAAGTTCACAGACGAATTGAAACATAAATTTCCATGTTTTCGTCTCGGTCGAGATCAACATGAAGCTGAGTGCCTGACCTGCAAAGCAGGCACTTACGTGTCGGTCGCAAATAAAGGTGCCAACGACCTACAGACACACATATGTTCAGCAAAGCATCGAACGGCAGCGAGGGGCGAGAGCTCATCAGCTAAAGTGACAGAGTTTTTCGTGAGTAAAAACGAGAGTGCAGCTGTCAGTGCTGCTGAGGCTACCTATGCTTTCCACACGGTTAAGCACCACGAAACCTATAGGTCAATGGACTGCACGTCTGGCTTGTTAAAAAAGGTGTTCACAGATTCTCCAACGGCTCAAAAGTTCTCAAGCGCTCGAACAAAGACAGAAGCAATTGTAAATGCCGTGATAGCCCCACATTCTGTTGAAGTTGCGCTAGAAGCACTTCAAGATATCCCCTACTGTGGCGTGTCTACTGATGGCAGCAATCATGGGGCAGTGAAAATATTCCCTCTGCTCATTCAGTATTTTGATTGGAAAAACGGTGGTGTGCAAAGTAAATTACTTGAAATTAAAAACACCCCAAATGAATCAGCTGAAACTATTTCACAGTACATAAAAGACACACTGGAAAAGAAAGGGATATTTTCTAAATGTATTGCATTTACTGGTGACAACTGCAACACAAATTTTGGAGGAATCCGGCGTAATGAGGATGGGAAGAATGTTTTTGCCAATTTAAAAAAGTCCTTGCAGAACACAGCTCTTATTGGTGTAGGCTGCCCAGCACATATTCTGAACAATTGTGTTCACCACGGAGCAGACACACTGGATGTTGACATTGAGCACATCATTTTCAAAATTTATCAGCACTTCCACATCTACACTGTGCGCACAGAGAGTCTGAAGGACTACTGTGACTTTGCTGATGTTGAATTTAGAGCTCTCCTTTCTCACAGCAAGACACGATGGCTGTCATTATTCCCAGGAATTGAGAGATTGCTACAGATGTATCCAGCTCTGAAAGCATTCTTTTTGTCACAGGAAAAACCACCAATGCAGATCAGGAAGTTTTTTGAAGATGAGTTCAGTGAGATTTACCTCTGGCAAATGCATTCACTCATGTGTGTATTTCAGTCGAAAATTCAGGAGATGGAGAGAGAGAACAATTCAGTTGTGGAAGTAAAGAGGATTCTAAACGGGGTCCATAGCATGCTTCAGGAACGAAAGATGAACAACTTCATGCCTCTCAAAGTCAAGAGTATGCTGGCACAAAGTCAGAAGGATGGGTATGGTCAAAGGTGTGAGCATTTCTGTGCTCAAGTACAGGGCCTGTACAGTACATGTTCGGACTATCTCGAGACATGGATGGCACCCATGGAGGAGTTTTCCACTTTTATGTGGATGGATCTGAGTGAGATTCCTGACTGGAATGACGTAGAGGGCTGTATCAGGCACCTAGCTGGGAAAGGGGTCGACATTGATGATTCAAAGTGCTTTGATCAGGTCACTAATCTCAAGAACTTCATTGAGAGAAGTAACAGTGATGAAGACTTCTGTGGTCTACAAGCACACCAGAGGTGGACCAAATTCTTTGAAAGATCCAAAAGTGTTGATTTCCATTCAGAGCTGCTTAAGATGGCACAGTTTTTTTTTTTGCCATACCTGCTCACAATGCAAATGTTGAGCGTATCTTCTCCCTGATGCAAGCCCAATGGACCAAGGAGAGGAATCGCTTGTCTGTTGATTCACTGAAGGGGATTCTGTGCACCCAGTACAATTACAAGAACATGACCTGCAAAGACTTCCATTCTTACTTAATGAGTAATCGTAGACTGTTGGGAAAGATTCAGTCCTCTGAGAAATATGCCCCACGTGAGGAGGACTGAAAAGTATCAGCAATTGGACATTTTGTGCAATTAGGTTTTATTTTTTATTATTTTTATTTTACCATTGTTGTGACTACTTGTATAGCCTACAATTTTTTTGTTTTGTTTTTGTTTCAGTTTGTTTTTGCACATTTAAAACTGTTCATTTAAAAGTGTTCAAAATAGCCTTTTGAGGCAGTGTTTTTCTGTTAGTGTTGGGCCGGCCAATAAAGCTCATTATCATACATAGTCACCATTTGTATGTGACCCCCCCCCCCCCCCCCGCTGAAGTGTCCTCTTTTTTGCAAACTCAAATCTGGTCACCCTACTTAAAAGAGAATTAATTGGACGTACATCATACTGTAACTTTCATGTGTAGAGACCAGACCACTGGAGTACTTTGGAAACTTAACGATACACGGTACGAGTATTAACTATACGGTTAATTCAGAAGTGTCAGGATGCTATAGTAATGCTGGGGATGATATCATGCTTTTGTGTACATAAACAAATATATACTCATACACCTTCTCTTTCTTCTACTTTCATAGTCCACTCACAGCCATGGACCACTTGGCTATTAAAGACAACCGTATGAGTGATGGAAATCCTTGGAAATGCTTTAATTGTATTGATACATTCAAGGTTTTCTAGTTATTGGATTCTGAATGAAGTGCTTGAAACTGCTTGAAATTGTAATTGCATTACTTTCATGGTATATAGCTTGGTCAGTGACACAATTAGAAACATTTTTTCATCCTAATTTGTCTCCCTTATATAGAAGGCTCTCACTAAACATAATTATGGTAATTTATAGCAAAATAGCATCTGATTTGATGAAGTGAAATAATCAATTTGTACACAAACACAAATACATTGCTGCATGTTTTAAAATCACATTCAAGCTATTTCCAAACATTTTTAAAGTGCATTTTTTAGCTTCTGACTGAAGTCAAATTTGTCTTCATTTAATCAGAAGCATGAAAATATACCTTGAAAATGCTTGGAAAGTGCTTCAATGTGCAGCATGATATAAACTGCGACACTGAAAAAATGCAAGTGCACGCATCTCATAGTTTAGCCAGTGTTGGGGAGCTAGCCGACGAGCCACTCAACCTCTCATCTGAATGTGTGTTCCTCACACCTGTGGAGGCTACAGAGGGTGAACCTTCAACCAGCACCAGCATTGCTCCACCCGATCCACCACAAGAGGTTTGTGGGCCAGAGCGTCGGAGACGGAAGAGGCATGCCGGTGATGAGGATGCTTATCAAAAGCTCCTCAAAATGGAGACCGAGAGGGCAGTCAAACAAATTGAACTGGCCAATGAACAAATAAAGCTGACACAAAGAAACAGAACTGAAAATAAAGCTGTTAGAAAACAGCTCACTTCAGACCTCTAAGCTGGGTTAGGTCCTGTTTTAGTTAGTGGCCACATTATTTGAAATGTCTTTGTTTTGTTGGAATTAAAGTTTGTTTGGAGCCTGCATTCCTGTTGTCTTTCTCTGGTGTTTTGGTACATGCAAGTTACAATGTTTGAAACTAGAATTTGAGAAATAGGTCTGTAATTGTTACTCTTATTTACAGCAGTTTCAGAAAGTGAGGTCAAATCTTTTACTGTTACTTGTTAAAAGTAAAACACTAACACTTTAGATTAAGTGTAATGAACGTCTTGAGTAACAATATCTAGGGGGGTATTGCACAAAACTAGGATAAAGAAATCCAGGCTAATTGAGAAAGCGCGGCTTGAACTATTCTGCTCGGCGCATCCTGGCTTATTCGGTTGCACGATTGCCAAGCCAGGATAAATAGGCGCGGCTAAATCAAGTCGGATGAAGATAGCTGGGATAAGCGGCATACTTGAATAGACCTCGCGATCGCTCACAGAATCACCGATCGGAACATGGATAAAAGTCGCGTTTCATACGTCACGGCCGCTGAACAGCTCCTTATTGGATACCCGACCCAAGCCCGCGGGCGATATTACGAATCCCACTATGGCCACGCCAAGCACCGCCCCACCCTGCTCCTGATTGGTTGAGCTGTGCTCTCGACTACGCCCCACCCTGCTCCTGATTGGTTGAGCTGTGCTCTCGACTCTAAGATTGTTTACTGCGCCTGCTAACCCTAACCCTAACCCTAACTATATCTTCAACACTTGTAAACTGAGCGGTCGTTGAGATTAAACAATCTTCTAGCTTGCTGGGCGCAGTAGAGATGACGTTTTAGAGTCGAGAGCACAGCTCAACCAATCAGGAGCAGGGTGGGGCGGTGCTTGGCGTGGCCATAGTGGGATTCGTAATATCGCAGCCCGCGGGACCCGACGGTACCCGACGGGACCCGAGGGGACGGGTTCGGACAGATATTTAGAAATTATGCTCGGGTTCGGGTCGGCCTCGGTGACGTCTGCGCGATTTGAAATTAGAAATTTAAAACAGCTTATTATGCATGGTAGCCAATGGGCCTGTTTCACATGTTGCAAAGGTTCGATTGTGTGATTAAAATACATTTTATAAATATGACATAAGCATGTTGTGTTCATCTGTTTGTTGACATTTCCAAATGCGCTGCAGTTGCGTAATAAAGGCGGACTTTCATAAACACAAACGTAAATGTGTCATAGTATGAAAAAATATAGACTTTAACTGTGTTGGCCTGAGTAATAACACTTGAATCAATATAAAAATACTGTTGCAATTGCAAACAGCCAACAGATTTAAATGAAATGAGAAATCACTAGGATTAAGCTTAGCCTGGCTGTTAGCCTGGTCTGGAGCAGGCTAACTGCGGAGAATAAATCACCATGGTAACTTAGCCGGGATAAGTGTGAGCTGCTTTCATGCAACCGACTTGAGGCTAAATTTAGCCAGGATAACCTAAATCCGTAAACATATCCCGGCTTAATCCCTTATCCTAGTTTTGTGCAATACCCCCTAGGAGAAGTGGAGCTGAGACTTAATCTAATTGAATCAATCTAAGTGAAATCCACCTCTGAGGTGGGATCCAGATGATCCTGAAATTTTGGTATCAAGTTGATCCAGATATCTGCCTTAACTTTTGAAATACCCAAATCCAGCCTTTTATCTGGATTCAATGGAGGATTGGATTACCTAAGCAGAATCCTGATCTTCAGGATCAAGATTATCTGGATCTGTGTTGAAATACCCAGTTTTCAGATCAGATCTAGATTTAATCCAATCCGACCAGGATAATCCTGTCAGACCACTTTTGAAATACTGGGCCCGGGGGACCTCATGTGATTTAGTAATTACCCCACCATGTCTGTGTTTCGTGCAGCGCATTCGCACAGGATAAGCCAAGTCTGTGTTTTAACTCGAATTTACTGACATTATCCCCCGGATATAATGTTGACCAATGATATGATGATAAATAACAATATGTTCCATACCGCATGCTGCCATGCATGTAATCCATCTAATCATCTTTTGAGATTTTGCCCTTCTGATGGATTTGAGCCTGCTCTTTCTGTGAATCTAAAGCCCTATTTGCACGGGACTAGTATTACCTGGGGACCTCTAGTAATTTGTAATAATTGCAGAGGTCGTCTGTGATCTTAATCCCGTGCAAATCTGCCATGTCCGTAATTTGTAAAGTAAAAATTCCACCGCAAATTACCTACCATATTTCACCAAACACAGATGTCATGTGATAATATTAGTCCTGTGCGAATCGGCATCTCTTTGATTTGGGGCTGTTTTTGTGTTTTCTGCGCCATTTTCTGCCTTTTTCCCGGTCGAGAATTATGGAGGCTGCGTTGGCAATTATAAATGAAGGTTTTGACAGCATTTCGGGTGCAAATTCAGGAGGCTCATCTTTGTACACAGCATGGAGACCCATTCGCAGAAAGACAAGCTCAAATCCATCAGAAGAGCCAAATCTCGAAACATGATTAGATGGATCACATGCATGGCAGCACGCGGTAAGGAACATATTGTTATTTATCATCGGCCAACATCATATCCAGAGGATAATGTCAGTAAATTCGAGTTAAAACACAGACTTTGCTTATCCCGTGCGAATGCGCTGCACGAAACACAGATGTGGTGGGGTAATTACTAAATCACATGAGGTCCCCAGGTAATAGTAATCCTGTGCGAATAGGTCTTTAGTTACTGGGTTGTATATGTTTTACTTTGCTTAAAGGTCCTGTAAACAACTTTTTTGCTTCAACGTATCAATATGAAGTAAAGTACAGTGTAGTGGCTACAGAATGACACCATCAGCTTTTAGATTGGTTCCCTTAGCTTCCCTATAACCCTCGCTTTCACTATACAATTCTGTCTGCCACCAGGTACGATCTCCCGGGAAAAATGTCGGCTCCATTTATGGCACAAAGAAAACGCATCAACCATTGCGTGTGCAACCAAACCAGGAGAGAGCACTTTTGTTTACCTGGTAGCTGTCGGTAGCTATCCCCATTAGCTGAGATTTCCAAACAAATGTGCGTCTTGTGTTGTTTGTGGTCGCTAGGCTCTGAGGAAACGGAAAGCGATCCGCCACTTGGAAACACTATGGTGGGAAAAGTTGTATACAGACCCATTAACTCACATGGTCGTTTCAACGGCACAGGTGACATTTAAGCTCCACGCAATGCCACCTTCCATGAACAGCAAAGTTTAGCAGTTGACATTTCTTATTTGTCTAATAGAATTGGGATTTATGCTCAGTACGCGATTGAGCTCATTAAAAAGTAATTATGCCACCTACCGCTCCTCGTAAAAAGTCAAATAGTATCACACGAAGAACGCCGTCTGCGATGTTGCCTAGACAACCGCAGGCGTCTACATGTTCACATTTTGTGTTTGTGTGTGAAGAGGTTGATTGATAGTGAACTCGGTAACATCGTCAACGATGTGCTTCTACTGTACATGCCTGCTCAGTCAGTGAGGCAGCAGGTTATGCTGCCGAAGCAATTCCAGAGGAATGAAAGCACCTCAGTGCTTCCTGACTCAACTGAATACATCTTGGTGCCTATAGTTAGACTGGGGACAGGATAGTGTGGGTGTGTTGTGGCTGTATGGTGTCGGACTCTGAGCCAAAAGGTATAGGGTACGACTGCCTTGTCCGCAACCTACCTGTAGAGCAAGATGCCCTAACCCTTACATACTCATTAATGACGTGCATTGGAATTCACTATAAATCGCTTTGGATAACAGCATCTGCCAAATGACTAAATTGTAAATAGTACAATTCCATTGTATTTTGCCCATTATGTCCATGCACATGTTGAAGGTGTCCATTTGTTGTATTGAATGGGTGAATACAATGAAATGCCTCATTTAACACACACATACACACCAGCCACCATGATCTCCGAAAGGCAGTAAAGCTCTGATAGTCCTAGTAGAGCTAACTAACAGCTAGGGACTCAGCTAACCATAGACATTTTATCTGGAGCCAGGAGCAGCAGGCAGGCAGACAGACAGTCGGCATGTTGGTGGTCTATCTCCGGACCAAAAACATCAAATGTCCATTTTATTTTTAATTGAGAAAATGTACTGTTTTTTATTTCATATATATATATATATATATATATATATATATATATATACGATCACTTAAATATCAAGTCGAGCCTGTACACTGAAGGCAATTTAGTCATTAAAAGATAACAAGGACACTAAAGTGGTATCAAGATAGATGCTGCAGAGAGAGAGAGAGAGAGAGAGAGAGAGAGAGAGAGAGAGAGAGAGATGGGTCATAAAGGAGGCAGGTGACGGAGAGTGAGAGGGACAATCGAGAGAGGCTTCACCTTCAAGCATTGGTTTAAACAACCAATGCTTGTTTAAACAAAGAGACAGGAGGGGGGGGGGGGAGAGAGGACAGATATTAGCAGGTATCATCAGGATCTCATTATGGGCTAGCAGAAGGGAGGAGTAATATTAATCAGAGTTTGGTTAAATATTACATCTCTCAGATTATAATATGGGCTACAGGGGATGTATGAGTGATGGGCCATGGATTCTGATACACACTCGCCTGTGTACTGTATGGTGGTAGTAATATGGTTCATCCACTGATTCAGTTTTGCAAATACAGCTGTGTCCCCTGGATATTGGCTTTGTTCACTCCAAAATAAGGATCCTTCCACCCCATTCCTTCATTGAAGGTGTCAATCTGATCCAGTGAGACATTTCTGTTAGCTGCATAATACGCAGGAGGAGATGCTAGATGACTCACACACTATGGGCTTGGTTCAAAGCAAACGCAGTAGGCCTATTAAAAGGTGTGTGTGCGTGTGTGTATGCTTGCACGTGTGAGGTGGGTGGGTGATTGTGAACACGTATGATCCTGTATCTGTGTCTAACCTACCCCTGCAACAGACCGATTGTGTGTGTGTGTGTGTGTGCATGTGTGTGTGTGTAACTTGTTGTGACACCTCTGACATCGCTGACGAATGAGCAAGCTGCATGAACCACTTGAGCACAAACAGGGTGTGTGTGTGTGTGTGTGTGTGTGCGCGCGGGTTGTGTGGAGATAGAGAGATGGATGATGGATAACCCTTACATAAATATCATATAATTGTTTTACCTTACCCAACATCAATCTTACCTATTGATTCATGCAGGCTAAAGTGTTGGATCCACATTCATCAATGTACATTTTCAATTGATCCATGTTGTTTTTAAGAAGTAAGTAAACATGTCCCGCCCAACCGCTACACTAGTGGAGGTGTTTGCTGTTTCAGAGGATGCAATACACCACTGCAGATACTTTATTAGGATTATCAAACGCACCAGGATACAAATAATTAGCATTCATTACATGGGACTTATGACTACGTCAGATGGTCTCCCAGAACCTGTGGTATCTGTAGAGGCTATGAAAAAGGAGCCGTTCCATTCTGCTGTTGCTAAGCAGCGACATGAAGAAAGCAAATAGCTTGGATTTGTTTTGAGAGCAATGTATTATGTAGTTGGTGGGGCTCCTCCTGGTCTTGTGGTTTAAATATGGAAGTACTCCAACTTAAATGGATATATTTTATTAAGACATGATTGATTGCGTGTGGAAGGCTTCTTGAGCCCATGTTTCTCTCAGACCCAATCAGCATGGGACCCTCACTATGGACGGTCAAAGCAGCATGGCGTCCACAGGAAGCCATACGGGAGAAAAGTCTCTGTCCACATCCATGGACATGTTTACAGTGTAAACATGTGTAAACTTGCGCGTTCTTTGGACTGTGTGTGTGTGTGTGTGTGTGAGAGAGAGAGAGAGAGAGAGAGAGAGAGAGAGAGAGAGAGAGAGAGAGAGGATGTAAATGCACATTACTATTTTACTAATCCACACACTTGCTCTCTCTCACACACACACAGCTACCTATAGCAATAATCCCCTGTGATTGCCTTCTAGCACAACTAGCACCCCCTGCGCCAGACACACGCACACATTCATAAGTGTTGCTCACTCTGCCGTTTTACCTGAAGGATTAATCTCTCTGGTGGATAGTTTCCTTAACTGGATTACTGGGACTGGACCTGTCAGCACTACTAGAGTCACCGCTAGGGTTGCTTCTGGACCGGGAATAAAAACATAGAGGGCATATGTTGCATATGGCGATAACGACAGGGTACAATATAGTCACTGCCATGTGTGGGTCATTTAATGACGGCAGGAGTTTCCTACATCTCTGTGACCTTGTAGTCCCTCCTTGAGCGGTCATACAAATGTGCATAATCCTAGTCTTGCTTCAAACTGGTACATCTTGAAATAAGGCGGGACGCAATAGTCCATATTTTATAAATACCAAATATTTACAAATAGTGCCGTAATTATTCAAGTAGTTGTTGACCAATTGGAGGCAAAGGTGTATTGGGGCATGTGGGAAAGCTTTGACTATTTCAACTGAGCACCTTGGGCACACTGGCGATAGAAGTCCGGTCAAAAAACCTGCCATTTTGTCTGTGCGAACACACTACAGTAGAACAAACACACTTGTTTTCAGTATATCGGGACCGTTGGTCAAATCTAGTGTTGAGAAAATGTACGAAAATGAAAGCGCAGGTAATTCCCTAGGCAACAGTGTGAGACAAAACAGCTAAATGTATGACATTTCATTACAAAACCCATCTGCTTCTCACTCCAAATCTGTGGAGTCATGAAAATGTTATGGTGATTTGGACTTTTACAGGTTGTTTTTTTGTTGTTGCATGAAATCTTTTGGTAACAACTAGGGGTGTGAAACATTATAACCCTCCTTATACTCCTACATATTATTTCAATGTTATGTCGATTAATGACAAATTAGTATAAGTAAAGGGTTTTTTATATTACACAAGTAAAAAAGCTGAATGGATGAGCTGACAGCACTACACTTTTACTCAAACACTAGGGCAATTCATGCTCATCGCACACCTGAAATGATATTTCTGTAACTGTTAATAGGTCGACAGCTGCTAGGCGAGATCACAGACAGGATGTGTTGTCAGGATAAAACATGTCATGGTATAAAAATCACTCATTGGTCGATGGTTGAGTGTGAGTCCTCCACACCAATCAGCTAAATGCCAATATACGCAAAGCTATGCTCCTGTTGAGTATAAACTATATTTTTTTACCGCTAGTTGACCCAATATCCTCTTTCCAAGTGAGAGGCTGTGTTTGGAACCGCATATTTAACGTACTGCATACTACATACTCAATGAGTACTGCATTCTGCCCACTAAATGAACGATTAAGTATTACCAGCAGACCGTTCACACTGAAGTATACAGCCACGTATCCCAGAATGCATTTCACACCAACCAATGATAGCAGCGATAGCAGATATTTGAAAGCAGGCTGAAAGCTGTATTTTGACTGCTTATATGTCACTTTATTGAGTTTTAATATTGTTTCGGTCACCCTGTAGATTTCCAATGTGTGGTCAGTTTATCTAGATGACGCCTGTTTGGAAATTGGCTCCAACGTTTTTGGAGATGTGAGGTGACGTCTGAAGAGACGCAATGCATTGTGGGGCAGTTGAGTATGTCCAGTAAGCTCACGCCGCATACCCAGAAATTCTTGCTAATCTAGTATACATCCGGGCATTTCTCGCGTCCACAAAATCCACATAGTATGCCATATGAACGCACTACATACTCAATTTGACATCATACCTAGTATGACTACTATGTTAATATGCGATTCCGAACACAGCCACAGTCAACATAGCTGTGTGTGGACTGACACTTTTCCACCGGCGTTGACTGTTTTTATCTTAATTGCTATGCGTCTCAATGGTGTCTAGTGTACCAATGTATCAGTCAATAGACATGTTGTGTGTGTGTGTGTGTGCACGTGCAGGAGTTGGGGTGGTGAAAACAGAGAGCTTTCATATAAATATTATAATAGACCCTATTTCCGTTACTACTACGAATGTTAAAGGCACCAAAGGTAATGGTTTATCTGACATTTGCTACAACCTGAATCAGATCTATTATGACTGATTGCCTTGAGGAAAAACGGTGTGCCATGAAATGTCTTACTGTAATACATGTAATACACAATCCTGACATAGGTTACTAATATCGTCATCATCTTGCTGCCGCAACCAAGATACGATTCACCAAGCTGTGGCAGTGTCGGTCATTAGCCCGGTAGGTCCTTAGTTTCATGTTGTGTGGGCCAGTAACATCAATGTAATGGAGTGGTCTTCGTCCTCTATTAGGGCATGGAAGACTCAAACATATAACATCTACAGCTTTTGGCTCAAGTGCAGTGTTGTCTTCTCACAGTGATGTTACTAGTCTGGTCCAATCTTTCAATACACATTGCTTCGCCGTTTTGGATAAAGTGGCTCCCAGTAAAATGAGACTTGTTCCCTCCATCAATTCATCCCCCTAGTTAAATGACACCATCCATTTTTTCCGGTGTAAATGTCGAAGGGTAGAGCGACTGTGGAAATCCACCAAGCTCCATGTTCACCGTCTCTATTACAAAGACCTTATAATTGAGTTTAACAACATGGTTAAGGATGCAAGGGCTTCTTACTTTGCCAACCTAATTTCCTTCAGTAAATGCAACCCTGAAGTCCTGTTTGACACCAGCAGCAAGGGTTGTTAACAAGTCTTGCACATCACACAGTTGATCAACTATGAGGGTGAAATTGTCTACATTGTCAAGATCAGTAAGATGCAGGCTTTGCTGATGTCTTGATCGCTTCTGCTTGATGGAGAGGCCTTTGTCTTGGATGGAGTCAAGACTTTGCCTAAGGATGTACTGTATTCTCATTGTAGAAGTCCAACAAATGTTTGCAAAAGAGTTGGCTCTTCCAGTCCCAAACCGGAAAAAAAACAGAAACCTTTCACAAGGTTGCTGCCCAACTGGTCCAGGTCCGCATGTCGAAACCTAGATGCATCGGCCATATCTGGGCTCCCCGTTGCCAGAATACAATTGGCCAGGTTAACGGTGACTATCAGGCCTTTTCCTCTTCGAACAACGCCATGCCTTAGCTGAATACAAACGTATGTAAAATACAAACTAAACTAAAAATGTAATTAAAAATGTCCAATGGATTTTTGCCTCGATTTATGTTCTGGCCCTCCAACCTTAAAGGTCTCATTTAACCTTTTTTTCGTTAATTTTGCAGTGGTCTCTAGTATTAATGAATGCCCTGTGAGCCGGTTTTGGTGAAAAAAATGCTCTGGCTGTTCTAGTTTGGAGGAGGTGGTGGGCGGGGAAGAACGAGAGGTTTTCGGCTCTTACTCATGAATATTCATGACATTTAAATTACTTGCCTCTGATTGGCTAACAGCACTGTCCGTCACAGTGATGTTAGGCAATCAGAGGCGAGTGATCCCTCTAATGCGTTATCAACCATAGACATGTTATACATATGTTACTATATACATCCATTAGATACATTCATGATATAAGATGTCTACGTTATCAACACGACAAATCACCATGACGACACAACAACAATATACGTTCTTCCGGGTGGCAAAAGACGAAGCGTTCTCCGATGGCAGAACTAGTAAACAAAGCGACGTACTTTTTTTTAATGAAACCGAGAGATACAGCATTATCTTTAGTATCATTTAGTATCATTATCTTTAGTATCATTAACGGAAGTATCTTGACGCCTATTGTTTACAAACATTCTGAAATGCCGTATACTGTTTTCCTGAGGGCGGTCTCAAGCCAAGGTAGGCGAGGTCATGAATATTCATACACATTCATACGTCAGACTGTTGGGCTTTTTCTCACTTCCTCGTTTCTGACTTCCTCGTCCGTCTATGTTCTTACATTACTAATGCATGCAATGGGGGTAGAAGAACGTTTTCCACGTGCAGCATGCATATGTATCTAGGAGTGACCTATCATATTCCAAAAGGAGCAAGTAAAAACAGTTTACCGGTGAAGGAGACCTTTAATTAAGGCTTAGAAAAAAATTGTCCCGAAGCCCAACTTACTTGCCGACCCCTGCTCTAGAGGACAGTATGGGGCCACGCATCCTAGGCCTAATAGAATACAATTTATTCCTGTTGTGTTATTGATCTAGATAGTTTTCATTTAAACATGAAAAACAATTTTAAGATATGAAATTATGTTGAATTCAGGTAAGGTGGGATAGGGGTGGTGTACAACAATACTATTATATTGTAGCGACCCTGCAGGAGTAATAGGAGGGAATGATGGGGAGTTCATGGGGGGAAGGAGTTGCCCCTATTTCACCTGGATAGGCCAGTTTGGGATTGGGGGAGGGGTCAGAGATGGAGATGAGAAGGGGAGAGAAGAGGACAGGCGGTTCGGGGGAAAAAGCCTGGGAAGAGACGCTGCTACACCCCATAGTTAGCTAGCTAGCCAGTGTTCGGCTATCAGCATTTGTTGTTTTGGGCACTCCTCCAACCCCGTTATTAGCCTGTACAAAAGGACAATAAAACCTGGTTTTCCGGTTAAACATCAGCCACGGTGTCCTCGTCATTCTGCTAACTAGCCCTTGATCTGTTGGGCTACAAACACCACAATATTATGGTATGGGTAGTTCCCTTCAAATCAAACCACTGTGCTGTGATATAATGCACCCTGCATTCTATCACCGCCTACCATCTCTTCTGTCTCTTCTTTCCTACACCTTTTACTTTTAAGCCATAACCCCCACCTGGGCACACACACACACACACACACACACACACACTAACTTTCCTGTCAGCCTCTGTCCCTTTTAATCCACTCCCGGTCCCTGTCATTATCCTCTCTACCCAGCTCTCTCTCACTCTCTCTCCCTCTCTGTCTTCCAGTTTCTCTCATTTTCTTCCTCTCTCTCTCCCCCTCACTCTCTCTCCCTCTCCATCTCTATATATCTGTTGTTGTCCTACTGGAGTGCTGACACCTGATCAGGAGTGGAGTGGTTAGCTTTCTGCCACTTCACATTAGGACACGTCACTCAGCCACGGGAACGCTGTGGCTGGCATCAATCACACACACACACACACACACACACACACACATGCAAAGACACAGAAACAGATAGGCAAACAAGTCAGTGCTAACACATACAGTACATAAACAAAAAACACATGGATGCTCAAAGGCATATCTGCTGCACCAAACACACACACACACACACACACACACACACACACACACACACACACACACACACATCTATATATATAGATTTCCTTGCGAATGCCAGGTTTAAGCAGCAGCTATACCTAGTTATGTACGTCAGGTCCACCATATGTTTTCCTGATCTTGACATTTCAATGAATAAATATTGGAGGCTTTCTGTGGTCTGGCATCAATCTACCAACACCTGAGGTCTTACAGAAGTGTGTGATACTGTGTGTATGTGTTTGTGTGTGTTTGGCTAAACAAATTAATCTGGGCTAACGCAGGGGTCGAATTGCACCAAATTGTCGCACACACACACACAGTAAAAGCCCTTGGAAAAAGGGCTATTTTCAATGTGTGGAATACATATTTCTGCAATGCTCCACATTGTACCAAAATCATATATAATCCAACATTATATGTAATTGATTTAGTATTGTATTGTATTGTACTCAATACAATACAAAACACTAGTTTGTATTACATCAATTACAATTGACAATCTGTTGTAGAATATCAATATTGAATATGGACTAAATAAATTGCCTGTAAAATTAATATTTTGTGCTAAAATCATAAATCATGGCTTGATAGAGAAGATACTCACCACACTTAAAGTTAATGCTGTGTGAAGCTTTATTTTGAATTAAGAGTCAGTAGAGAGGTGGGGGATAGGGTACAGGTCATCAGTATTTTAGGCAAATCTAAAAGAGCATAGAAGAAATATGAGCATAAAACAGTTATCCTCATAAATTGTGTTTTTGTCTATTGCAAAATGGTGAGCTAAAGAGGGCTAGAAAAAAAAGTCAAAAAATATTAAAATGTAATAATTAGTGCCTTGGGGCAATATTTGTACTCATTGGGTGGGTGGTTGCTGGGACATGTGTGTTGTGGAGGGTGGGTGGGTGGTTGCTAGGACATGTGGAACAGGAGTCCCTGGTGTCAAGCAGCATACATCATCACAAGCAGGACCGGCCACATCCGCAGAAGATTCATAGTGGGGGTCCCAGAGTCCTTACTCCTTTCCCTCCACATCCTCCTCAATTTCTATCTTTCCCCTACTCTTCTTCCCTCTTGCTCTTCTTCATATCCTCCTCATTTAGCTTTCTTGTCTTCCTCCTCTACCCTCCCAATTTAATTTCCTCTACCTCCCTCTTGTTCTCCCCTCCATGCATCCACCAGTGGCTGCTTGGCAATCAGAGGACTGTCGCTGTTTTTGTGGATGGTTGTAAATGCTACTGCTGGTGATGAAGACGAGATGCTTGCTGCTGTATGCTGTATGTTTAAACTGGGGGACGGCTTGGCTGACTCCATTAGGAGCCCACTGTTGATGATGATGCACAGGTGGAACCTCATTGGCCCTATTAGCAGCCCACTGTTCCAAAATGAATGGTTGGGCTTGGTTCAGGCCATTAGGAGTCCATTGTTCAAAACAAACATGTGGAGGCTTGGTGGAGAAAGCCATTATAGGAGCCTACTCCCTGGTTGATGGAGTGGTGCAGAAGGCTGCAACTTGGCAGCAAACACTGGCTGTTCCCATTGAAAATGGAGAGTGACTACAGGGAATAAACTGGTGGAATTTGGTTTAAAAAAAAGCAAGTGAGTGCAAATGAATGGATGGCACGTGGTTAAAGCCATTAAATGGCCAGTTGGGGATATAATTGGGTCACTGGTGTGGGTGGGTGGAGGGGACTGCAGGTTGCGTAATCCCAAATGTTGGCCAGCAGCTGCTGTTGTTGCACAGGAACAGTTGGCTGGTGAGATATCAGCAGTGTGCCCCAAAAGCCATTTCTATGCAGAGGAGTAAACCATTCTAATCCTTGGGGGAACTGGAGGGAATCCTTGAGGGTCCCATGACTGGAGGGTTGGCAATATTTGGGCCTTCTAGCTTGAAACCGGATTTACAGTATTCCGTACAGCACATCAGCGAAGATCCACGTCGCGACGCAGAGACACAGTGTGGATCTTGGCAGAACTTTCAATGTTTCAATGTCATTGTAACGTGTACACAAGGGGGCAGTTATGGCGTTTCGGTCCCCAAATGTACATGAACCAACGAGCAAATCTGGAAACGGATTTGAGAGACGGAATCGCGAGACGAAGTCTCTCTTCCTACTGCTCCATACATTTCAAAGAAATCTTCAAATGTACTACTGAAAAGTGCTTGGTGTATCACAACCAACTGAAAATATTTTAATTTTTCACAGGCTACATTCAGTCTATTCTCATCTAAAACACTACACCCTTTTCCTGCTTGTCCAATCAGTGATTAGTTGATGGGTTCCTCTGCAGAGAGAGGCGACGCATTGCTAACTTCTGGGAGGACTGCACGTCTTTGCCTTCACATAGGTCCATGAAAGGCAAGAGGGGGGTGTACAGATCTGAGTTGCAACGTGGATCTTTGCAGAACTGCATACGTGCTGACACAGAAGTGTAATTTGGTAAAATTACACTTTGGTCAAATTACAATTTGGTAAAAGATCTTCTTAGCATCAGCTAGCAATGCTTTGTTTCAATAGAAAATTGACGTGGTCAGGAAGCAGTCCTGTGCTATGTTTTTGTTCTGTTTATATACAATCTAATTAACTACTATATAATGTGACTGTGGAGGGTTTATGTGGAGTGTGTGTTGTTGATGGCTGGTTTACAGCCTCACCTGGCCTGAGTCAGACTGATTGGACTCTGGCTGGGTGGGGCTGCACACCTGTGGTGCATGAGCAATCATGGCACCCAGGATAAACCAGCCATCAACACACACACTCGAGGAGGAGCACAGTCATGACTTGAAGTACCATCAGCTCGGCGAATAACATCTTGCCTGTGAAACTCCAATAAACACCTTGAACTACATCTACCCGTGTCCTGTGTCGGAGGGCCCCAAAGGAAAGCCACTTCGGTGGCGTGTGGCCGGACTTACCCCGCCACAGTGACCATCTACATGTTCATAGACTATGGTCCTATAAAAGTCCGAATTTACATTTTGTTGGAAGTCAATTTGTCTGTCTAGCCGGCCTGTACTGTGACCTTGTTTATTCTTTAAGCTATGGTCAGTACTGCATGCTAGTGTATTCATCAAGCTACCAGTACAATAAAGTATGAGTGTTTTCTATTTTTTCATGTTGTTTATTTGTTAGTTTGCTTTGAACTTTCATTCACATATCACCAAATTTAAATGGACAGAGCGGGTCATTGTTTGCCCCTTTGGCTACATGAGTCATCAAAAACGAAGTAAACATAGGATTTTGTTTCTATGCACTGCTATTGCCTTGAGGAAAAAAAACAAAGGTCCTGGCCTTTACTAACAGTGTTGACCAAAGTGTGCAGAAGGTTTGGAATATTTCCTGTAATATGCTGAAGATGGGGATGAGGTCACACAGTTTTGAGAAGAACAAACTTAATAAACCTTGGCATGATAAAGTGCATTCCGTATACAATACACCTCTTTGTTTCTATAGGATTCAAATATGCATTTGGGGCCGACATTCCCTCGTGCATACAATATAACTCGTAATGATGTTTGACTTTGGGACCATTTATGATGTTGGCTGTAGGCATAGGCTTTAACTCTAAGTGTCACACCCTAATCAAATGTGACCTTAGGTTTCAGGGCAAAAAAAACATGCAGAATAAAAAAAAACAAAAAAATGACAATTTACAATGACAATCTTCCCACTGAGGAGAATGAGTCACAGTGAGTAATTCCCAACACTGGATCTGTACTGCGAGGTTTCCTTTCAAACTCGTACAGCTTGTTACTGATACACCCCATATCTAAGAAACGCTAGGACAAAGAAATTATCATTTTCCCAGACATAGGGACATTTAATAATCTGGCGCAGGATGACAGGGGCTATCTGTTACCATCAAAGCTTGTATTGTTTTCAAAGTGGACTGTATATAAAGGATTGTGGTGGTCCATCTAAAAAGTGGCCTTTTCCCTCTCTTTTCTTTTCTTAGGGTTTAATGGCTAAAAGTAAAGCCCCAGGTTTATTTACAACATATTGTGCCTTATAGGATTTGTAATCATACCCCCCAGAAAAGGGGAAATGGTGGATTACTGGAATAGTACAAAACGGGAGCATGCACATTTGATGTCTCTGCGTCTTGCACGTGTGTGCATGTGTGCACATGTGTGTACAGATAACACACACACAAGAAGTGGATGGCCAACCTCTTTAAGTGGATGGCCAACCTCTTTCTTACAGTCCATTTCACGCTGCCATTGCCCTCTGTGCTGAATGAAGCCAGGGTGAGCAGTGGTGTGCATATCAATGTGCTGTTAATAAATTATGATCCAGATGTAGAGGGGAGAGAGACAGAGAGTGAGAGTGGACAGGGATGGGAGTTAGTACTGTATGGCCTAGAATCCATACATGTGAACAAGCAAAATACACAAATACAAAATAACAGAAAATCTGCCACTAGTCATTCTGTAGGCTACATATAACCTAATGAGCTGATATTATTTAGCTCCAAGTTTAGCTCCATGGTCGGAAATAGTTTAAAAGTATGCTAAGAGTTGTATGTATTTTTGGGTTGGACATTTTTATTTTTAGTCATGAACTCATTTGCAGGGAATAAATGTAAAAAACACAATCAAAGACCAGAAGGCCTATAATCAAAACTGGATGTCCAAAGAAGTACACGCTAGACTCTAACTTTTTACTTTTTATTCATTTTTTAAATGTTGTGACCACTGAGCTCACGATACAATCTGTTAAAATATGAATACAAATATTAATGAATATTACTAATTACAGATATCAACACAAATCACCCTTCAGGGGTTTTGTTCTACATTTTCCTCCTAACTCACCCCTGACCTCTTCCCCCTGATCCTTCTGGTCCCTCATCCCTGCCCTTGACACACAAGACAGGGCTGATCACTTGCTAACATTATACACAGGCCATTTCTAGCTATAAGTCGTATAAGTGACAGCTTAGGGCCCCCTAAGCCACCAGGGGGCCCCCCTTTAAAACACAAACAAATACATCAACTTTTTTTGTAAAATTGTTAAGTACCAACATTTTTGTTCATTGACATGCATTGACATGGTAAATGTCAATGCAGTAATCAAATGAAGTGTCTTGCACAGGCTGATGAGGGATATCTATATATTAATCAACACAGGTAAAACAGGTAAATTAACTTCGGTAAGAGCTACAGGGAACATCTAGTGCACAACAAGGGAATCTCAGCTGGAACTGTGACACACTGGTGTTTTTTCAAAGATTTCAAAGATAATCGTTATTTAATGTTGTTTTGTTGTTGTGCCAACAACATGTCAATATAAAAATTAATTAAAGTATAAGAAATGCTGAAAGTCCTATTCTCGGCTATGTTTCATGACTGTAACCTTGATTATAATTTTTTGTTTAATTAATATCTGCCTAATTTCGGAAAAAAACAGGCTTAAAAAGGCACATCATTATTATTAACAATATGAATGCTATTATTATTAATAATAACCAAATACAATTTAACAAGAAAGGAATTTGACCAAATATTGAGTGAATATTTGAATATTAATACTGTGTGGAAACCTTACTGTGAGCCAGAACAATCTGAACAACAACAGCAGCAGCAACTGCAGCACACAAACAAAACAGAAAGCCCTGTAATGGAGCCCGTGTATTGTGCCCTACTTATCTACCACTCCAGGAAATATCATTTCACCAGGTCCAAGTCAACATGATAGCGGAGACCACTGCCAGCCGACCGGTGCCATTGTCTTATTTTAGGTCAGTGTTGCTTTGTCTGGCACGGAGCTTCCTGCTGCAAGTTTGTTGAAAGCCATCCAACCAGACCAATAAGCCTGATGAATTCATTAAATTGTCATAGCGTTCGATTCCCCTGCACCTGTTCATAGAGCAGGGGAGTGTGTGTGTATGTGCATGTTGACCATGGACATGCATGCATGAACACACACACATGCACACCCAAACATAAAGGCACACACACAGGTGCACCTTCACACGCTCACACACACACACACTCCCCAACACACCTCCACACACAGAGGCATGCCTACATGCACACATAATCACACACACACGCACACCCTTGTTTATCTTTCCAGTTATTTAAATGATAGTTTGTATTACAGTAGACCTGATGCTCGATCCAAAAAGGAACTTAGATGATCGCTTAGGCTTCATATGATACCCAAGGAATGCTAGTGTATGTGTGTGTGTCTGTTTGTGTGCTAACCTTGTGTGTGTTCATGCAAAAGTTGTGTCATGTATATGTGTGTAGTATGTGCATGTAAAGTAGGTGCATGCAAGTGTGGAAATGTGTGGAAATGTGTGTGGTTGCCTGTGTGCATGCGTGCGCGTGTTTATGTGGATGTAATTGACTCCCAGTCTTGCTGGCCCAGTGTCCAGACCCTAATCTCATTAAGACGCCTCTGAACTTTCTAGAATGTCACGGCGTTGTTACCTGATGACTCACCAGAGGCTGCTGCCACGCAGGGTCACTCTGCATGCTACAGCTGCTTCCCCGCTAACGCCTGCGCTACGACAAAACAGTTTTGTTTCAGTGTCAATATCTATATGACATTCATAAAGAAACTTGAGATTATGAAACCTTTCTTTCTGTTTAAAAATGGTCAATACTCTGTGAGCTAAGCAGGCCTACTCTTTTGCAAGAGTAGGCCTGTAAGCAGTGGCGGATTAAGGTGGTCATGGGCCCCTAGGCTACTGTTTGTTTGGACCCTCCACATTATTAATCATACTTTATCAGAAAAAAAACCTGCTTGGAACTTTGGCCGCGCTTACACGCGCGCGCACACGTTGACACAGCCACCGGGGACGTGAGCGTCGCGTTACGGCTGCGTCGCGGTCACCGCTGCTGATCGCTGCCACTCTAGTCAATGAAAGCATTTCCACTGGGCGCGCTGCGGAACGTCTCAGCAGCGTCCCAAGAGCGGCGCACCGCAGCCGCAACGCTATCTTTACGTTTCAAAATAAAAACACCCTCCCGATCGAACACGGCCACACATCGTTGTCGTTTATAACTGACTTTGTCTATAGACTACAGCACAACACATTACGACATAACAACAATAAACAACACTAAACACAATTAAACCAGACAAAAAAGTTAACATTTACTATATAGCCTACCAACTCATGGTAGAAGCACACAAATCTAGGAAAAACGACCAAATCAACAGCAAATCAACTTCTGACAGACAAAGCAACTGCAAAACTTCGGAAAGGCAAAGTAACCTTTTATTTGTTTGTTCTATTTTGACATCCACAAATTATCGCGTGGTCTCCTGATTCTCGCGTGGTCTTGTAGTTCTCGCGTGATCCCGCGAATCCAGCCGCCTCGCAGCATAGACATAATATACGTATATTATGTCTATGCCTCGCAGCGCTACGCTGCTGTCGCGTCCGGTGGAAACTGACGCAGGGCAGAGGACGCAGCCGTTCCGCGGCGCTGCCGTAATGCGACACTCACGTCCCCGGTTGAACGCCATATCTATCCATATCTATCCAATCAGCGACTTAATTTTTTTTAATGTTTCTAAGGGCCCCAATAGGAGGCAAGTTTTTTCCCCCAGTGTAGTAAATTAAAAAAAATAGTCTGGCCAATCCGAGGCCCCTGCACACGTGGGGCCCCTAGGCTACAGCCTAGGCCAGCCTGTGCATTAATCCGCCCTTGCCTGTAAGGAGTAAGGAAAGGCTTCAATCATCTTCCAACATGAACACTTTCTATATTTCTGTTGGTTGTGTATATTCTCCCTGGGTCAAAAGCTCTTCATATGATTTTAGGGACCTCAAAACCACAAAAATGATGATCTGAAATAACCCATTTGGAAGTTCAAAAATTGAAATTCAGTTACGAAAAAGGGATTATGCTATTGGGATATGCTATAGTCTATCGATAACTAGTTATTAGCTTGTTCAGTTGAGATTAATTTGTGTCAAAATCTGCTGTTGGTGCACCATAGCCATCAGTCCTACTGATGAGCATGATGTTAGTGATGAGGATGGTGGTGAAGATGGGTATTGAGAAAGGGGGAGCTTCTGGACAATCAACTACATTGCTTGTAAAGACAAGAAGGCCCTGAACACGCTGGATGAAAAGGGGCTCCATCATTTGTTATGAGCTGGGTTTTTTGGTCTCTGAATGGGAACGCTGTGTCAGAGCCCTAAGTGGTTGCTGCTCTCTCCAGTCAGTCAGTGGAGCCTCGTTAACGAAGCGTTGCACCTGTGCAGATCTGATCAGCCTGATCAGTGTTTGGGGGGATGCCTGTTGAAGTAAGAGGTGTGAGGTATGGACCTCGTAGGCATCCTTAGATGGAAAGTTATGACGACTGTGTTTGAACGCTCCAATCTCTCTCTTTGCTCAATAGTTTCTTTACTCCCAGACTTTATTTTACAATGTAAATTTAAATGTGAAGCTGTCAGAGCTTCCTAGTGAGTAGTGTCGGATGGCACTGCCTTTCCCGAACCCATTGTCGTTTTTTTGAAGCTTTGTTTTGGTTTAGTGAGTGGTTTCTGTGTCCTTTTGAGCGACGATATCTACATGCGGAACATAACAATCATCATCACCATATATATATATATATATATATATATATATATATATATATATTTGGTGGGCCGTTATTGGTGTTAACGCACTGCAATAACGCAAGACTCTTATCGCGCGATAAAATAATTATCACCGTTAATCTATTCTCAAAGTTGGGTTAGGAGCTGGGTCTATACCGGATTTCCACCAAGGAAGGTAAGCGCCGCGGAACGGCTGCGCTGCGGAGCGGCTGCGTCCTCTGCCCGGCGACCCCCCGTCGGTCGTAGGTCTGGGCAGTGGCGCCTTAATGCACGGCCTCGGCCAATCAGGGGCCTCTTAAAAAATATATATTTTAAAAAAAAGATGATAAACGTCCGTATTCGCGGTGTCATTACTGCCCCCCCCCCTCCCCCCCCCCCCCCCCCCCCCCCCCCCCCGACCCGTCGACAATCGCGAACCCCCCCCCCCCCCCCCCCCCTGTCAACAATCGCGCACCTCTCCCCCTCCGGTCAACAATCGCGCACCCCCCCCCCCCTCCCCCCCGTCAACAATCGCGCACCTCTCCCCCTCCGGTCAACAATCGCGCACCCCCCCCCCTCCCCCCCGTCAACAATCGCGCATCTCTCCCCCTCCGGTCAACAGTCGCGCACCACCCCCCCCCTCCCGTCAACAATCGTGCACCTCTCCCCCCCCCCGGTCAACAATCGCGCACCCCCCCCCCCCCCCACACACACACACACACATATTATGAATGCCTTTGACAGAATTCAAATGAGCCATTTTAATCTACATTAATCTAGATTAATTCCAAGATTACAGTTAGATTAATCTAGATTAAACAAATTAATCTATGCCCACCACTAATATATATATATATATATATATATATATATATATATATATATATATATATATACATGCCTGAGTTACTGGAAGAACATGATGATGCAATGATATAAGGAATGATATAATCACCCCATGAAATTCCACCAGTGGTAGAACTGCATGTCTCAGCAAGTCGTCGTCCTCGCTGTGATCATCGGCAGCACCTGGCTCCTCTTCAAGCGGGGGAGCAAAGCTCTTAAGACCCCCGGGGAAGACACGCGGAACGGGAGACATTTACACGACCGAACCTCCTCTCACATCTAGGTGGCCCAAGTGCTGCAGTGTTATTTATAGGCATACTGTTAAGTTTTTTTTTTGTATGTATCTTAACAAAAATATAAACCACAACGGGGTGTCCCGTTATTGGAAAATATTGTATGACTTATACCTTATACCACAGTTACCAACAATTAGATATTGGTTATGTTCATCTTTAATGTTATTGGTATTTTTTTTATCCACTGATTATTTTAATCAGTTTAAATTTTTATATTTTTCTGCAGTACTTTTAGAATATTATTTTTGCAAGGAAACATCTGGTCAATAGTTGTATTTGACCGTTGTTTTTAATCAGGATTTGTAGCGTACGGAACTGTTAAAAGGCAGAGGTGTCCCGTTAAAATAATGCACACCCTCGGACATGTTATTGATCAATCAGGAATTGACCAATTTAACAAAGTTATGGTATAATCTGATATAATTTAAACAACTCTCCAATTTAAACAACTCTCCAACTCTAGTAAGTGTGATTTACTTCAGCAAATGAGAGGCCACTTTTAAAGGAGAGCCACACCCCCTGGCCCAAAATGTTTTCAGGTTTTTGTCATTCTGGGGGGTCACCTCTGGTCATTTAATCAGCAAGTAGGTAGGGTAACCATATTAGCCAATGAGAGTTTATGCATGCAATAGCATGTGTTTAACCTAGAGAGGGAGTTTGTTCGTTCGTTCGTTCGTTCGTCTTCTTCCGCTTATCCGGGGTCGGGTCACGGGGGCAGCAGCCTAAGCAGGGAAGCCCAGACTTCCCTCTCCGCAGCCACTTAGTCCAGCTCTTCCCGGGGGATCCCGAGGCGTTCCCAGGCCAGCCGAGAGACATAGTCCCTCCAGCGTGTCCTGGGTCTTCCCCGGGGTCTCCTACCAGTGGGACATGCCCTGAACACCTCACCAGGGAGGTGTCCGGGAGGCATCCTAACTAGATGCCCGAGCCACCTCATCTGGCTTCTCTCAACGCGGAGCAGTAGCGGGTCTACTCCGAGATCCTCCCGGATGACCAAGCTTCTCACCCTATCTCTAAGGGAGAGCCCAGCCACCCTGCGGAGGAAGCTCATTTCGGCTGCTTGCACCCGCGATCTTGTTCTTTCGGTCACTACCCAAAGCTCATGACCATAGGTGAGGGCAGGAACTGTAGATCGACTGGTAAATCGAGAGCTTTGCCTTTCGGCTCAGCTCCCTCTTCACCACGACGGATCCGTGCAGAGTCCGCATTACTGCAGATGCCGCACCGACCCGCCTGTTGATTTCCCGCTCCAGCCTCCCCTTACTCGTGAACAAGACCCCGAGGTACTTGAACTCCTCCACTTGGGGCAGGATCTCATCCCCGACCCGGAGAGTGCACTCCACCCTTTTCCGGTTGAGGACCATGGACTCGGATTTGGAGGTGCTGATTCTCATCCCGGCCGCTTTACGCTCGGCTGCGAACCGGTCCAGCGAGAGTTGGAGTTGAAGCCAACAGGACCACATCATCAGCAAAAAGCAGTGACACAATCCTGAGGTCACCAAACTGGACCCCCTCAACTGTGCCTAGAAATCCTGTCCATAAAATGTATGAACAGGATCGGTGACAAAGGGCAGCCCTGGTGGAGCCCTCACTGGAAACAAGTGACTTATTACCGGCAATGTGGACCAAGCTCTGACACCGGTCATACAGGGAACGGACCGCCCGAATCAGGGGGTCCTATACCCCGTACTCCCGGAGAACCCCCCACAGGACTACCCGAGGGACACGGTCGAATGCCTTCTCCAAGTCCACAAAACACATGTGGACTGGTTGGGCAAACTCCCATGCACCCACAAGGATCCTGCAGAGGGTGTAGAGCTGGTCCACTGTTCCACGACCTGGACGAAAACCACATTGCTCCTCCTGAATCCGAGGTTCGACTATCCGACGGACCCTCCTTTCCAGCACCCCCGAATATACCTTACCAGGAAGGCTGAGGAGTGTGATCCCCCTATAGTTGGAACACACCCTCCGGTTCCCCTTCTTAAAAAGAGGGACCACCACCCCAGTCTGCCAATCCAGAGGCACTGCCCCCGATGTCCACGCGATGCTGAGTTGTGTCAACCATTACAGCCCCACAACATCCAGGGCCTTAAGGAACTCCGGGCGGACCTCATCCACCCCCGGGGCCCTGCCACCGAGGAGCTTTTTGACCACCTCGGCAACCTCAGCCCCAGAGATAGGAGAGCCCACACCCGAGTGCCCAGGCCCTGCTTCCTTACCGGAAGGCATGTCGGTGCGATTGAAGAGGTCTTTAAAGTATTCCTACCACCGATCCACAATGTCCTGAGTCGAGGTCAGCAGCGCACCTTCTCCACCATACATAGTGTTGACGATGCACTGCTTCCCCCTCCTGAGATGCCGGATGGTGGTCCAGAACCTCTTCGAAGCCGTCCGGAAGTCGTTCTCCATGGCCTCACCGAACTCCTCCCATGTCCGGGTTTTTCAGTGACCGCCGCAGCTGCGCTCCGCTTGGCCTGGCTGCCTCCGGAGTCCCACAGGTCAAAAAGGTCCTATAGGACTCCTTCTTCAGTTTGACGGCATCCCTCACCGCCGGTGTCCACCAGCGGGTTCGGGAATTGCCGCCATGGCAGGCACCGACCACCTTGCGGCCACAGCTCCGGTCGGCCACCTTAACAATGGAGGCGAGGAACATGGCCCACTCGGACTCAATGTCCCCCGCTTCCCCAGGTACATGGTCAAAGCTCTCCCGGAGGTGGGAGTTGAAGCTCTCTCTGACAGGAGACTCTGCCAGACGTTCCCAGCAGACCCTCACAATACGTTTGGGTCTGCCAGATCTGACCGGCATCCTCCCCCACCATCGTAGCCAACTCACCAGCAGGTGGTGATAAGTTGATAGCCGCCCCTCTCTTTGCCCGACTGTCCAAGACATGCGGCCGCAAGTCCGACGACACGACTACAAAGTCAATCATCGAACTGCGGCCTAGGGTGTCCTGGTGCCAAGTGCACATATGGACACCCTTATGCTTGAACATGGTGTTTGTTATGGACAATCTGTGGCGAGCACAGAAGTCCAATAACAGAACACCACTCAGGTTCAGATCGGGGGGGCCGTTCCTCCAAATCACACCCCTCCAAGTCTCACTGTCGCTGCCAAGGTGAGCGTTGAAGTCCCCCAGCAGAACGAGGGAATCCCCAGAGGGAGCACTTTCCAGCACCCCCTCCAAGGAGTTGAAAAAGGGTGGATACTCTCATCCTCTCATCTACCGGGGTGAACTCCAACATACAGGCACCAAGCCGGGGGGCAATAAGTATTGCCACCCCTGCCCGGCGCCTCTCCCCAGTGGCAACTCCAGAGTGGAAGAGAGTCCAACCCCTCTCAAGAAGACTGGTTCCAGAGCCCTTGCTATGCGTCGAGGTGAGGCCGACTATATCTAGACGGAACTTCTCAACCTCGCGCACCAGCTCAGGCTCCTTCCCCACCAGAGAGGTGACATTCCACATCCCTAGAGCTAGCTTCTGCAGCCGAGGATCGGACCGCCAAGGTCCCCGCCTTCGGCCGCTGCCCAGCTCACATTGCACCGACCCCTTTGGCCCCTCCTGCTGGTGGTGAGTCTGCGGGAAGGGGGTCCCATGTCGTCTCTCTGTGCTGTGCCCGGCCGGGCCCCATTGGTACAGGCCCGGCCACCAGGCGCTCGCCACCGAGCCCCACCCCAGGCCTGGCTCCAGGGGGGGCCCCGGTGACCCACGTCTGGGCGAGGGACACGGAAAACCATTTATTGTAGTCATCATAAGGGGTCTTTTGAGCTACCCTTTGTCTGGCCCCTCTCCCCGGACCTGTTTGCCATGGGTGACCCTACCAGGGGCATAAAAGCCCCCGACAACGGAGCTCCTGGGGGTCATTGGGACACGCAAACCCCTCCACCACGGTAAGGTAGTAGCTCAGGGAGGGGAGAGAGGGAGTTATCTAATGCAAAACAATGTACAAGAGCTGGTTTGGTTCTCCTTTTAAGGTTGTACCTGAAAGAACCAAACAGCACACTGGATCATTGAGACAAAGCGAGGTAGCAGTCTCATTTCCATTAGCAAATACCAAACCAAATGGACCTGCACATCTCACATATCTGACGGTAAAATGTATGAAGGTAGCGAGTGATCAGAGTTGAGAGCTTCTGGTGCTTTTAAGACCATGCTTCTGCAGACCATATAGTACTAGGTATCTCCTTCCACAGTCCACAAACCATGCATCATAAAGAGACTGGAGTGCTAATTATGGAAGAGGCGCTGCTTTTACACCATGTTCAGTGTATGATTGCATAGTGAATGTGCACTATTCAGAATCAACCTGTCAGAGCTTGAGAAAACCTTAACCTGCAAAAAATAAAATCAGGTGGAACTGAAAAAGCGCAGCAGTGACAGTTTAAGTGAAAGCATAATCAGGATTTCCAGAACCTACATTCTGGACCTAGGCCTAGGTGTACTGGTGAGGTGCACACATCAACGTTGAGCTCAACGTTGCCTTCACTTGTAATAACAGCAATGTACTGTAACACTTTAGATTAGGGACCACATATTCACCATTAACTAGTTGCTTATTAGCATGCATATTAGTAGCATATTAGCTCTTTATTAGTCATTATAAAGCACTTATTAATGCCTTATTCTGCATGACCATGTTCAACAACTATGAGGCCATTAACTAAGAGTTTTCCCTCAATAACCTCCTAATTACAACTTATTGATAGGAAGTAAGGAAATTGTTGTTCTATTCTCATGTAACTAACACAAAACTACAATTGTTATTAAGTCTTTCTAACTCAGAATATGTTCCCCATTCTAAAGTGAGGTCTTGCTCATAACTAATATGCAAGTAGTTAGACACTTATTAACCCACACAGGTTCCCTATTCTAAAGTTGCCTCCTCTTCACACTTAGTTAATGGTGAATATGTGGTCCCTAATCTAAAGTGTTACCCAATGTACTACTTACTGCAGTGTTCTTGGTGTAGGTGTTTTGTGTTGGTGTATGCGTATGTGGGAGGGTGTTTTTGAGGTGAAGAAAGGGAGAGAAACAAAAACTAACACACTGATATTGAAGTATTTGTCAGATTGATTTGTGACTGCCAGTAAAACAACATTTAATTAAATTGGGAAAGTGTGGCAAACTGTGTCTGTGGTGGGTAGAGATTTTTTTTAAAAATGTAAGAAAAGATTATTTTTTAGCACATTTTAAAATCAAACAACTAAAAAAACATACCTTCCCACACACCACAACAGTGCACATAATTAAGCATTGCAATGTGCTTTGTTATGTTGACTGTATAAAGAGTTTGTTATTCAGTAGTATATTAAAGAAAAAATGAAGTATCACTGTATCTTCTGTATATGTGCTACATGAGGAAGTGACAGACCTTTTTTTTGGTTGCATTTTCACAAAGGAGTCCCACGTTTACTTGGCTTTAAACATAAGCCCCTTTAACACAGCCTGTTCAAGGCGGGAATGTTGCGCTGTTATTCGGCCTCGCCTTCTGTATAAAAGGTACAAACACGGAATGAGGGGGCATTGTTATTCCACCTTTAAGCTGGCAGTGGAGGTAGTAGCTAAGCAGAATTGACGTCTGTGTGAAAAGGTGGACCAGGCATGGCAAGGGGTGTGACATTTTGATGCAGGCAACCCACCACCGGGGGGATTTAAAAAGTGATGCACAGCAACTTTGCTTGCATTTGTTGAATGTGCACAACTAGCAAAAGCACAGCACTCGGTTCACCCGCCGTTGTTATTATTTTGCTGCCCGACGTATATGTTATACATCACACTAGACACTGATGCTGTTGTGTCACACGTCACGCCTGTCACGCCTCTTTTGTGAATGCCAGCATGCCCTCTAAAATCACAACTGGGGCAGCATTATGACGGTTGTTTGGTTCAGTGTAAAAAAACAAAGCTGGGGTAATGACGGGTCTTGTTTACGGCATTATTGTGGGATCTCTGTGTAAAAAGGGTCATTTTTTATCTAAATATATTAAAGACTTATACACCGCTTCCAACGCAGGCGGATGCATACACTTAGTCTGTCCGTTCTGCCTTTTGGATGCTGTAACAGTATACTTCCTCTAAGAGGAATTCAAACAAAGCCAAACACACCCCTAACAACCTATCATCAGTCCGTAACACAAGCACAGAATGGATCAGATGACCATCTAACATGTACACACACACACACACAAACACACACGCTAGTTCACGTGATGTTTGGACGTGTGTTAAGACACCACTAGTTGAAACCCAAGTGGAGTGTGTGCGTGTGTTTGTGTGTGTGCGTGTTTTGGTTTGTGTCCATTTTTGGGATCTATTGCTTCTTGGTACTTTGTGCTCTAAGTAGGCATGCAGTTTTATACATTTCAGTATGGTGGTGGTGGTGTTAAGGTGTGCTAAGGTCTAAGGCCATGCAATATCCAAGGGGTGTTTCCCATTACGTTCACAGTGGCCACCCAAAAGTCCACTGTATTTTGCTGTTATGTATAATGACACCAATAGGCGTTCTAAATCTAAGTGCTACGCTCAGACTACCCATTTTAGTGGCGCTCCGAATTTTAAAAATGTTAACTCTAAAAGCACCACCGACAACAGTCCAGTTGGATGTGTCTGGTAGGTTTACATCGTGACTTGTAAAGAAATTACCCGACAATTCTCAAAAGACTATTCTCCCTCAAATGATCATGTGCAATAGATAAAAATAAAAGATGCTGAAGTAAGATGCTGAAATAAGTATTGGAAATTAAAGCTACAAGGCACACAACAAAGCAACAATTGTGATTGTGTGCTCTGCTACAGGCTACACTACACAGTGATGGGGATGTCATGACAATGCTCTACCTACTCTCTCCCATCAGTAAGCATGAGATCCCCACATAGTATTGGTGCTAAAACACACACACACACACACACACACACACACACACACACACACACACACAAACACACACTCATCATTGATAAAGGATGACTCACTTATCTCACTAACAGGTTTGAGTACAAACTAACCAATTTCAGTACACACTAACAGGTCTGAGAACAAACGTACAGGTTTGAGTACAAACTAACCAATTTCAGTACACACTAACAGGTCTGAGAACAATCGTACAGGTTTGAGTACAAACTAACCGATTTGAGTACAAACTAGTACAAACATTTGGTTGTGTTAGATCATAAGTGTTGTTAGCTCAACGGGAAAACATGACAATGGTTTGTATATTACAGGGCCTCCATTACTATTTTAGGCCCCAGTGGCTCTGGGGTAGATGTGATTACACTGTTTGGCAATGAGAGTACAATCTGTAGTGGAAAGTACAAGGAGTAAGGTGAATAATGCAGGAAGATTCACTGTTGAGAGGTTGAGTGACCGACTGCACACACACACACAGATTGAGAAAGGGAGGGAGAGAGAGAGAGAGAGAGAGAGAGAGAGAGAGAGAGAGAGAGAGAGAGAGAGAGAGAGAGAGAGAAAGAAAAATGGGTAGTGGGGTAACCCTAACCCTCAAACTGTAACTATTCATTCTCTATGCATGTCCCTACCAAAAATCCTGATTTTAGCCAAGCTTTTGATGACATCTCAAAACTTATTTCCAAATGACCATGGACATGCACAGTCTTGGAGGTATCACATTTTTAATTTGTATTAATATTGGATTCTATAAATAGGTAGATAAATACCAATATATAGTAATGTACATAAACAAACATTGCCATTCTCTTGTCTTACATGGCCTGCTGGCAGTGGCGGTTCTAGACCAGTTTTAATGGGGGGGCCAGGTTGGGGCCGGCTTTTGTGTTAGAGGGGCACACCGTCATTTTATTATTGACGCAGACTCCTCGTTGGGGGGGGGCCACAGGGGGGTCCGGACTCAGAGTTATGGGGGCACTGGCCCCCGCTGCCCCCCCCCTAGAACCGCCACTGCCTGCTGGACTAGCTAAGACAGACCTGAAAGGTGTGCAAAAGCAGAAAAATGATGTTACATTGTGAAAAGAAAATTCTGGGGGAAGAAAAAACACCCTGTATAAACCGCACCTTAATGCTGCTTCCTACGCACTTGGTTTGAGGGGCTGAGTGACTGGCCGCACAGTGGGGGGGGGGGGGGGGGGGGGGGGAGAGAGAGAGAGAGAGAGATGGGAATAAAGAAAGAGGGGGTATATGGGTAACTAACTATCTGCACACATAATCCATAAAACTCTGAAATTGGTTGAGTTTTATGGATTATTTTTCCATGGGTCAAACGCCACAGGTCTACTTTGCACGTCTTCCATAAATTGTCTGCCCTTTTTCACTCCTATCCTACCTCCTCCCTTTCCTCTTCTCCATGAGGCCCAGGTGATGTAAGGTATAGCGACAGCCACGGAAACCTGGGGGATTAGGCATGGCTATTTTGGTACCAAGGGATAAAAACATAGTCTTCCCAATGCAGAAATCACAACCCCACAGACACACACACACACACACACACACGCGCGCACACACACACACACACACACACGCAAACACACACACACACACACACACACACACACACACTTGAGGTGTTGAAATTTCAGGTGGGTGGAGTGTGTCTATGTTCCTGGACATCTAGGGGAAGATAACAAGGAAGGAGGCAATTCTCTCCAGGTAGACACCACACACACATACACACATGTAGGCAGACAGAAATGTGCACACACACACACACACACACACACATCCAGCACACATGCACACACACACACACACACACACACACACACACACACAACACACACAAGGCACAGACATGGACACGTGGCTTTGTGACATGCAGGCAGGGTCCTGTCAAGCTGCTCTCCCACTGGGTGGATGCCGACCTGAAGTCTACAGCACCCAGTGACGTCTCGTTAGCTCGCTTTCCCACCCTGGCTCCCCTGTGTTGTCTACACTTCCTTGATTGGACAACGTTTATTTTGCTTTAGAAATGCTTTTGAGTGGACAGTGAGGGCCAATGGGCTGTCAGCATGGGTGAACGTTGACACACAGGTGTGCGTGTGTGCCTGTGTGTGTGTTTGTGTGTGTGTGTGTGGCATTGAGGGTGTCTCTTGTCTGCTGTTATATAATTAGTTACCTTTGATGGATTGTTTCTGCACTGCACACTGGGTGTTCAAACCTGAAGGATGATTATACTTCTTATAGACCCTAGTCAGCAAACAAAACAGATTTTTGTAAGGGTGTGTGGGTGTGTGTGCATTCATGTATGTGGTGAATCACCAACCTCACCGCGTCATAGCCCTTGTATGCCTCACTGTGCTTAAATCATGACCTCATTTGTAAGTACAGCTGTAGGTACCACACACACACACACACATTGTATACAGTGGGAGTGAGGACTAGCTGAGCAAAGCAGTGGTCAATGGCCAAAAAATTATGGTAATTGACTGACGGCGACATGACCTTAGAAAAGTGTGCTGATCAATATATTGATTGGTAATTGTGCCATTATTGCCAATGATTGTATTTTAACTCCCAGAAAAGGCATGCAACGTATTGGCCTTGGTGCGGACACACCAGTGTCACCATGAATACTGATGCAAAGTAAGAGTAGAGATAGTGAAGGAGGGATGCAGCTATCTTTATGTGCCACTATAGATAGCAAGGTATAGACATAACACACACACTTACATTGTTATCATTTTGCTTCGGTGGAAAAATAAAATGGAATAAGAAAATATATTATTTTTTTAATGCTTATATAAAGGCTTCATCATTGTCAGCTTGTTAGCGTGTTAGGCTGATTTGAGACCACGTAGGAACGATATCACCCTCATCAACCCTCAACAACTGAGAGACCATTACTTGGGGACAGAGGCAAATTAGGCACGACTCCGGCACAATCATCTTCTTTTTATATATATATATATATACAGTATATACGGTATATATATACAGTATATATTGCCTCATTGTCTCATATTCATGAGTCACCCTCATGCCCCCCCCCCCCCCCCTCTGTACGCACCAGGGGCCCTGTGTGTGTGTGTGTGTGTGTGTGTGTGCATGTGTGTGTGTGTGTGTGTGTGTAACTGTGTGTGTGTATCTGTGTGTGCGTATCACATGAGCAGCCCTTCAAGTCACCAGCACTGTCATGAATCTTAGCCATACTGACATTTCTTCAGACTGGTAGCTGAAGCAATCAGTGTCATGCTATTATACCCATTGAAAACCCATGTGTTCCCTCAGAAGGGGGTAGGTAGGTAGTGTCAGGGTGGATCGGGGTCAGTAGTTGAGTAGTGTGGAGGGCCTAGGTGGCCAAGACCTTCCACAAGGAGTGAAGGAGGAAATCAGCAGCATGGACAACTCTCTTTTCCCGTCTTGAGCTGAACTTCTGAACACCGTGTCCTAACTGAATGTGATGTGGGCGAGCTTCAGCAACAAAATCAGTTTGATTGCTTTGTTTTCTATTTGAATGTCCTAAACTGGCCGCCAGCGACACAGCGCTGCGCAGTAGCGCAGTAACGTCTTGAGCTGAACTTTTGTTGAACGTCCTGTTTCTATTTACTTCATGTCGCTCACGCTGAAAGTGTCGTAGGACACGGTATCATGGACGAGGAACGGCTGATTCATTAAGTTGAAATGAGGTGTGATCTCGTGGTTTGTTTGCATGACGTAACAGAAGTGCATATTTAAAGGATTCAGTGTGGACAGAGAGCGTCCAATGTTATGCGATGGTCAGACGCTTGCTGGTCAGGGAGTATGGCACACACTTAGAGAAGTGTGTGCCACAATCACTGTTATCCAGTGCACCTGTCCACAGCAACACCTGCCGGTCTTGAGGCAACGAGCCATGCTACAAACGCTGGCAGTCTCTTCCAAGATGAGTGAGGACTGTGGCAAACTGTTAAACTCAAAACTGTCTGTCAGTGTCTGTTGTCACTCTCAAGTGTACCACAGTTCTATCAAACTAGCACAGTAGGAATAGGTATGCCGAATTGTGCCTGGGTGGGCAAGTAGCTAGATCAGTAAGTAGGTAGGTACGTGGTGGGTGGTAGGGAGGTAGGTTATTGGGGTGAGTGGGTAGGTGGGTGCATTGGCAGGTAGTAGGTAGGGAGGTAGTAACGTGGGTATATGGGTGGGTGGATAAGTAGGTCTGTGTGTAGAGGTAGGTATATAGGGAGGTGTGTGGGTAGATCGGTAGGTCTTGAATAGACCTTCATCCAACAAGTAAACGATATCCCCTTGTCAATGGCCATTGTTATTACACTTCAACTGTCACTAAGTGTTAAAAATCCACATTCCCGGGTCCATTTCATGCTCTAAATGGGTTGGTTCCTCTGATGAACCCTTAATTACGTATATAAACAAAATGTATGTCCAAAATGAAATGATTCATGAGCATCCCACTGCAAATAACAGCAGCCATCCATCATGCTCTTGTGTGATTGGCCTGACTAGCCAACATTGAAGAGAATGTTATTTAGTTCAATTAACTGCAGATGTTTGTGACTCACAATGTTCATTATTTGGAGAATGACAATGTTATAATGACCATTTTTTAAATTTGTTTTATGTACAGGAGACTGACAGCTGTGGCAAACCATGTGTGCTATATTCATCTTACATCAGACGCAACACACACAGTACATAACGGTAGAAACCTGAAACCCATTTCTTTCTGGCAGATTTAGTTCAGCGAGCTAGTACTTGTGGAGAACACGTCCTTGATGTAAAATGTATAGAGAGGCGGGGGGGGCTGCTGCTTGGAAGTTTTGTTTACCTCTCAGAATGGGCTTGTTTACATTTCAAAATCAGAATCGATCCGTTCTGCATATGCATGACTTTCTCCTTGGGCTGCCTCCACAGAGCCACACGGGGAATTCATTAAGGCCTCTGTCTGCACATCATTTCTGGGTGTGGAATTACTCGAGTTTCTCTGATGTTAAATTGTGAAGCGGGGATCTCTCTGCTCAGCGGTGTTGCAGAGTCAAACTCTGAACACTGACAAATGGAGGCTCCCGTGCTTGTGTTTGGAGTGAGGATTACAGATTAGATACACTGAACTGTTGTTTCCCAGTAGAGTCCTTGTTTCAGATTATTAGTCGTCGTCGCTTGCTAGAACACACCTGAGAAACACAAATGCAAACTTACTTGTAAACACTGTTGCTCTGCCCGCCTCCCCTACCACACGGCCCCTTCTTCTCCCCTCCCATTCTTCCCCTACAACCACCAGCCTCACCCCCCCACCCCCCAGCCAAACTTTGACTTCGGTCACTCTTCTGTCACAGTTTTTAAAGGATCATTTGGACATTTTCCAAATGGTCCTTTAAAAATTAGTAAAGTAAGGTCACAGAGAAAACTTTTGGGGGTTTAAAATAAATATAAAAGTCACAGCAGTACACCATCCACAAGAACCACCTCAGGCTAGCTTAAATTATGGGATAGGAACAAGAGATAAAGGGCGAGTGTAAAGAAAAAAAGAGAGAAAAGGAGAGGATGCAGTAAGGGGGAGGAAGTTAGATACAAATTAAAGAATCAATTGTCCTTCATTGTCGATGACAAAGCTAACAAACACCTGGAAGGCAAGTCATGTTGGCATATAAAACCTCTCCAAATTTGCTTTACTGCTTTAAAGTCTTTTAACTTATAAGGTTCATGTGACACATAACACATGAAACACACACACACACATTTCGTTTATTATGTTGTTTTTCCCATCGCCTGCTTCTGACAATTAATTAAAGAAGAATTAATTAAGAAATCAACTTTTGACTTGGTTAAAAGATTAAAACTGTCTGAAACCTTCAGTATATTCTCAAGAATACAACATTTAAAAAGGATACATGGTCACTGGGACACTGCCTCGGGAACTTAAAAAAAAAAATGTTTCCATTAGCAGAGGGATGAGTAAAAGTGTGGTGTGCAGCCGACCAGGCTGTATTGTGAATGGGAGAGTGAATCATTCAACTGCAGTATCGCTCTAGCCCCCACACACACACATATCCCCTGAGACGCCCCCCGACACACACACACACACACACACACACACACAGAAACACACACACACGCACAAACACAGTCTCTCCCTCACGTTTAACTCCCTGTTAAATGACCTGCTTCTAAAGAGACTTCTACAATATGTCAACTTCATTCACCATCTTCCCTCATCCCTCCCCCATGCCTCTCTTTCACCCTCCCCCCACCCGCCCTCCCTTCCTTCCAGGTTTTTCCAGGACCTGGATGTCTTGTTTCTGTCATTTGTATCCATTAGTGTCAGGATCAAGGAAAGCGCTGTTTTCTTTTGAGGACTACGTTGCTGATAGGTGGCCCTGTGCAACAAGACAATGATGAGGGGTCCTGCCCGAGGAGAATATAAATGAAGCACCTGGCAGCTTGTATGGAATGTCAATAAAGGAAGAGACCTCAGTCTTGTTTGGGGTGTGTGTGTGTGCGTGCCTGTGTGTGATATCCGTTTGAATGCATGTGTGAATGTATCTGTATTGCATGGGCTATGCATATGCATATGCATACCTGTGTATTTGACACAATGCTAATCATGTCATTGGATGTCCATTGCAACACATTGTTAATGTGTGTTCTAATTTGTTGAATTAGACATACCGGGTGCCTGCCTGCCTGACTCCATGCTGGTAGTTTTATGCAGGTGTCTGTATATCAAATGCAAAGACAAATGCAGTAGCCTAATAAAACTCATCACATGCCTAAAAAAAGAAACATTGTGGGTTACAATCTGTACTGTGAGCATGTTGCACGTTATCTAGATATTCATTAAAGAATACCTTGTTTAAGTACTTTACTAATGCAGTTTCAAATGTGCTAAATATATAAAGATGATTACATGCACATACTTATTATTTCTGTAGAGGCACCAATATTATATGCTCTTAGTTCATAATAGGTCAATCAGAATAATGCTGACTGCATACTCTGAAATACTGAAATTTCCTCCTAACAAGATAAGCAGAAATGCTTTTACTTTTTACTCCTCAAGCCTCTCTAAATCCCCTACTTTCATATTATTGTTATTACGTACACAAAAACTCTTATCTACAAGCTGCCATGTAAATACTACTAATTCAGGCACAAATCACTAGGCCGCTGCGATAACTCAATAAAAACATGCCCCGCCTGCAAAAACAAACCTTAAAGGAGATCCAGAACAACCCTTCTGGATGGCTGAAACGCTGACTTGTGCCACGTCTAAAAATACCCTGGTCGCAACATATGTCTGGCTTTGCTGTGCCGAAGCTCCCTGCTAGTACGAATAAATTCCTCCTGCCCCCCAGGAGGCCTGCTTTAAAGTGTTAGCGGATAGAATCTGCTTTCTACAGTTACTGCACGTCTGAACCCCCCCAAGGGGCAGATAGGTAGAAAGGGCAGTTGGGGGGGGGGGGGGGGGGGGGGGGGGGGGGGGGGGAGTAGGGAAAGAAGAAAGAAAAATAACAACAATAACATGCTGAAGGACATCCACAAAAATAGGTATGATTTTATCTGCACACACACACGTACATATGCACACACACACACACACACACACACACACACACATACACAATTTTGTTGCACTTTGTCTCCATGACTTATTGAAGACACTGCCGCCTAAGAGCTTTTAGAGAACTCATAAAAGTGTTTATATATTTAATTAACTTTTTCTCTGTAAGCACATTTTAAGTGTATTTTTATTTTATTATTAATATTTTGTTTTTTAACTGTGACACACAACATTATTTTCACACTATGAACCAATGTATAACTGGCCCATACATTGAAAACAAGCCTTTTTCAAGATTTATCTTTAAAGACAATGTTGCACGCAGTGCCAACGATGGCATTTGCTGTCCTGAAAGTGGAACGATGCCCGTAAGCAGAGACTTGTCCCCAGAGAGGGGGTCACCACACAATATGTTCACCTGTAGTTGGTACGACACCAGAACCTTCAACTCTCTGTCAAGCTAAATCCATGGCGGAGACCCTCAGTCGCTCACCTTGTCGGCCCCATTTGTGTATGTGTGACTGAACATCTGTGTGTGTCTGTGTGTGTGTTGCAGTTCCAGGTCTGCGCAGGAAATGCCCAAACAGCAGGATGAGTCAGACTATGCAGTCACATTTGCACATGCAACACAGCAGGGACTTTCCCGCCTGTAGTGCAGTCCGGCAGGCCAAGCCATTCATCACCCCCCCCACACACACACTTTCTGTGCAACTTGCTTATCTTCATCATAGAGCTGGGCGATACAGCTGAAATCTTCTATCCCGATATCGGTCTTTTAATATATTCATCACTTTTCTGTAATGCAGCCTTTAAAACCAGGAAAAGACAACACTTATGCGTATCATGATCATCTAAGACAATATCTAGTCTCATATCACGATATCGCTATAATATCGATATATTGCCCAGCCCTACTTCATCATTACCCTCTCTGCATACTGCAGACAGGAGGAAGTCACGTGCTGATGTTGGGACACGAGTCATCAGAGAATTGGTGGTGGCAGTTGAAGCAAACCAGTGGTCTTATTGTCTTCTCTTAATCATGTCTGATGTGTATATGAGCATGGTTGACGTATTCTTCAGTATGATACAGTTTGATAATGGACTTGCATGAAGGAGTAAAGGAACAGGTAACAGCACAAACAGTAATGCAAACATATTCCTTTGAGGAGCAATGTGTTTCCTTGTGTCAGTGGATGCATGTACGCAACACCATTGAAAGCAACTATCTATTCAAATACTCAAAAGCTGTTTTTAACCTTTGCCACAGCTAAATTGTGCTTGTAAAAAGTACTTGTAAGGCATACACATTCATAATCACCTCTCTCTTTAAGTGATCCATTAGCCTGTGGACCAACAGAACAGCCATAACAAAACAATTCTAATGGGATATGAGTGCTCATAATGGTGTTTAAGTACAAAGTTCATGTTGTATTTTCCAAAAATACGTATCGTGTTGATGAGCAAAATGTGCACCTTTTAACATATGTGTATAATTTATTCACTTTGAATATGTAAAGGCTTGTTCTCACTGTCGGAAACGAAAGGCTTCCCTGCAGTGTGCTCTATATGTTCTACAAATACACCATCAACTTCGTAACACACTTCAAACAAGCAACAATTGAAGAACCGTGAACACGGCTGTATTTTCTTTGACAGCTCTGTCTGAGATGTTGGGCCCGTCAAGGGTTGTCTGAGCCTTCCATTATTGTTTAAATGAGCGTGAAAAGAATGAACCAGACTGGAAACGGCCTGTCTCTGGCCTTGATGGCCCTACTGAAGGATGCAATCTGAACATGCAACCAGCGCATACCTGACAACCCTGCCGTACTTTTCGCCCTTTTTCACAGCATTTCACTTTCAACCAGGTATCTGATTCTGTCCACATAATTGTAGTCACTTACTTAATGTTGGAACTAGTTAACCCAATCCTATCTTCTTGATATTTTAAAGCAAGTAGTGATTTTAGGATTCACTGTGTGTACCCTTGTCTAAATGTAAGGGATATGTGGACAGTGGTAGAGGTGGTGGGGCGGCCCGGGCCGGGGCACAGGAAAATGTCCCTTATTTTTAAATCCCAATGTTGACAGCTATGAACCAGCGGCTTGATGGCGTTTCAAAGTGTCAGCTACACCAAAACGATTATTATCGAAATGACTATCGTGTCAGAGAAGATGGTATAAAAGTTGTCAGAGTCAGACAACACAGCCTCAGACAAAAAGTTGTCACAACACGGCATCAGACAACTCTGCATTGGACAGCACAGCAACGGTATCAGATAAAATGTGTCAAAGAATACAGTATCGGACAAAACTGTGTCTGAAATCAAACTAGAGTATTCCCTGGGGTCTGAGGGTATTTTCAGACACTCATTTTGGCATGCTCTGATATTGTTCTCAATTTGAACAAATGTATGAAGTATTTTCAAAGTCACATGACTTTTTCAGCTACAATAATATCTAAGTGGTATGTATTTCATGATTGTACTTTTAAAAAAAGTAACTGGTAAATAAACATGTTGATGCCATTCGTCAGCTATAAGTGAGTGAAATGCTCTGTGAGAATATGGCGTGAGTTGACTGCCTGCCTCTGAGCCAATTTAGATTTTAGATCGCTCCCGGGTCATTTCTGACCAATCAGGGCATCTCTTCCCTGATTGGTTCTCAATGGCGGAGAAACATAAGGAGGGAGGGGTTTTTTGGGGGGGTTAATTTTCGGGGGGGTTTATTTTCAAAATGTTGCTCTCTTGCTCTTTTTGACTCTGGTTCTTTTACAACTCTTGAATCTTACCTACAGCAGCTTTACCCCGGATTTCCACCGGGGACGTGAGAGTCGCGTTACGGCTGCATCGCGTTACGGCTGCGTCCTCTGCCCTGCGTCAATTTCCACCAGTCGCGTTACGGCAGCGTAGCGGCTGGATTCACGGGATCACGCGCCAACTACAAGACCACGCGAGAATCAGGAGGATGTCAAAATAGAACAAACAAATAAAAGGTTACTTTGCCTTTCCGAAGTTGACTTGCAGTTGCTTTGTCTGTCAGAAGTTGATTTGCTGTTGATTTGGTCGTTTTTCCTAGATTTGTGTGCTTCTACCATGAGTTGGTAGGCTATATAGTAAATGTTTACTTTTTTGTCTGGTTTAATTGTGTTTAGTGTTGTTTATAGTTGTTATGTCCTAATGTGTTGTGCTGTAGCCTATAGACAAAGTCAGTTATAAACGACAACGATTTGTGGCCCTGTTCGATCGGGAGGGTGTTTTTATTTTGAAAATTGACCGGATGCTCTATGGCTTTTACTATTTCACTTCCTGCCCGGTCGGTCTGCTCTGTTTTAAATTGACACGTTTCAGCAGCGGCTCGCGTCAAAAATAGAACGCTGCGTTATTACGGCTGCGGCGCGGCGCTCCTGGGACGCTGCTGAGACATTCCGCAGCGCGCCCGGTGGAAATGCTCTCATTGATTAGAGTGGCAGCGATCAGCAGCGGCGACCGCGACACTGACGTCCCCGGTGGAAATCCGGGGTTAGACTCAACATCTATACTTTGCTATTTTTTTAAGTGTTCATTTTGTGCGTGCAAGGGTTATGACCAAATGTAAATGAACGCGTCTACAGCCAAAACAGCAGTATGGCACACATCGCAATGGAGAGACAAAAGTTAATTAGCAGACTCGTTATGATAACAAAGATACCAACACACTCATGAATCGCTTTCTTTCATGAAGATTTGAATCATGCTTTCTTTCAGCCTGACTTGTATGTCCTCCACTATTCAACCAGTCTTGAGATAAGTGGGAAGATTCACTGGAGGATAGCTATTATTATTGTTATTGTTACTTCAACTTACGATAAACATTGCAGTGGCTCATTATCAGTGTCATATGCTTTGTGAATGGGCGCCCGGCCAATGCAGCCACCACGGTCGCTAGTGACAACGTACGCGCTGCTATTAAAGAATATTTTGATGGAGGACATGGATATGACATGATACTGGATATGCTGTCATCGCGGCGTGTTCGTTTGTTTCTGTTTGTCTGGCGGTGTTGTCCTTCCGGTTCAAAGGACGGACCACCAGTCCAATCAGCGACGATTCGTCGCCTGAGGGTACCTACCTTTTCCGGTTTGGTTAATGTCGTTTCTGTTTTGCTATTGTGTTTTCTGATTTGCCTTTGTGATTTGCACTTCAGGGCCACCGTAATTTTGTAGCAGTTCAAAAGTCAGAAATCATTCATCTTTTTGTTTATAGAATTAGATACAAGCTTGAGGAACACAAAGGAGAGTGATCTTGGTTGAGAAATCACCCAGAACCAATGATACAAAAGCAGTCAACAGGATTTATAGGAGATACACACCAGCCTGTACTTCACACAAGGACCTCACACAAGGACCTCACACAAGCTGTTAAATGTGACCTTTCCAAGTGTATTTAAAAGAAGTGGATTGGGATTTGGTTGTCTGAATCATTTTCATCCACAGCCAGGGGCCCGGGGGTGGGGGTGGGGGGCTATGATAAACACTATAGTTTAAACCGTGGCATTTTTCAAGATAGACGGTTAAAGAGATTACTACCAGAGGATATCGGGATGCAGTTGGATTCATAGGAGAGTTTAAAAGTTAAAAAATGTATCGTGAGGCACTTTTGCAAACTCTATAGAAACTTACCAAAATAAACCTAAAAACTGCTGCTTATCAAGGGCTCTTATCAGAGGGCTTTTGTATGTAAACTGCAGTTATGAGTACTTTTTAGGCACTTATCTTTTTAAAACTTGCAGTCATGTAGAACTGAAGAGAGCCCATTGGAAGACACTTCAGAGACAATTTGGAAGGATCTTTTGTAACCAAGACATCTAATCACAGGCTGTCAGAGAAAGACATTCGAATCAAACATATTATCCAATAAAACGGTACAATTAGGGCTGTCAAACGATTATTTTTTAAAACTGATTAATCGCATAGTATTGGCGAGTTAACGCACGATTAATCGCAGTTTTTAAATTCTATTTTAAATCCACTCCCATTGAATTTAAATTAGATAATCAAATGGAATGACACATTGTCATTCATACCAAATAAGGAGAACTCCGGTGTAAACTGGTTCTGGGATGTTTAGTATGAGAACGAGTTCCAACGTTACCATGGTGATTAAAGGAGAACTCTGGTGTAAGCTGGTTCTGGGATGTTTAGTATGAGAACAAGTTCCAACGTTACCATGGTGATTAAAGGAGAACTCCGGTGTAAACTGGTTCCGCTGTTTTTAGCCGATTCTACCAAACTGCTATACGTTTGAGTGCTACGGGCATCTCACCTGGTAAAAAATAAATCGCTTTTTTAAAGCACTAACAAGGCTAGAAATAGCCTGACACTTCTTTGGTAGTATAATGAGGGTCTTAACATATAATACGAAGGCATTGACAACTTCGTAAGTGTACAGATAGTTTATTAAAAAGCATATTTTATACACACAATACCTTCAGTAGTTCACCCATGGACGCCATGTTTTTTTTTAGGCTGATAAGTCGATTGACGAACACAGAGCTTGTGTGCGATCACGCAAATGCGTTAATGTGTCATTTTTTCTTAATCAAATTAAAATAAGATTGCGTTAACACGTGGGAAAATAAAGGGTCTGTAAACACTTCCTCTTCTTATCTCTTCTCACCCCACCCCACACACCATTCTGTTCATCCTCCTCTCCAAACGCTGTGCCTTGTGGACGAACAACACGCATGGCCACCAGAGATCTTTAACAACAAAGTGTGAAAACAAATGGGAACAAAAAGACCGCAATGTTTAAGCTTTGTATGTCACTGTGTATTTGTGTGTGTGTGTCTGTGTTTGTGTGTATGCATGCATGCAGATCCCCTCGGGCAAACTAGCATGCTGGTTTGCACCCCTGTCTGTGCCTTTGGTCCCCCACTTGTAAATGGTCCAAAATATCACACGGTGGTTTGCATCACTGCGAGTGAGCCCGTGGGGGTGTTTATGCTTCATTTGCTATTGTGTGGGGTTTCAGACTGAAACTGTTTTAACAAGCACAATGGAGAAAAGAGAAAGGGGATGTTTTGCCGATGTTTGATGATGCAGAAATCTGTATAATCTGAGATACATTTGGCAGAAAATTGTATTGAAACTGCCACATATCAGCAGGCGTATTGTGGATGGTGTGGCCATGGTTCACCTGTCAAGTCATTGTACCTGTTCACAACCAGTGTGCCCAGTGGTGTGCCTTCAGGCAAGACTAGGTGTGCTGGGACATTTAGTGGGATTTATTACATAATCCTGACATACGTTACTAGTATAGATGGTAGCCTACTATTTATTATTTTATTTATTAATTGTTCGACATGAATCATGATAGAAGTTCTTGCTCCATTTCAGTGTACCAGTACCTGTGCCCATTCGGACTGCGTGTCGGTGCAGTCAGCGAGCCACTGCCTGTAAAAGAGAAGAGAAGACTACATTACCCACAGTCCAACATGGTGTGACGTCAACTGCCGGTGTGCGCTAGTTTTCTATTCAAAGTTTATTATGACTATATTGAACTATATTGAATTGCGTGTCCAAATTGCACCAAACCGACACTGCACTTCCTTGGGTCCCGAGCGACAAATTTCCATACGTGCAAAGTGGATTCGACGAACGGCCGCCGAGATAATCGACAGGCAGACACAGAGATTGCTGCCTTTCTAGTTATAATATCGGGTATTTGTTATCTGAAACCATTCTGTACTGTTTTCAGTCGTGTTAAAGCTGCTGTAGGTGAGATGTATGAGTAGAAAATAGAGCAATAATTTGAAAATAAACAAGCTTTCATGCACCTGTGATTGCCAAGATAGATTCCCTGAACCAATCAGGGAAGAGATGCCCTGATTGGTTAGAAAGGAGCCAGGAGTGGTATAAAATCTAAATGTCTCATACAGAGGCAGACACTGTCAACCAGAACAGATATTCTCACAGAGCATTTCACTCACTAATAGCTGACGGGTCGCTATGGCATTTATGAGAAATTACACTCACATTATAGCTCTTAAATCTTACCTACAGCACCTTTAAACTTCACTATGTGTTGAACACAGATAAACAACTGACCAAACTCTTTTCATGAGCCAAGAGCACATTGCTTACATTGCTTAATATATTCTGCTATATCCAAACAGATTAATAATACAGGACTCGTATACATAACTGTAAAAATCGAATGGTTTATGAAGGCTAGTGGTAATGTGAATGAGCAGCAAACACCAGCCTAATATAACCATCTTCTAAATGGAAGTAAATAAGTAGGCCTGCTAAACTCCCAGCAGCATGTTAAACATATAACAAGACATACAAATGAATCATGGACTAATGTCAAAACACTTCATGATAATCAATACACGTCTCGTCGACTCATATTGATGTGTATGTTGAAGTGTTTTAAGTTGACACTCCATTAGTCCATTAGTATATAATGAAACTCAAAATTCATTGCTTTCCGAGGAAGGCCACTGGAAATGCTAATGACGATCAAACATTAGCCGCACCGCTTCAGCCATGAGGGAATGTGCATCAATGATGTGTTCCATTTCCATCCTATCACTCATTCACTATACCCTCGCTGAAGGAGATGAGCGGTAGCAGTTACTGGTCAAACAGGTGAGGAGCAGTGTGGAAACCAGACAGATGAACAGTTTTGGTGTCATTAAATGTGACGTCGACTGTTGATGCTCTGGGCCAATCACAACCTTCGGACTCTTCATGGGCGCATATATAATAATTTAGTGAAAACCTCACCAAAGCCCTTCCTGTGTGGGAAATACCGATGTATCATCAAGCAGTAGCCACTTCCACGGCCGCCTCAGGCTGCTTCTCTAGCTCACTACATATTGGGACAGTAGGGAACATCTGGAGATTTAGGAAGAGAAGGTGAGCTATGGACCGATTATTGGAACAAAGCATGTATGGATGCGTTCAAATAGTAATTCCTTCAGACATTCTCCCAAAGGCAAGGCGAGCACATTTACATTACATTACTTTTTTATTTATGTGCTGCATTGTCAGGGACAATGCAGCACGCATTATTACATACATAGCTATCACAGTCAATGCCATAACAATGTCTGTAGATGTGTTACATAAAAGGTTTCTAGCCAGTTGGCTAATTTGCAACCCCAGTCCCTGGTCAGACCTTTCTAAAAACATGTTGTAGTCCAAAAATATTCTAAAAAAATGTGGTATACGTTTGCATACACCTCTCTATACACATAGAGACCAACAAAACATCAAGGGTAATCTTAGTGTTCATACCCTAACCATACACATCAGAACAACCACAACATACATAGGAACATCACAAACAGCAAGTCACGTAACACAACCCCCAGACACCCAGCCGCCCGCAAACTCTCACTTATACGGACAGCCAGTCACAACATACACAAATGCAATAACACAGACAGCAAATCACATACGATACAACCCCCAGATACCTAACCCCCTGCAAACTCTCACCTATGCGAACAGCCAGGCATCTACACAGACAGTTCAGTAAAGCATAGACAATAGAGTGTGTGTATGTGCGTGCGTGTGTGTGCGGGCGTGCGCGCGAGCGTGCGTGTCTTAGTGGTCACATTACTGATTTACTTTCAGCCAGTGTTTTACCTTACTGCTAAATGTTTTCAGTTCTGTTTGTGTTTTTAGTTCTATCGGTAAGTCATTCCAAAAGCGGGTTCCTATTACTGAAAAACATGACTGGCCGAAAGAAGTTTTGCACCCCTCTACTGTGCAGGTACCACCCACTGCTCCCCTTGTGGCCGCGCCCCTTGCCTTTGTTTTCATGACAAATGGACAGAGTACAGAGGGCGCCAGATTATTTGCACATTTCAAAATTATTTTAAGAAAAGAAAACTTAATAAAATTGTCAAAACTTAACAACTTATATTTTTGTAAAATTAAACAGTGATGTGATGTTATTGCTTTCTGGTCCATTATTTTCAGTGCCTGTTTGTATAATGATGTGACTGGTTTGACGGTTGTCTGGGAGGCTTGGCCCCATACGGTAATACAGTATGATAAGTGAGAGAGTATCATTGCATGAAAGAACAATAAAGCTGCCTTGACCGGGATGTGATGTCTTGTCATTCTGAAGCAGTTCAGGTTTGTCCGGACAGTCTTCCAGAGTTTCTTAATGTGTTTTTTTAAATTAAGTTGTGAGTCTAAAATAATACCTAAAACTTTGAATTCATCCACTTTCTCTATAGCCTTTTGGCCTATTTTAATGGTGCATTTGGCTTTACCTCTTATAGAGAAGCACATTGAGACAGTCTTTTTGATGTTAAGCGTCAGGTGGTTGTCTTTGAGCCATTGGGATACATACTCCCTCCATTTCCTTGGTCAGGACCTCTGCTGCTGCACCTGGTGTTCTAGCTGGTGCGTATAAGACTGTATCATCAGCATACATTTGGCAGTTTGCTGACTGACAGCATGTTGGTAGGTCGTTGATATACAGACTAAACAGCAGAGGCCCCAGGATGGATCTCTGTGGAACACCCATTGTCGACTGAAGTGGCATTGAGAGTTCTGTGTTTATTTTAACACATTGCTCTTGATTGGCCAGGTACTGTATGAGGCAAATCAACCGATGGCATGTTCAGAGAAGTTGAAGTTGGTGAGCTTGTTCAAGAGTATGCTGTGGTTCACTGTGTCGAAGGCCTTTTTGAGGTCTATAAACACAGCTCCCACAACATTACCCTTGTCCAACTTACTCTTAATGTTCTCGGTTAGGTAGCAGTTGGCCATTTCTGTTGAATACCCTTGTCTGAAACCAAATTGTTTGGGGTTAATGAGGCTGTTGTTTTCAAGATGCCTAACTAGTTGTTCTGTTAGGATTTTTTCAAAAAAATTTGAGAGGGCGGGTAATATTGAGATTGGCCTGTAGTTGCCTGCTTGGTCCTTTGCACCAGCCTTAAAAATTGGAATGATAATGGCTTGCTTCCAGCTGTGTGGGAATTTGCCCACTCTGATGGAGAAGTTTACCAGATGAGTTATAGGTTTAACCAGGGCCAAGCAGTGAGTTCTAATAAAGGCAGTGTCCAACCTAAACACGTCCTTTGCTTTAGACTTATTTAACATGTTAATAATTTTATGTACTTTTTCCTCACTGACCTCCTCAATTTGGAACAACTTTGATGGTGTAGACTTTGAGCTCTGCAGAGTTGCTGGTTCAAAGGTCTCAGCAAGCTCCTCCACTGACTGAATAAAGAAGTTGTTAAATTCATTTGCAATAGCTAGATTGTTAGTGCTAATAACTCCATTCACTTTCAGTTCTGTTATTGTTTTTTGTTGGCTTGGCTTAATTTGAGTAAGACTGTTGAGGTGCTTCCAGAGGGATGCGCTGTTTCCTTCAGATTCCTCAATCAGTTGCATATAATAAGCTGTTTTTGCTTTACTTACAATAAGTACATTTTGTAGAAGAAAGTGAAACAATGTATCGCTGTCGGTACAGTAAGGATGTCAACAGAACAAGTTTCTCCCAACCCATTCCTCGTATTCAACAAAGATAGCTAGGGTAAGGCGCTACACAATGCCAAGTACTATTTTTAAGTGCCATGACGTACGAACATACACTAAGTGTGTAAGAGGATTATTTTTTAATAGTAGACGAGTTTAAGATTGGAGGATCATCTTTAGTTAGACATGTTACTGCATAGTCCATGTGACCACATGGGTCTTCTCCATCATCACACATCATCCAAAAGAGAGAGGGAGAGCTGAAGAAAACCAGACAATGGTAAAGAAACACAGAAAAATCATTTGTGTCCTCTTGAAGTGGATCAGGTTAACTGAAACTACGTTTTATTGAACCGTTTGTCTTTCGAATTCCTCTCTACTCTCCATTGTTTGTCTGCTCCCCACCAATCAACCCCATAGCTATCAATTGAACCCCTTATGCTGGGCTTACACCAAAAGATTTGCACAGTCCCAGACTAAAAATTGAAAGTCTTTAGTAAATCTCTGAGTTTTACTGGAGTCACAGCGCGCTCCCGTCGCCTCGATCGTTAAGTTTAAGGTAGTAATCTGCGCTGTTTCAGATCAGTCTTTTCCTAGTCTTGGGCTTGCGATAATATCAAACGTGTTTGATATTAGTCGCAAGTCGCAGTGACGTAACACAATCAACAACCAATAGATGAGCTCTGACAAAAGCGGAAAAAGGAAACCTGACAGTTTTTTCTACCAAGGGCATGATGGGAAAAAATTGCATGGTGGGAAAAAAGAATAACATAATCTAGTTGTAGTCTTGTAAATAGTGACCCTGCAAGATTCACAGTCTTTGTAAAATCTCTGTCTGAGACTAGGCTGTGACTAAAAACTCTAAAACACTTGTTTAACAGTTATAAACGAGGAAATGAAAAAATTAAAGATATGGTTTGACTGGAATAAATTATCATTAAATGTAAGTAAGACTAAGTTCATGATGTTTGGCAAAGGCACATGGAACACAAAGGTGCGAATAGAATTAGATGGGGTTGAAATTGAAAGGGTGCATGAAAACAGATTTCTTGGGGTGATAGTAGATGACAGACTGAGTTGGAAATCACACATCAAACATGTACAGTCCAAAGTTTCAAGAAGCATTGCAGTCATACACAAAGTAAAACACTTACTGAATCATAATTCTCTTCGCACACTGTACTGTTCACTGGCCATATATACATTACTGTGTTGAGGTTTGGGGAAACACTTACAAAACTTCATTACGGTCACTTACTATCCTGCAGAAAAGAGCAATAAGGACTATTCACAAGGTCAACTACTTGGAACATACAAATCCACTTGTTATACAATCAAAACTACTGAAATTCACTGACATTGTATCTTACCAAACAGCAATCATTATGTATAAGGCAAAAAACAGACAATTACCAGAAAATATACAAAATGTGTTTAGGAATCGGGAGGGAGGTTATCAATTAAGAGGGGAACATAACTTCAAAAGATTAAGCAGGCGAACAACCTTGAAAAGTTTCTGTATATCTATTTCTGGTGTCAAGCTATGGAACAACCTAAGTGAGGAACTCAAGCAAAGTCCAAATATCAACCATTTCAAGAAAATGTACAAACACATGTTATTTAGCGGGTACAATGGATAATGGTCATTAATGAGTATTGGGGATTATTATTATGTATTAATTGATGTGGCATGGTGATGAGAGGTAGAGAATGTGAATGTGTATGTGTATGTGTGTGTGTGTATGTATGTGTGTATGTATATACGTATATATGCATGTATATGTGGGTGTGTATACTGCCCTACAAAGCAAAAAGGCAGTAACTACGCAGAGTGCAGAACTGAGAAAAATGACTTTAAAGTTATCCTGTCGTCCAGCCTAAGTAGTTGTAGGTAGATTAATGGACATGTGGCAGTTTTGTTACTTTATATTAGCTTATTCTTTGTACATTTTAATCCTAATATTTGATTTGATGTTTTACCCCTATTTTGCAGTTACTGTGTTCTTGCTTTGTATTACTTACTAAACATGTGGCACCATACCAAGGAAAAAGGCAGTAACTGCAGATTCTTCAAAAACTATTTTGTCACAACTTGGGCTCTAGGTGTGTTAGAGACACTGTATTTGGACTAATTGGACCCATTTGTTTCCCTGAACATGGATATACCAAACCCAAAGTAATCTGACCATTTTAGGCCAATATTTTCCACCCAGAAGTTGTTCTGGTGCTGAAATTGCTGCTTAAAGTGTCTTACGTTGCTAAGCTGTATCAAGGCCCAAATGGGGACATTATTATTTGTGAATATTAGATTGTGTATCTGGGTGTGTTTCTCTATCTGTGATGTATCTGTTATACCTACAACAAATCAAAATTCCGGGGCAAAAATAAGACCATATGATCATAACACATGTCCACCGAGTTGGACCGTTATCAAAAACCGCTAATTAGCTTATAACGCTAATTAGCTTATAACGCTAGCTGTGGCGCACCACACTTCCACGGCAGCATAATGAGGGTCCCTACATGTAAAACGAAGCATTGAGAACTTTGTAAGTGTACAGACAGTTTATTAAAAAGAAAGTTTAGAAAGCCAGTGCCTTCACGAAAACAAGCGGGTGCCATCTTTGGAAAACAGTCACGACCAGTCGAGGGGCGAACGCCGTTCAACGTAATGAGCCGGAAGAGGCGAACACATGAGATGTCCATGAAGCAGAAGGTGTGCGATCTAGTAGAAGGCGTGCGAAGTGCGAACAGTGCGTGTGCATATAGAAGAGGAGAAAATGGTTCGTGTTTGTGCTTTTCCCGGCTGCGAGAAGAAAATGAGACGCTACAATCGTCGCTCGACTGATCGTGACTGTTTTTAAATGATGGCGCCCGGTTGTTTTCGTGTTCACCATGGAAACAGTAACTTCACTGTGTGGCATCACGGGTGTTTTTACGTGAAGTGAAACAAAGCAAGAATACAGTAACTGATGTTACTGTATTCTTGCTTTGTTTCACTAGGGCTTTTTGCAGTTACTGTACAAACGACTACCATTTTTCTCCAAAACGACACACATTTGAGATAAGATATTTTGTCACATAACAAAGGATGCCTTGAATATCATGAAAATGATAATAACTCATTTTCGACCAAAAATGCAGTTACTGCCTTTTTGCTTTGTAGGGCAGTATATGTGTATGTAGATATATGTGGCGTTGTTGATGCCACAGGGTTCTGCCAAAGGGAATCTCACAGCCGGTCTCAGGTTTGAATACGTTTTATTTCCAATATACAATAATCGCGCACACCGGTGTTGCCGCGGGCCCAGCTCTGGGTCGCCGACCCGTGTGCTCGGGTCCGGTCCTCCCGGGTCCAGCACGCTATTGCGTTTATAAAGGGAGAGAGTGATTAGTACAATGGAACCCAGGTGTGCTAATCACTCGCGGCTCTCCCGAGCCCTCTCCACAGCTCCCCCTTGCGGCTGATGCACCACGCCCCCCCACATACCTCCACCGCCTGATTTAGGCCGGGGAGCCATCCGGCCTAGCCCACTCCTCCCCCCCTCCCCATAGGAACGGGAAAGGACGTCGGCCACAACCATCTGCGCCCCCGGCCTATGAATCACCCGGAAGTTGAATGGCTGCAGTGCCAGACACCACCGGGTGATCCGGTTGTTCACGTCTTTCATGCGGTGGAGCCACTGGAGAGGAGCGTGGTCCGAGCAGAGGGTGAATGGGCGCCCCAGCAGGTAATACCGCAGGGCATCGACCGCCCACCGGATGGCCAGGCACTCCCTCTCCACGGTGCTGTACCTGGCCTCCCTTTCGGAGAGCTTCCAGCTGATGAACAATACCGGGCGGTCGAAGCCCTGTACCTGCTGGGACAGGACGGCCCCCAGCCCTCTGCCCGACGCATCAGCCTGCAAGACAAATGGGAGAGAGAAGTTAGGTGTGTGGAGGAGGGGCTCCCCACAGAGGGCCTGCTTTACCCTCTCAAGCGACTCCTGGCACAGCTCCGTCCACTGGACCGGATCTGAGGCACCCTTTCGGGTGAGGTCGGTCAAGGGACTGGTCAGCTCATAAATCGCCGGTAATAGCCGGCCAGCCCCAAAAACCGCCGCACCTCTTTTTTTGTCTTGGGCCTTGGGCAGGCTGCAATCGCTGCCGTCTTATCTACCTGCGGACGCACCTGCCCGCCTCCCAAGTGGTTACCCCAGATACCGTACCTCCCTCCGTCCAACTGCACACTTCTTCGGATTGGCCGTGAGCCCCGCCTGCCTCAGTGACTCGAGCACCGCAGCCACCTGCTGCACATGCCAGGTGCCACTATGGACGATCACATCGTCCAGGTAGGTGGCAGCATATGCAGCATGTGGACGCAGCACTCTGTCCATGAGGCGTTGGAATGTGGCTGGGGCCCCGAACAATGCGAACGGAAGTGTGACAAATTGGTACAAACCGTACGGAGTGGAGAAGGCCGTTTTCTCCTTAGACTCTGGAGATAAGGGAATCTGCCAGTAGCCTTTGGTTAAATCCAGTGTCGTAAAAAAACGAGCCGTGCCCAGGCGATCCAGGAGTTCGTCCACCCGGGGCATAGGATAGGCATCAAACCGTGAAACCTCATTCACCTTGCGATAGTCCACACAGAACCGGATAGACCCATCCTTCTTGCCCACAAGAACTATGGGGCTACACCAGGCACTGTTGGACTCTTCTATTACCCCCATCTCCACCATGGCTTTCAATTCTGCCTGAACCACTTTTCTCTTGTGCTCAGGTAACCGATAGGGCCGTGACCGCACCGTCACACCCGGGTGAGTCTCAACCCGGTGTTGAATAAGGTTTGTGTGTCCCGGCCGGGGGGAGAATACATCCGCATAACGTTGTTGCAACCTGTCTATGTCTGCTCTCTGGGACGGTGAAAGCTGGTCCCCACAAAGGAGCGAGGCAGGATTGGTCGATTTTAGTACCTCCGGCCCCAACTCATCTCTTTCTGTGATTACCGTCACTAGAGAAACAGGCTCCACCTCTCTCCACGCTTTAAGGAGGTTGAGGTGATACATTTGTGTCGCCCCTCCCCTGTCCGAACGCACAATTTCATAGTCAACGTCACCCACTCGCCGTGTGACCACAAAGGGTCCTTGCCACTTGGCGAGTAATTTGGAGTTAGACGAAGGGAGCAATACAAGCACTTTATCTCCCGGTGAAAATTGTCTTAGCCTAGCTCCTCTATTGTACAGCCGCTGCTGCCGTTCCTGGGCCTGTAGCAAATTCTCACGTGATAACTGTCCTAGTGTGTGGAGTTTTGCTCTCAGGTTCAGGACGTACTGCACCTCGTTCTTACTCGGGCTCGGACCTTCCTCCCAGCTTTCCTTAACCAGGTCCAAAACCCCACGTGGTGTCCTGCCAAACAGTAGTTCAAAGGGAGAAAATCCCGTGGAGGCCTGGGGTACCTCGCGCACTGCAAACAACAGAGGGTCTAGCCACCTATCCCAATTACGACTATCCTCATGCACAAACTTACGGATCATGGACTTCAAAGTCTTATTCAGGCGCTCCACGAGGCCGTCCGTTTGGGGGTGGTATACCGTGGTTCGAATTGACTTGATGCCCAATAATCCGTATAGTTCTCCCAGTGTCCGTGACATAAATTGTGTGCCTTGGTCAGTCAGGATCTCTTTCGGGATCCCGACTCGGGAGATAACTTGAAACAGTGCCTGCGCCACACTCTTTGCAGAGATGGTGCGCAGCGGCACTGCCTCCGGATATCGCGTTGCGTAATCCACGAGAACTAACACAAATCGATATCCGCGTGTGCTCCGGTGAAATGGCCCGATGAGGTCCATCCCGATGCGCTCGAACGGCACCTCCATTAGAGGTAACGGCCGCAGCGGCGCTCTCGGGATGGCCGGCTGGTTAACCAGTTGGCATTCGGGACAAGACGCGCACCAGCGGCGCACGTCTGCCCAAATGCCTGGCCAATAGAATCGGGCCATTACCCGGTTCAGTGTCTTCTCACACCCCATATGTCCAGCCATTGGGTTATAATGAGCCGCCTGGAAAACTATTTCCCGGCGGCTCTTCGGTACCACCAACTGTGTAGTTATTTCCTCTGTCTGAGTGTCACGACTCACTCTGGATAGTCTGTCCCTACGCAATGAAAAATGTGGATACGTTAACGCTGCGTCAGGGCGCACCATGTGACCATCAATTCTTATCACTTGGTCAAAGGCAAAGCGTAGAGTATCGTCACGAGACTGCTCGAGTGGAAAATCCTCCATGGAGTCGAACACGGGAACCCGCGGAGCCTCCTGTGAAGGCCCCGCCGGCTCCCCCTCCCCGTCTGCAGTGTCGGACGACCTCGCGTCACCGCTGAGCACAGCGCACGTATCCCCTGTCCCTGTCGGCCGTGAACGCACCCCCGCACACTGTCCCACTAACCTATCAAACCCTGGCCAATCAGTACCCAGAATCAGGGGATGCATCAGGCGGGAGCTAACCGCTGCCTTTACACTATGCTTTTTCCCCTTAAACTAAATTTCCACCAGTACTACAGGGTATTTGTGAATATCCCCATGCACACATCTAATATCCACACCTCCCGCCTCTATCAAAGCCCCGGGCCGAATCAGGTTCTGATGAACGATGGACTGCATGCAGCCTGAGTCCACCATCGCCTGATGTGTACCCCCCTGAATCCTTACCGGAACGCTGTATGTCCCCCCTGGACCGGGGGAGGGTGCTGGAGGGCCGACAACCCGGATCACCTGGCCCACCTCCATGAGGGGGCACTCCCCTCGGAAGTGCCCGAGCTGCCCACACCTCCAGCACTCCTGCCCTGCCGCCTGAGGAGCCCTCTGTGGGTCGAAAGCCGCGCCTGTAGCGGCTGGACCCTGGGAAGGAAAACCGGGAGAAGGAGGATTAGTGCGGGGGAGAGGGGAGGGCCGATTATTAATTATTATTATTATAGGTAGAGCGGGGTCTGGGGGATGGTCGAGTGGGTGTCCAGTGCGGGGGACCCGACGTGGGACCTCTGCGGGGTGCCGGCGTGGGCCCTCCCGGAGGGACCGGCTGGCCCTCCTGTGCCCGGCCCCGGGAGAGGACGTCCTCCGCCAGGGTGATGGCCCCGGCTAGGTCCGCCGGGCGGTGACACATCACCCAGTCCGAGGTGGCGGCTGGGAGCCCCTCCACGAACTGCTCCAGGACGATCTTCTCCAACATCCTCCCCTCGCCGGCGGACCCCCCTGGTTGCAGCCACCTGGTCGCCGCGTCTTTTAGCTGCTGGGCGAAGACGAATGGCCGATCGGCGGGCCCCAGCTTGCTCCCCCGGAACCGGCGGCGATGGTCCTCCGCCGATAGTCCCAGTCGGTCGAGGACTGCCCGCTTGATCTCCCCGTACTGTCCTCGGGAGGGGGCGGGCAGACCGAGCGCCGCCGTTTGCGCGTCCCCCGAAAGCAGGGGAAGCAGCCGCACGGCCCACTCCGCCACCGGCCAGCCGCATGCCGCCGCCGTGGCCTCGAACATTTCTAAAAATGTTTGCGGATCGTCCTGTGTCGCCATTTTATGGAGCGTCAATCCGGTGAACGAGGGGGTCGGCGACACTGCCCCTGCCCGACTCACCATCGCCTCCATGAGCATTGTCTGCCTCTCTGCCTGGCTCTGGAGTGCCGCCAGCTGCTGCCGGCTGAGGACCGCCTGGTCCCGGCTCATCGCCGCCACCTCCGCCAGCATCTGGGCCAGCGTGTTCATGGGCTGCTGTGGATCCATCCTAAAGCTCCCGGTTCAGGTGCCAGTTGTGGCGTTGTTGATGCCACAGGGTTCTGCCAAAGGGAATCTCACAGCCGGTCTCAGGTTTGAATACGTTTTATTTCCAATATACAATAATCGCGCACACCGGTGTCGCCGCGGGCCCAGCTCTGGCTCCGGTCGCCGACCCGTGTGCTCGGGTCCGGTCCTCCCGGGTCCAGCACGCTACTGCGTTTATAAAGGGAGAGAGTGATTAGTACAATGGAACCCAGGTGTGCTAATCACTCTCACCTGGCGCGGCTCTCCCGAGCCCTCTCCACAGCTCCCCCTTGTGGCTGATGCACCACGCCCCCCCACAATATATATATATTAACTTCATTTACACAAAGGGGTGAGAGCTAACAAGCTATGCTTCTTCTCACTCCTTTTCGAATATGTCATTTTTTTTTTTCTTTTTCTGTGCTTCATTATTATATTGCTTCCTCAAAATCTTCATTTCTATATTATGCTGTGTAAATAATCTGTTAAATAGCAATCAGGAAGCCATGTTCTATTTGCATATTCAGAATAAAATAATTTAAAACAAAACAAACACAAAAAAAACTTGTCTTTAGATGTGAGCAGGTGTGAGCTGATAGTTTTCCAAGAGTCTTTTCCAAATCTTTTCAAAGTCTTCTGATGTACGGGTAGCATTATTCTCTCCCTCTCTTTCTCTGTCTCGCTCTCCCTCTCTTTCTTTGTCTCGCTCTCCCTCTCTTTCTTTGGCTCTCTGTCATTCGCTCTGCTCTACTGACATTATGTTTAAATCTAATAGGAGTCACATGTCAGTCTTTGGCCCATCGATTGACTGATATGAGGTATCAGTAAGTCATTAGAGAGAGAGAGAGAGAGAGAGAGAGAGAGAGAGAGAGAGAGAGAGAGAGAGAGGATGAAAGGGTAAGCCACAGAAAAGTAAAACACTGGAGGGAAATGGAGATATATTCACGCAGGGTAGAATAAAAAATGCAGGGAGAGAAAAATAAAGGTTAAGAGATATTTAAATTACGCACAGGACGAGAGCTTTGGGGAGATGGATGGTGCTCCGCTGAGGATTGGGGGGGGGGATAGGAGTAATTGTAATTTCTCTCTCTGGTGACAAACACTGCATTAGGAACACAGCATGGACCCAGAGAGAGAGAGACCCACACAGAGAGTCCTTTTGTGGCGTCGCGGTAGAGTGACTGCTATTGTCGAAACGCATGACTGTTAATAGCCTTGGAGGGCTATTGATCCTATCTGAGGTGTGTAACATAACATGAAGAGGGCCACCGCCTCCTACCGCCATCTTAAATGGGGGGGGGTGGGTTTAGATGAGGTTTAGATGACATCTAAACAGCCAGAAGGGCAGAGGGGTTCAATTGGTAGATAAGCAGAGGGACACACAGGGGAGTTGGAAGAAAGAACGTGGAGCGAGAGAAAAAGGGACACAAACAAGGGAAGGACAAGGACAGACAACCAATGTACACATGTACAATGTACATGTACGATGTGTCATTATTTCATTTGAATTTTTCGAATACATGTCACCATTAAACAGTTGCAGTGCAGTGATCTGTTTCACATCATCGGATTGGATTGTTTTAAGGTTTTATATTTCTGTTCTGTAATCTCGGCACCAATGAACATGAGGGTCTCCTTCGATATGTCTCCGAGACCTAAATAAAGAATAAATTAAATCCATTTTGCAATGGTATTAACATGCATAGTGAGTGAGAGTGTTGTATCTGAATTCAATGCAAGTCGTATGGCTTCAAAGGGACTCCAAGCTGTTTAACACATGCTTTGGAATTGCATCAGTAAGTTAGCATATAGTTTGTCCCGGTTGGCATATGACCTATGACAGTGTGGTTAGACAAGCGAATTTCAACCAATCCGATGCTGAGGCTGAATGTAACTGTTGAATAGGCAGAAATAAGAGATGTGAGATGGAAAAATGCCAGCACCGCAGAAAGACTGGAATAGTGATGAGTGAAGGGGTTGGACGAAATGGTGGAGGTGGAATAAATGGAGGTGGTTTACTAACAGCAGATGTGAACAGTAATTACACAATAAAAACACAGTTGTATGTGATTGGTGATTAACTATTTATATGTCCACATCCCCTCCTACATCATCATTCACACAGACATAATGTATTTTTTAAGCTTTCTGAAATCCATGTACATTTCCCAAAATTTCATTTAACACAGGGTGATACTCTTTTAATAATTATTTCATGAGTCATTTGATTTTTATTTGTATTCATTGGGTACAAACAAATGACCCAGACATTTGCCTATTGACATTTTGAGATTTATTTTTGCTCTCAGAAAGCGAAATAAGAATTGATTATTTTAAGGGTTCAAACAGTAATTATTCATTAGTATTGTGCAACGTGTGTTATGTTCTGTGTGTACTCAAGTCAATAAAGAAGACAGTAATTATGACCGCTGATAATGAAATGGTGGAATGCCTCAAACATACCTCTTTTCAGACAATAGGTTGTCAGTACATGGCAGTACTCACATATGCTACTGAATATTACTAATTCACTCTCATCATGTTTTATGGAAAGTATGTTGTGGTCCAAAAGCTATGCCAATTTTTATTTGTTAATTTATTTTATATTTAAAAAAAAATACTCCCTCCGTCTCCTCTGCCACCGACACGTTCTTCCAACCAACCAGGCTGATATGAATTGAATGTGAATTTAGCACATATTCAATACGTGAATTGAATATATGAATTTAACATTAGTAATTTGGCATGTTAAGTTCTCCCATTCAAAAGCAGTCAGCAGACCAACATGTTTTCATTGTAACTCTGAGATAAAGAAACCATGGCCGTTGTTTGTCACATTTTCCACCGACATCATAAATTATGTTTTGAGTTGCTTTTCTCTTTCAAGCTATCTTGTCTCGGGCTGAAATCTAACAGCCATATAGCGAGGTAAATTGCAGGCACTCTGGGTTTGTTTATCCAAATGCCACACACTCCCTTGGTCATTATTTCATAGCCTTGCCTTTCATGTCTCTGATAACATTACAGCAATGTTATTCATCTGCTTACACACACACACACCCACACACAAACACACAAAAACTCACACACAAAATATGCATGCACACACACACACACACACACACACACATCTCCACACTTCGCCATGCACACGCATAGTTTTTCACAACTCTCTATCTCCCTTCCCACACAAACACACAGAGGAAACCTTTCACATGTTTGTGTATGCTGGTTGGCTCTGCTTTTGTATGATAAAGATATTGCTTATTACACCCAGAACCCATTGGGGCGGTAGAGGGGGGGAGGTTAAATTAGGGATTTGATGAGATAGGTTGTGACATGCTAGCATTTAGCAGAGTATCACCGCTCGCTGTGTTGGCCTTGGCTCACTCTGCCAGGCTTTAGGAAAGGTCAATACTCATATGGAGCACAAGGTTTATACCTCTCTCTCTCTCTCTCTCTCTCTCTCTCTCTCTCTCTCTCTCTCTCTCATTGCATACACTGTACCATCTCTCTCATCTATAAGACTTAACAGAATCACCTCAAGTGACCAAAACGGTTCATCACAATGGGTTGGGTAATGCTTTTTCACACAGTAAAACTACTTTTTACAACATGTTAATTTACCAGTTAATTAAAAAAAAGACAAAACAAAATTCATGTGACTTTGAAAATACTGCTTACATTTGTTCAAATTGAGAACAATAGCACGCCATAATCATCAGTGTCTGAAAATACCCTCAGACCACAGAGGGTTAATACTGGAATCTGTTCATACACACACACACACACACACACACAGGGTTTGGGGGTGGGGTTGAGGGGGTTGGGTTGGGGGGCTGATTGGTGATTGGACTATAGTGCCACCTCTCTGACAACTCATTACAGCCTGGCTAGCTCGTTAGCCTAGCACGAAAGGTCACTGCTAATACACTGGGAGTGAGTCCACAGGATTTTTGGCCACAGCTGCCACAAATATGTCTTTTGTTCCAACGATGTCTAATGGCTAAATAAACAAACATAGGTCAGCCGTTTACAACGATGACTCAGTGGCAGTGGCCAGTGCATGATTGCATAAGAAATGGAACAGTAGAAATAAGGTAGAACTACATGTAATTATTGTTTTATGTTCCTGTAAGATGAACAGCAGAATTAATGCATTAAGGTGCATTTGAAGCTAGAGCAGGGGTTAAAAGGAGTAAATGTAATTAAATGTACAATTTGAATTAACAAATTTGACGCTACATTCCTGTAATTGCACAGTAGGAACCACAGTTTGAATTTGTTTTGGCTTGTATGGCACTGGACTGTGAGACAAATATAATAACTGACATTATTCATAGCATTATCAACTGAACAATATTTGGTGTTGACTATTTAACCACATTAGCATTGTAATTTACAATGATCGATCTACTGCATGTTGCAGCCCATGCTTCAGGTCTTTTCATGTTATCTATACTGAAATTACTTATTTTATTTTTAGTAAACAACAAGGCAGTTATTTCAGGGTAATTTCCCCAAATAGAGCAACTGCATTGTGCACACCATGATTTGAGTACACACTTTATTGATACAGCAATTACCGTGTAACGGGTTGTAAGGCGGCAATCAGCGCTATTGTTTGTGAAGAAAATGTAAACAAGAGAGCAAAGATGAAGAACAATGAAAGGTTTTTTTTCGTTAGCTAATTGCAATACATGGGTAAGCCTGTGTCTGCATAATAATAATAATAATAATAATAATAATAATAATAATAATAATAATAATGTGGGCGGCAGTGGCGCAGGAGGTAGAGCGGGTTGCCTAGTAATTGGAAGGTTGCTAGTTCGACTCCTAGCTAAGTGCCGAGGTGTCCCTGAGCAGACCCTAACTGCTCCCGGCAAGCTGGCTGTCGCCTTGCATGGCTGACCTGCCGTCAGAAATTGTTCACACATTCATAGTGTGAACAGTATGAATGGGTGAATGTGAGGCAATATTTGTAAAGAGCTTTGAGTGGTCATACCTATGAGAAAGCGCTATATAAATGCAGTCCATTTACTAATAATAATGTGGAGTGTGTTTTGTTGATAGCTGGTTTACAGCCTCATCTGACCTGAGTCAGACTGATTAGACTCTGTGCTGGGTGGGGCTGCACACCTGTGGTGCAGAGCAATCATGGCACCCAGGATAAACCAGCTATCACCACACACACTCAGGAGAGAGACACTGTCATGGCAGCATGTACCATCTGCTCGGCGTATTACATCATGCCATCTCCAATAAATGCATCTTCAACAAAACCTCAACCTGTGTCCTTTGTCGGAGGGCCCCAGCAAAAGCCACTATGTGTCGGGTGGTAGAGTCATCTGCTACTAATAATACATTATTATTTTTATTATTATTATTATTATTATTATTATTATTTTTTTTTTTTTTTAATTATTATTATTATTAAACCAGGCTGAAATCCCACCATCCTCACCACAGACACAGCCTCACCTAGCCAAGGAAACACCAGCAAGAGATCACTTGAAATCCCCCCACCCCCCCCACAGGACACAAGCCAGGCCGCCCACCAAGCACAGACTCAACAAACCTAACCAAAAACCCAGCTAGCCCCGACTCAATCCCCCCCTGGATCCCCCTAGATCCCCCCCCCCAAACGGAGCTCCCCATGGGGCCTTCGATGCAGAGGGGCAGCGCTCCAGCCCACCCCTGCTGTACAAGCTGCACAGCATCATTCATCCAGCCAACTTAAGATCATGTTTTCTGAATTTGATTTTGTTCAAAATTACTAATTGATTCATCATAGATCACAAGGAATTATTTATATCACTGAATAAAGTATAACATAAATTCATGCAAATGTGATACATTACATTCATGTATATCGTTAATAGGATTATGTAACAGATGGATGCAAAACATGCAGTTATTAATGACTTATTTTAAGCCCTGTTGGAGATGGAGGAGAACAGGAATTGTCATTCCACATGAAATGAATGAGTTCAGATTGGAAGCGTAGTGTCTGAGCGCAACAGGATTCACAGTGCTCGCTCCTACCGATTACCAGCACGGGTGCCAAGAAGGGTAATGGAGATATGGTACCATCTGTGCTATATGCTTGTAGCCAGGGGCCGTACAGTAAAATACAGTACAGTAGCTGGCACCAGCTTCAGCGTGGGAGAGAGGGACTCGGCTCACATCCAAATGATCCTCAGAGAACGATGTATAGGAGGGTATAGCAAGTAGAAGCGACATGGTAACCACACGACACATTTCCGTTTCCATAGGAAACTTGTGTGGTGTAGGGAAATGAGGATGTTCACATTATTTTAACACAACTTGCAAAGCTTGATGAAGTCAATCATCACACAACAAAAAGCTAATACACATATGGCAACAGGCATGCGGCATACATTACAGCAGAAGGTGCTCGCCAGAGGCTGCACTAGCAGCTGGCTTAGTGCCCACAGTGTGGGGGGATTGGGCTACGGTGGCAATTACTCAAATGTAGCAGAATGTATGGGGATACTAAAGGACACTGTAACCCACTCCCTCCTCAAGGTCCAGTTACACCAAGTGTGTCCAGTGTGTGGTGCCCTTTCCCTCTTAATGCATAAACGCTGGAAATTAACCTTGAACCATGACATAGCCTACAATTAATGCATTCATTACACCCTGTGACAGCAAGGATTTCATAAACACTGCTATGCGGGGGCTTTGACTTTAATTTTGTCATATCCCTCCATTCTACTGAATGTGTTGTGTTAACTGAAATAGTTGACAAAATACGATATTGATATTGCCATAAGCCATGCTGTAAGGAAACACTCTATATATAATGCATAATAGTGTACAGATTGCAAAAGTAGAATGCTGTTTACCAATAGTTGCATTTTAGAGTAGCAATAAATACCACTACCAATAACAGTATGGCCTTACAGGTTCCCTCGAGGACTCACACCACATTTCTGCCGTTAGACTTGGCTTTAATGTTGATATTCATTATTTTTTTTATTGCTGTCCTAATGATCTTAATTTCTCTCCTCCTCCGCAGTGTTGGCTTGGCTGCCCTCCTGAGACGCTGACAGCAGGCCGACAGAGTCCAAAGAAATACTGAAACAACACCCGACACCAAAAAAAACAAACCAGCGAGCCTATTTTGAGCTCCGTGCTTTAAGGCAGCCAGCACCCGATGCTTTTGGCCCCTCCCTCAGAGGGGACGGCGCTGGGTGGAACGAAGCCCCCGGCCCTACAGGACTGCAGCCACCGATGCGTCATACAGAGGGACTGACTGAGCGGTTGGCAGGGATACATTCATTATACGACCGGATGAATTAATCTCGGGGAGGATATAGATAGACCACAGATCGATGGATCAATAGAGATGATAAGATAAAGAGGGTGAGAGTGTGATGATCGAATGACACACACACACACACACACACGTGTGCCTTTATGTCTCATCCTTTCAGCTTTGCTATATTCTAGCATGTTCTAGATCAGTTCTAGGTTTTCGATCAGTTTGTTTGGACACTTGACACCCCAGTGCAAGCTCTTTTGGTTGAATCTGTGTTTAGATATCTTGTCTTTTCAACACAGTGCCGGTGAGAGGTTATGTCTTACAGATCTTTAATTGTACGGTTGTAAGGCACACAAAAGGCGTCTGTTAGTCAGTTGGCAGCAGAGGCCAGCAATGCATTCAACCATTGTTCTCCTGCAGCTTAGCTCTGCACGGTTTAGCCACCATGACAATATCCGTAACACTTCATTTTACAGGTCTGCACATTTCATGGTAAGTAGGTGATAATTAGCAAGTAACGTGTTTAAAATTACCTTCAAATTACCCCAACATTTACCCCAAAATGTATGGCTGAGCTCAACCCTCAGCAACTCAAGTGAAACACCATGCCTAGAAGGGGAGAAAAAAAAGATAGTGGAGGTAAAGTGTTCATCAGTGTGAGATAATATAGAGTTGATATAAACAAAACCAAGGAAACACCTTCAGGGGTTCAAGTATCAGGAGTTCATTAAAAACCATCACACTCAGCAACAATGGCTTATCTGTCTTTTTGTCACTGTGTTAGTGTAGACTTGAAGAAACGCATGCTGCAGTATTTCTCAATGTAAGACACAGCTCCTGCATTTGGACTTGATAAGAGGGGTTCAACTTGAATGTCAAGAAGTACAGGCAAGGTTGGAGAGGTTGGAAGGTGGAAAAAACAAATACATTCGAATATACATATATAAAAAAATACAGGATGTTTGTAAATGTGTACAGAACAACATTAAATAATAAGAGGGCCGATGCTTTTTCGCTGTGCTACATGAAATCGAAAGAGAGTGTTTTCTTTTGCATGCCGTTACGTTATAAACAGTCGAGGCGAGAGGCGATTAAGCAGCAGCTCAACAGCATAAACACAGCCACAGCGAAAGCTTTGAAGCACTTGGCATCGGATGCATAAAAAGAGCTCCAGTAGGAGTGGAGTAACAGGAAGTGTCTCTTCCTCACCCTCTCTGTCTCCATCTGTCTCTTTCGTCCTGTCATGAATCTCTTTATTATCTGTCTCCAAACAGAAGAAAAAAAGGTTTCTTCTCCATATTTTAAGTGTGAGTTCTAATGGACTGAGCCTGTTGTTCCTGGTCGCCTTTCAACCAATTATGAAAGGCGGGCGGACGGCATTCATCGATCTGCATTCACTTGCACTCCCGCCTGTCTCTCTAGGCCTCCCCCTTCTCATATTATACATGTATTCTATCACTCCATGTTTCGCTCCCTCCCTCCCTTCCACTCTCTCCCTCTCTCCCTCTCTCGCTCTCTTTCTCCCATCTCTTTGGTTCTTACCTACTCTATAAATCCCCTTGGCCCCTTTATCTGTCTCCTGTGCTGCGACCCCCCCCACCCACCCACACACACGCACCCACACACACACACACACACACACACACACACACCTCCGCATCAGTAGGGAGACATGAATAATGGAGGAGAGCTATATGGGGAGGGGGGGGGGAGCTTTGTGATAAACAAACCAGAATAATGATGATTTCATATGATTCCGCGTGTGTGTTTGTGCGCGTTGGATTGCATTTAATTGATTGTTGTGTGCATGTGTGTGTGTGTGTGTGTGTGTGTACTGACATAGTTGCAGAAATGCAGGAGTTAAATTGCATTCCTATTGAACCACTAATCAATTGATGCTTAAAAAAAAAGACAACTTTGGTAATTTGTCTGACAAAATGTGCCACGCATAACTTCTGATGTGTTTATGTATTTCAGAGTGGCTGTAAGTACCTACTCATGTATATGGGTGTGGTTGTGTCCATAGCTGTGTGTTTATATGTGTGTGTGTGTGTGTGTGTGTGTGTGTGTGTGTGTGTGTGTGTGTGTGTGTGTGTTTGTGTGTGAGAGAGACAGAGAGAGACCAAGAATAAACACACTCAGGGGAATATAATTTTGTGTGCAGCTGTGGCAGTGTGTGTGTGTGTGTGTGTGTGTGTGTGTGTGTGTGTGTGTGTGTGTGTGTGTGTGTGTGTGTGTGTGTGTGTGTGTGTGTGTGTGTAACTACATGCATGTGTGTGGCCCGGGCCTCAGTGTACGTGCATGTATAGAATGTATAGAAGGAAGGGTATTACTGTTGTTTGTGTGTGTTTGTGATACTAATCTAATGTTTCCCATCCATCTTAAATTCCCTGTCTGAAACAAGAAAACAATGTCTCAAAATATTTGTTTGCGTTTATGAACGTGTGTGTGTGTGTGTGTGGTTGAGAAAGATAGGAAGAAAAGGAATGTGGTCCTTGTTCCATTACTCCCCATCACTGCTTTTATCAGGTTTTTATTGACCCTCTGGAACCACTGATAAAGACTGTGTTAGTGTGCATGCACATATATACGTGTGTGTGTGTGTGTGTGCACACAAGTACAAAGGGACAATCCTCTGCCCTAATGATTACTGTGTGTAGCTGTTTCTGTGTGAGGAGAGGCTGTGGGGGCATCTAGTTTGAGTGGGGTGGAGAATGAATGAATGAGTGCATGCATGCATGTAGTCTCACAGAGTACACCAGTGGCTTGACTCATTGTTTTGTTTTTTGTATTTTTAGTTTTCTATGTACATACAAAAAAATAAAAACATTTAGATGATTTATTATGGAAGGTATAGTCGAAGATGGAAAAGTAAGGTAAAGAAAGCTTTTGTTGTGCTAAGTTGGAGTCAAACAGCCTGACGAATGGGTTCAGTATTGTGCAGGTTGACCTCAAGCAGGTCAGCTGTCACACACTAGGCCTGCAAGTAAGTTTGAAAAATGATATAGGCAAGGGATGTTTTAGTGAAGCCAGGAGAGAGAGTTACATGTTTGATCACCCAGACAGGTATTGTACTTTAAGAGAGGCAAAACAAGTATAGTTGTTATAGTTAGTATATTATATATATTATGTACATTATTTATACTTGATGATAGAGTTCAGTTCAAAAATTGGACCACAACCTCTCCTTTAGGTATAAGCCTCACAGGGCCAGAAACAAAAACACAATGTGGTTGTGGAGTATGTGTGGTTGATAGCTGGTTTAGCGCTAAACCAGCTATCAACCACACATACGCCACAGTTGTTTTTTAAAGTACAATTGTATTGTGCTGCAGTGTGTGACCAGTGACTTTGCAGAACATGATGTTAGTTCCCAATATCTTTCTAGACGCCAAAGTGTAAAAAAAACAACCTACCTTACTTTTTTACATACACTTTTGATGAGCTCCAGGTCAAATTCCATCTTTTTATTGACCTACCAATAGAAGTTGATTTGTTTCGGTTAAAAAAAAGGAGTAAATTAACAGAGAAATCTCACACACACTCACACATGCACACAAACACACACACACACACGTTCAATATAAATAAAACTGTAAAAACAATCAAATCCATCCATCCATATAAGATGCAGGAGAATCACTTGTTTTCTCACAAGAAATTCATTTAAAATGCGTTGGGCACCCATATCAGGAAGCACATCAGGAAACCAAGGGCCGTAAAATGAACACCTTGAACATTTTGATTATAGGTTGTTCTCCACATGCTAATTTACCGGCCACAATTCCTTCTGGCTTTCACTTATATTTCATTCTCTCAGCATTACTAGTGAATTAAGAGGAAATTGGATATGCTGTTACACTCATGAGCCAGAGGCACATTTCTACAAAGTTTATAGCAGATAATATATATAGTGATGTATATATGTCATGATTGTGAATGAAGCAAGACATGTGAGTGAACAAGAAGGGAACAGGCCAGACAGGACGAACAGTTGAGGACTGATTTCAGATTAATCTATTTTTCGAACCTTTTCTCTCACCCTGCTCTGACTGGTGGCGTCCTGTGTTTCCACGGGAGATAAGGAAAGCAGAAAGAGAATAGGAGAGAAAGCTCTAGCTCTGTATCGTATGTTGCACTGTAGCCTACATTGTACTGTCAATAATGTCTACGGAGATGGGTAAGGACTAGTCCCAGTCTGTCATTCTATGGCCCAGTCCGGACATCATTTGATCAACTCTTCTATTCTTCTGACAATTACCTCATTAGGTGTGCAGGTTTAGCTGCACAACTCATATTATCTACCATACTACCATATTTTTTAATATTATTAATATTATTATTATAGCCAAACTTCCCTACTTAACTCCTCCTTCATACTTTACCACCTATAACACCCTAGCAACCTCATAAAACAACCTAGCAACCGACCAGAACACCCTAGCAACCACCCAGAACACCAAAGCAACCACCAATAACACCTTAGCAACCATCCAGAACACAAGCACCTGTGCAGAACACCCTAGCAACTATCCAAAACACGCAAGAAGCAACATATAACACCCTAGCAGCCACCATCAAACTCCAGCACTACTTCACTCTACTGTACATTTCCAATATACCAGGAACCAAAAACCTTTTTAGCAAGCTTCACACCACAACTCTTCTGAAATTGTACTTTTTTTGTTATTTCTACAGTACTTTTCTTTACACCTTTTCATAGTACTTTTTTTTTTTCATTTGTTTACTGTTGAAACTGCTTTGGCAATGTAAATGTTTATTTTCCATGCCAATAAAGCTCTTTTGAATTGAATTCAATTCAGAGAGGGAGCGGAAGAGAGAAAAAAGAACGAGTGAGAACAGAGACACAGATGGAGCAAGAATGCAGGAACAGCAGAGAGATGAATAAGGGCGGGTGATGCTAGTCACGATTATGCTTCACCAACCATTCTTTACCAGCCATCAAACACACACACACACACACACACACGCACACACAAACATACACAAACACACACACACACACACACACCATATTCATGATATTTTCATCACATTAAAATGCAAAACACTGCTGATCAGCCTACTCATAAATTATTCTAGAATTGCTCTAAATCATTGTCTGGCACTGAATGAGTGGAGTGGATGAAACAACCGTGAATGGCCTATTTGTGCTAAATTGTCAACAACAATCACATCAACAACGGCGGCAGTTTAACATCAGTGTGTCCTTGAAGTTCAACTCACTTCTGCCTGCAGCACCCCTTCGCTCAGCAACTCTTCCGTCAATTCATAAAACGTTCTCATGGCAAGGAGACTATGTGGGAACACATTGCTCACACAAGGAAAATATCAACTAAGTGCCTCACTGTTAGCCGAGCTCATGAGAACATCCTGATCTCACAGGTTCACATTCTGTTACCTAGGCAGGGCTGGATTAAGATGGCCAGGGGCCCCTAGGCTGCAGGCAGGTTGATGTAGGCCCCCACCCCCCACCATAAAGGACCGGCCTCGGGGTTGCGCAATTTGTTGACCGGGGTAAATGTTAACTTTTTTTTTTTGGCCAATCGGGGGCCCCCTGGCAGGCTGGCACACGTGGGGCCCCTAGGCTGCAGCCATATCTAGCCTGTGCGTTAGTCCGGCCCTGTACCTAGGTAGCGCTTTCTTTACTCTGACAACATGAATCAATGACCAAATGAATGGACAGCTTAATGAATAAGGATGGTAGATGGTAGGCATTGGAGTCATTTATGATGAATGACCAAATAACAAATGAGTGATGTCAATCAACAAGTTGTTGTGCAAGGTCATAGTGGTGAGCCCCAAAAATAAAACAATTAATAAATGCTGAACTTGCCAGAGCATGTCCTGTGCAACACCAATTTTTTTTTTAACAGCTAAAAATTATAGAGAGAACAAATGTGTCATCCATCAACTCTCCAATGTGCCAGTTTTTTTTTTTTGACAATGATCACACCTGGGACCATTGGACTATATCAGACGTTGTCAACAGAAATGGCTTAGCTGCTGCCATGCTCTGTGTCGGCATGCTGGCTGACACCTGCTACATGAGTGGAACGCAGGATCCTGCGGAGACTGCTGGTGTGTGAGCAATGCTTCCTGTTAAGACCCTAGCTGCATAAAGCCTAGCTACAGCACAACCTACTGAGTTAAATGCAGTGAAAAAAATGCATTTTACTCGAAAATCATTACCCAATTTCATTCAAATATACAAACACAGGCCTAACAACAATCAATTGAACTTTGAAACATGGAAGTCCATTGCACCAGGCATAACAACCAATTGCACATGGAGTTGAATTTAAGAACATATAAGAAACTGGAGGTTAAGCATTATTATAAAAGCATTATATTCAAGTTGCTTTTACCTATTGTTTGTCAGCCATGCATGGCTTCTCTACACCAGCTCAGGAACAATGTAACAAAGGCCTTCTGTTCCTGCCCCGCCCCTATTCATAACCTGCTGACACAGTGCACCTGCAGTTTCCTAGTGCATCCACTGTCACATGAATCACATTTAAACTTATTTGAACAATGTACTCCCTCATCCAAACGGCTTATTAACCCGTTTCAACAACTCACAAAACACAGGAATGATGTTACTACGACAGTTGAAGGGGGTGTAGAGTGTTACTAGGGGTTGTTTGAGAGCCTAATAAGTATACTCTCTACTTCCCACTGGGATGCAGCTCTAGTGGAGTGCTTTGCTTAGTACTTAACACCCTCATGCATGGCATGTTATCAGACACACACACACACTTCCATCTCTATCTATCTATCTATCTATCTATCTATCTATCTATCTATCTATCTATCTATCTATCTATCTATCTATCTATCTATCTAGCTATCTAGCTATCTAGCTATGTATGTAGATATGTATCTATCTATCCTCATTACACAGCTTTGTTGAATACTCGATTCTGATTGGTCAATTACAGCAATCTACGGTCTATTATTTCTGAAGAGCAGACCACTGCTATGAATAACAGACCATTGCTACGGACGCTATTTCCAACCATAGAATCTAACGGACAACTTATTTTTTAGCAAATCTATCTATGTACCTATCTATGTATCTATCCATTCAACCATCCAGCCATCCATCTCATTTAACAAGCCATCCATCCTTACATCCATATTGTTTCCTTCTACAGGTTGCAGGCAGGCAGTAAGGCAGGACCAGGTTGGCTCTTATTATTTACAATAGGACAGTCATTCAACACCGCAACACACCACCGGGTGATCATCACACCATGGAGCTCTGGGTGTCCAGCCGACTCTCATTTTTTTCTGTTGACAGAATTGCCTCCTCGTTTCCTAACCCGTTTTCCCTGTCTCTTCCAGTCTCGTCTACTATTTTTTTTCTCCCTTCTTTTGTCTCTCTAGCGCTCCACTGCTCCTCCTCCCCACTTCCCCTCCATGCAGCACACCAGTAAACAGGGAGAGAAAATGGAGTTCCTGGCTGGCAGCCATACCTGACACGTGGCCCTTCATCTGATTAATGTCTTTTAATTTATAGAAGTGAGCCGTGGAACAAAATGACTTGTGGAGAGTGCTCCTGCTCCTATACCTAGCACCACACACACACACACACTCACGCACACATACGCACGCATGCACACAAACACACACACACACAAACAGAAAGACACACACACACACACACGTGTACACACAAGCAGAAACGCACACGCACCATCAAGTGTGTGCGTGTGTGTGTGCGCGTGCAAGAGTTTTTAAAATAGACAGTGTCTGTGAGAAAGACAATTAGGACGAAGATAAGACAGTTGGGTTAAGGAAGAACAATGACACTGATGTATGACTCAGCCATAACCATTCTCACACTTAGACATGTATTCATGAAATACTTTGAAGCTCACTGGAAACATTGACAGATCATGTATACAATGCCTCCCATAGTATTAATAGTGGAGGGGTGGCTTCCATAATTGACAGCTCAACAGTCAAAATAATTGAAAACCCATCTATGTGAAATTCCAGGCAACTGCGAACACAGCGATAGGCCCATGTGCATACATAGCTGTCAAACCACTCCACTCACACATATGACATTCAGATAATAGCCTGGTGTTAATGGTGGTGACGGTGGGGTAAAGAATATGAAAAGAAACAGAGTACAAGAGGGAGACTAAGATCTAAATACACTGTTGTTTTCGCTGACCTTCGGCGGTGGTTCAGAAAAGAACAGTCCTGGGGCCATATGCATAGAACTCTGCTTAGGTGTCTGCGCAAATTAATGCTCAACGAGAAAGTTGGAAATCTGTGTATGCAGAGATTTTCCAAGATGTTAAAAATGGGTTTTCTGTTTATAGATATACCAATTGTTCTTAAGATTGTGTGTATGTGAACATGCTTAGAGTATGAGGGGCCGTACAAGCCATAATTCATTCTGACCCTCTCACATACATACATTCTCTTTTCACGTCCATATATTTTCACTCTCACATACATACATTCTCCTTTCACATGCATATATTATACTCACATACATATACTTTACTTTTTAACACATACATGTATTTTCACTCTCACTTACATATATTTACACTTTACTTACAAGTAACTCTTAAATAAGTTTTATTCTCACATGTATGAACATATACCATATTCCCACATACATATATTATATATAATACATTTAAAATCAATCTACTCACATACATGTATTCACTTTCACATATGTATATACTTGACACTCACATGCGTTATTTTGTTTGGTATCCATTACTTTCACTGACAGGAAGTTCCTCCTTAAGCAGGAAGTCTCTCAAAAGCAGGAAGTCTCTCAAACCAATAAATACATGTGCAAGACTTGCTCAGCTTATCCTAACCTGATGTTAAGTAGCAGAAATATACAATGATGCTATTTGAAGTCATTCTGTTTTCTGGTGCAGTGCAGTTTTTCATTTTGTGAGTAATATAATTGTGTTTTAATAATGTCTTAGAATGTATTGAACAAATACAAAGAGAAACTACAGATTATTTTGTTCATGAATGTATGGGCAACTTTGTGATCACATTCAAACCTTATCTGGATTTCTGTCAATCTCACGATTTGTTGAAGATTCAAGAAATAGAGAAGCAGTCAATACATTAGTCCTTGTATGGATGTCTTCATTTTGTCCATTTTTGTCCTTCCATTATGTCCTGTTGCCTCCACCTGTCATGACTGGACATCAAGGCAGACCTCGATACAGCATTTCAGGAGAGCAAATCTCTCATTTAGTATCCCTTGGAATGAGCTGGCAAAACATTGCAACATGCTTAGGGGTAAGCTGTCGGACTCTCTACAGGCACACATGCAACACTATCAAATGACAACCTGAACGAGTTGTTGGTGAAATTGTTCAGTCTACCACAAATGCAGGTGAACGATATGTGCATGGGAGCTTAAGGTCACATAGGTTACGCATTCAAAGGTGGCGTGTTAGACAAACTGCAAGAAATCGGCCTGTTCGGAGCGGGTCGATTGCTTGGCTTCTGGTATTGGTGCTTGCAGGTTTGTCTGGGGTGTGTCTGTTCGGAGCGTGTGGCCGTCGGAACTTGTGTCTGTGCAAAACATGCCTGGTCGGAACAGGCCGATTGCGTGGCCTCCGGTATTGCTGCTTGCAACGTTCACCGCTCATCTGATCCAACTTCACACTTGACACTACCCACAGTCTAACACAGTGTTACGTCAACTTCACATTTGCTATATGGTTTCCGCTCTGAAGGACCCAGCCCGTTTAAACCGTGCCTGTTCGGAACGGGCCGATTGCTTGTCCAAACAACTTCACACTTGAAACTGCACTTCCTTGGGTCCTGAGAAATACACCCGCCAGGGGTGAAGTCGAACGGATAAACGTTTGTTGAGATAATTGAAGGACAGACAGATGGACAGACAGACATACAGACTGAATTGGAATGACACAGCAAAGATCCATGTATGGGATGTTAAGACCTTTATCAATGTGATTCTGTAAGCTCAAACCTCCACGTCTACATTTTAAAGCCATGTTCCTTACTTTAAATGTTCAAACTAATTGTTACCAAAAAATTGTGAAACATGTGTGGAACCACATTTTATTGAAGCTTTTGGCTCTGCAGAATTCAATAAATTGACTGATTGAATAGACTAAAACTAACATCAACATGAATACAGCATCAGTGGAATCTGTGAGAATAGAAGTCAGGAGGAGCACAAGAAGCAACACAAAAGCAGCACACCAGAGAGCAGAAGAAACAAGAGGACAAAAGCAGTAAAAACTTATTTCACATTTTCACAAGTGTGTTGCTAAATTAGCAAAAACATTTAGGATTTAGTAGATTGACAACTTCCAGTTAAGTTGCCATGTACGTTGTTCTCACCTTTTCCTTGACCGGGAGCTCCAGTTGCCAATGTGTTGCTGAGTCTGATATCACAAAGACTGGAGCAATCCGCCATGTTGGCCTTGTGTAGCTGCTTGGCCTGCTGAAGCGCCTTGGTAGTTGCCAGGTCTAAAAAGTGCTCTCATCTCACTTTCTGCCGTGCTGTGAGTAAGGTTAGGTATGAGCCTGTCCTCTGCTGCTCAAGGGACGAGCACAAGGATGTGACAGTTTCAGGGGATAACATTTTTCAGTAACACTTTAGATTAGGGACCACATATTCAACCTTAAATAGGTGCTTATAAGCACGCATACTGGCTCTTTATTAGTCATTATAAAGCACTTATTAATGCATTATTCTGCATGACCATATTCTACATCTACTAGGCCATTAACTTTAATATTAGAGTTTTCCCTCAATAACCTAATTACTGCTTATTGATAGTAAGTAAGGAAGTTGTTGTACATAAATTACGATCTTAGCAACTAGTTAATGGTGAATATGTGGTCCCAATCTAAAGCATTACCCATTTTTCTTAATACCCCAATGGCTTGCTGTAGTACTCGCGTCTCATCTCCCACTTCCATGCTGATCGTGACCTGAACATGACCCTGTTCGAGCTTCTCTGCCAATCACAGCGCAATAAATTACCTGCATTCCGTTTCCACTATATTTTCTCTCACGTGCATGCATTCTTCTTATATATATTTTTTCTTCAGACTTGGATACATTTTCTTCTTACATACATATATTATTTATAGTATTAAATGTATACATTGACTGCATGTGCATGACAGCAAAATATATGAATGTGTGCGTAAAAATATATGAATATGAGACTAAAATGTATAAAGGAGTGAGTGAAAATATATACAAATGAGCGTAAAATGTATGAATATTTGAGTAAAAATATATAAATATTAGAATACAAATGTGTGGGTGTAAGAATGAAAATAAATGAGTGAGTGAAAATATATGTACGTGAAAGGAGAATGTATGTATGTGAGAGGGCCAGAATTAATTATGGATTGTACGGCCCCTCATATTAGAGTCCACACCCCGTCAACTCCCATAATTGACCAATGGTTCTAGGAACGCCCATAATGAGCTGGATTTCTCAATAAACTGATTGCTCTTTCAGAATCATTAATGTTTGTTTCATTTTTTTCACAAATGGCAAAAAGTGCCGAAAAAGTTGATTGCATCGATTTAATTTGGAAAACCGGTTGCCACTGCAAATTGTGTTTAAATGTTGGCCTGTTCAACTGCAGTGTAGGCCTACGGGAAATGAATGTAGTGTGGATTCATGCGGGTAATGCCGTCCCAAACCCCCGGGCATCACACGGCTAAAGGTGGACTGGCATATCCCCGATCAGTCAAGTTTTTTTTTCCTGTATATCTGGAATTCTGTGTGGAAACCTGAATACTCAATACCAGCTGAGTCAATTCATTAAGTTGTATCTCTGGGTGACACTAATTAGACAATCCTGAGGGTCGTCTCAAAAGCCTTCCTTTCAAACACAATATAATTGGTCAAATACGGCCTAATTTCCTTGTTTTCAAATATTGACACTTCAAGCGTCATGATGCATTTGCTGCATGGCTGCTTTTTTATTAAATCTACCTAATCGATAATGAGGAGATATGTCCTTGGAATTGTTAGCATTGAAGATGGGCAGGTTGTCACATACATCACACAAAGCTGTATTCTGAGCAACCTGGAGGGGTCCAAGGTGGTGACACAGAAAGAAGAAAGAAAGTGTTCATAAGAAAATTAGGCCACAGCAGATTAGGTAACAAGTAGGCATATAGGGGAATACGGACACTAATAATGTGCCTGAAATCTATTGACCATTGATGTGTAATGGTCGCATAAACAAGCTCACATGCGATGGTCGAAACATATGGTTCCTAAGAAGGACAATCTCTATTGGATTGATCAGATGACAATGAAAACTGCTATGCATTATGGGATGTAGTGCGGAAATAAGTTTACATCAGTTGTACATTTATTTTATGGTGCATTATGGGTATTTAGTAGTGCATCATATAAGGAACCAGATTTGTACAGTCAAAATGGTGTCACCCTAAATACTGCAATATATAGGGTGAAACTGGACCCATTGAAACACAGCCTTGCATATGCACACACAAACAGGAAGGCTATGTTTATGTGAGAGTGTAAAGTGTGCTGCTAAAGCGGGGATATTATAGTATTTATTTACTACTTAATTTTTCGGAATGCAAGATCGATAATCTCCAGGGTAATTCGAGGGCAGTTCCAGAGCTGAGTTGGCGACAAAGTGGCTTGTAACCACGCTTTCAGACCTGTGACATTTCGTTTCTCGGTGGAACTGGAGTCGGCGTCGGGCACCGAGGCACACATGTGTGCAGCGGCCGTATCCAGGGTGAGGTGTTTTTCAACCTCACAGTCCAATCCAATCAATTCAAACACGCTAGATCAGTGAGAGATGTTGAGAACGGAGAAGATTGATGGCACCATCGAGGTTGAATGGATACAAAACACTTAGAGGAATCGAGGATACAAACAATCAGAAAAGAGTGATGGAAAAAGTTAGTCAAATTGACACGCAGCATCTGTTTGCTCAACAACTTGCAGTCACTCTTCACTGTGGCTTTGTTGCACCTCACTTGTTCTCATTACTTAAAGAGTAATGAAACACCGTGGCCTCTGCCTACTACACAAGTTTAAAACATTGATGAGCCAATCACATGTCGCCCATCAACTTCCTATTGGACAAGCCGGATATTTGAGTGCAGAACTTCCTACAACCAGGAAGTTCTGTGAAATAGACTCCCATTTCCACCCATACAGGTGCTACCTCAAAAAGTGCAAATGACCTCGTGAAAAAGGTGACGGCAGAGTTTGAGAGCGGAGAATGGTGTTTTTTCCAAATTCCCCATGTGTGCAGCACAAGCTGAAACCGTGTTCCATTACTGTTTAATGGATGACTTGGAGCATGGAGAGCACTACTGGAAAAAGTGTGAGGAGATACTTTGAGAGCAATGGTATCAGAGCAGCTGGAAATGAGAATATTAAGAATACCATTTTTTTTTTTTTGTTAGAAAGACAGGGCGAGGAGAGGCAGCGTTAAGGCAGGAAAAAGACAAACTCGATTTCCATTCCATATTCAGTTATGTTGGCATGTGGAAAATTAGAGCTGTGGATTGTCATGTAACAGACTCAGTGGTCGATTTGACGTCTTTCCTTTTACAATACGTTGTAATTTCAGGTTAACTATATACACAAGGTGGCCTTACTTTACTGAAGGTGTGCTTATTGGCATTGGATCCAAAAAGGAAGTAGAATAAATTATATGAAACTGTATTTGTTTGTTATTCTGCAAGCCAAATTACTGTAGCCATCTGGTGATCATGGCGTTCACAAGTGTGGTTTACAAAGACAAACAATTTACTTTAGCTGCTACACCCAAACATTTACTCCCAATCAGCCACGGCACCAATGTAAGACATTCCTACAATGCATGCACCTTGAGTGAACTCCAGGGTCTGCCAGGGTCATCATGTACATGAATAAGAAAGCCCCATTTAAAATGGCAGGAGGGGAAGAGGCCCTGTCTTGGTCACAAATGCAATCTCAATCACTTATGGCGTGACCCATTTGAGCTCAATCTGCAAATGTGGAACCTTGCTTTTCAACAGTTATAGAAGCAAGGTCTTAAGATCCACTTTTTTTCTCTCGCTATAGAATAATGGAAACCATATGACCCTAAGTGGCTGTGCCATTACACATGCTGCTGTATTCCAGAATAATTGTGGATGTGTCATTTTTTAAGTAAGTGTTTGGTGAAAATAACAATTATAACCAAGAACAGAGTGGAACACAAGCTGTGTCTTATTTTATGTAAGTAATTGGGCTCTTCGGGACCTTATAATAATGGCTTTCATTAGAGAATTCGAGAATTAAAAATGTATGTACAGAAGAAGAAAAAAATGGAGGCTATAGATTTTTTTTGTTTTCCTCATACAGAAATTCCATTAATTTAAGTAGACAAACATTGTCACCATTCTTTATGGTCCACCATTATCACGCAAAAAGGAAGCATATATATTTGCATATAGTGTCGCATATTTCATTTTTTTTTTATCCCATTGCTCATTCTTCATGTTTTCCTCTTGAGAGAGGAGGGAGAGACATTTCTGTTGGATAGAAGGATAGAATAAGAAATTACCTTTGACAAGCAAGCCTTGCAAAAACGTGTTCATATCATAGAACTATACAAGTAGCATGCTGTGAAGCACAGCTGTAGGTAAGATTTGAGAGTTGTTGTGAGAGGGAGAAAGAGAGAGAGAGAGAGAGAGAGAGAGAGAGAGAGAGCAGAAAACAGCAGAAGAGAGCAAGAGTTTGAAACTAAACAACCAAAAACCTTCCCTCGCCCTCTGCTCCCATCCTCCCTACATTTCTCCACCAATGAGAAGTGTTGCATTTCACGCACCTGTATTTACAGGCAAGATGGATACCCCAAACCAAACAGGGAAGCAATGCTCTGATTGATCAGAAAAGGTAAATGGCTAAAATCTAAATTGGCTCATATGGAGGCAGGCACAGTCAACTCAAAACAGATATTCTCACAGTGAATTTCACTCACTAATAGCTGAGGAATGGCTGTGGCATTTCTAAAAAAAATCACTAAAATAATAGCTCTTAAAACTTACCTACAGCACCTTTAAATGCAAAGTTGAAGTTTAGTGAAAGGTGCACATTTTGTGAGAATACAGACTAATATCAGGATACTAAGACATTTTCGATGATGACTGACTTTAGTTATAATGTAATGGATAGCCCACGAGAGAGGAGATGGACAATAAAGAGATTTTTACTAAATTGTGCCTCCAGGATGTGATTAATCGCCAAAAAAAATAAATGTACATTCCATTTATTTTGTGCGTCTAAAATTATCAAGTTAGCCTCATTTCATGATTGCTTTGTGTGTATGTGTGTGTGTGTAGTTTGTGTGAAAGTGGTTTTATGAGTGCACATGCTAATGTGTTGGTGTGCTGTGGTGTGTCTGAGCCACTAAAGGTTATATTTGCTCTTTGTCTGGCTCCGGGAAGAGAAGAGACGGAGAGCGACTGGGGACAAAAGAGTGCACCATTGGAATTCTGATGCGTTTTGGGCACATTGGACAATGCAAAATCAAGCATGCACGCACGCACGCACACGCACACACACACACACACACACAAAGTGGCTCTGTGTGTATTCAGTCATCTTTACCACACCCTGCCACACAACAGGGAGCCGTTGATTGGGGATTTAATCAAATGTCAGAGACTGTTACAATCAGGGGGTAGAGAGAAGTTAGCCAAATGGCACTAAAGTAATGGATTGATAGAATACACAGGCATGCATAGAAATGTATTTAAAAAAAGAATAGGGAAAAAGGATTACAATAGCTAAGTAGATTGAGTCATAACTCTAGGGCTGCATGGGTTGTTTTTTTTAAATATTTGTCAAGAGGACCACGTGACTCGTTACAAAATTAACAATTGCAAATCCCACCTTTTTATCACCACACATTATGGAAGGCAACCCTAGAAATAAACTCATTGTATTTTCTCATAGCTACATCAGTTTGTTCACTGTGCCTCATGTAATGAATGAACGCAATGTGCACTACATCAGTAGGTCAAAAATAATAGGATAATTGTTAAAATAAAGTTCAGAGCCAAGCTCTGAATGCCAGTCTAAATCAGACTAATCCCTAAAGTAAAGTGTAAAGTATATCGACAGCTGTCTGACCACGCAGGAACCACTGATCCCGGTTGTCTTTGGGACTTGACTGACACAGATAGTTTAATTGGTACACGTTTTCTATAATTAATCACGTAATTAGCTTTGCACACACATGCACTGACAGGCAGCTGTCGGTGTTAGCTCTTTGGTGTTAAATATTCTTCAGATCCCGAGAAAGGAAACGGGACACAGATTTTACTGGTGTCAGATTGCATAAAGCATGAACATAATCCAAATAGATGAAAACGTGTCTATTGAGGACATGCTTCAGATAAAATGGATGACATCAACCGTGTTTTCACGGAGCAGAAATGACCGAAGAATGGATTTGGACACCTTTTCTGATGGAGCTTGTGCAGAGATTAGGAACTGATCATCGACAGCTGTTGTGATTGGTCAATCACATAAACAAATATTCCCAGACTACACACAACCTACCATTGCATCACTCAAATTACACATTTAATTAAATAATAAAGATATTATTGTTAGAATATCTTAGAATGTGAAGTAAAGCTGACAGGCACGGAAGTGGGAAAAGTGAAGTAATTATTTGCCAACTCAACATTACCCACTTAACATGTGTTTATTTAGTAGTTAGTTTAGTAGTTTAGTAGGTGGCATCTTAAAGTTTTATAATAAGGGCGCCTTCGCTTCATATTAGTTGTGTTCCAGTTGTTGTCTGCCAACCAACATTTCCACATGATTGTCTTTAAACGATGCCTTCCTGTCTATTTATTACCCAGACTCTGCTCCTCATCTCTTTACACCTGCAGTTCTCCCTGAGGAAATCTGGGAGTTTTATGATCATAAAGCTCTTATGACAGCAATATCTGGATATGAATATTAGCCGGGCAGAGTTGTAGAGCAGCTATTGCTTACATTGTGTCTTCAATTGGACAGCAATCAAAGCCTGCAAAAGGGTTTTCCTTTCAGCAGATGAAATGAATTTGTTCAAGATATGATCTGGAAGCGGAAATCTGCAGTGGCAAAGGTTATGTGTTTTGCGTGCAATAGTGTGTAGGCAAGTGTGTACGAGTGCAACAGGGCAAAACGTGTTTATGGTTGTGTTGACCTCTCAGGAAAACCGAGGGGGCTCAATAGAGTACATATGGATTTGTTGATTAACACAGTTGTCGGGTAATATGAGGCCAGTGGTGCAGTCTACACCGACTATAAGTCACACACAAGTCGACACAAGTAGTAGGCCTACACATTAAAAACCCAACAGCATCGGTAATGCTGAGGGGCCGACAACAATAACAATCGGAATCATAGTTTATTTGAATGTATTTCAGACAAGAAGTCAAAAAGCTATCGATAGCTATAGCTAGCTATCTAATAGATTGCTATACAAAGTTAAATATGATCCCATTACATCAAACCTCCTGATCTCAGATCTTCATAGATGGCCTTGCACTCCGGCTCCGTTCAGGGGATGGTTTTCCCAGTCTAATAATTTAAGAGTGGAGGTTTAATAAAGAGGGTTTTTATTGTTGAAATGTTTCACACTTATCTCTCAATGCACCACCAGGCCTTGGCCGTCAGCATCCATTTATACCTTATTAATATTAAGTAGGAGACAGGAAGACGTTAAGTCATTAGGATGTTGTTAGTTTTTGGGGCAGGTTGGTAGCTACAGATGGGGGGGGGGGGGGGGGGGGGGTGTCTAGAGTAGTATACAGTCATCACTGGAAATACAAAAAACAGTACTTAAAGGTTCTTGAGAACTTTCTCACCACTTAAGCATAAATAAATGCTGCTGATTCAGGTGTGTATGTTTCGTGAGTGGCTGTGTGTATTGCGTGTGGCTATGTGTGTTTTGTGAGTGTGTGTGGCTGTGAGTGTGTGTTAGTTTGTGTGTGCGTGCCTGCATGTGCTTTCCAATGCTGATACCACCTAAGTAATGATTTTCCAAATCAGTTCCCTAAATTAATCCACAGTGTGCATTTTGTCTAAAACACACCCTTTTACGAAGTCAGCAGTGGTACGACAATAAATCCACCATTTCCCATTCGGCCAGATACTCAATAACCTACCACTGTCTTGTTGTGGATTGTGAGAAACACTAATTATATTTATTTAGTTGTTTCCACATTGGCATCAGCCGTATAATGTCTACAGTGAAACTGGTGAACTGAAGATAATGTTACATTTGACTTATTTTGCTTCATTGATTAATAAGAAAAAATAATTATTCAAAAGATGTTATAGTACTTTTTCAACAATTAAATAAATAAGGCAGTATAGAAAGTGTTGTTACCAAGGAACTGTGTGCACAAATAGTACGGACAAGCAATGGTGAAAGATGAAACTGAAATGTGTTTTTTTTCTTCCAGCCAAACAAACTTGACTACAACTCTCTACATGGAGTAGCACTATGCTACCTGAAGTACCATATTATTATTAATATTATTCCTGAAAATCCCTCCAGTCCTCAGGAGCTTAATTCCTAAAATGTAAATAGGAATCAACACAAAACAGGCTGTTCTCTCATCTAACTGCTTATTTGTAGTCTTAATCAAGAAAGCTGATAACTCTCTTGATAACTAAAATAAATATCAACTTCAAATCTTTGTATTGTAATTTGAAGCGTCATCCTAAAACGAACACAGGCATCACTCATAACACTAATTATGGCTCTGCTCCTTTTATGTACCAGGAAATGGGTAGTAGACTGAAATAGTGAATTTATGTATACCCGTGTCCTGGTACATTAAAGGAGCAGACCCATAGTTAGTGTTATGAGCGACACCTGTGTTTGTCCTACGATGTGAAAAGGGTCTGTTGGGAGAGGTTTCCCTACATGCTCTATCCGTCCCTATCCCTCATCCTGGATGGCCTGGGCCCTGGCTGTGACCCCTGGTTGTTGTGATGAACACAGATCCACGCTTCTGCTCAGCTCCAAGGCTACACGGAAGCATGTGTCCTCCTCACTCCTTCACCCCCTTGGGACTGGCCCTGCTACAACAGTGTGGTTTTGACAAATACCTGTTCCATTTGGGCTGAATTCCTGATAGAGTAGCCTGCCTGATGCCCAGGCTGTAGCCGCTAGCGATATCACTAGTGCTACAAGCAGCCAAACTCCGTGCTACCATCAGGACCAGATGCCCCTGGCAACAGTAACTTTGTGGCCAGCAGTCTGTACTCTCACTTTTCACCATGTTCTCACACCCCTACACCTAAGGTCTGCCAAATGAATGAATTAATGACCCATATACGTTTCACTGAGTTTTTTACTCAGATTAACTGATTAATCCAATCCCATAAGTAGATTGTCCACTTAATATTAATCAAACAGTATTTCAACATTTTCAAGACCCGATTGCGGTAAGCCCCGGGATAGGCCCTGTTTACACTACAGAAATATCTAGACTCAAAAACTCATCTGTTTACACAAAGGGCACAACATGCTCAAAACTGTCTCTTAGACGAAGGGGCAGTTAAAGAGAGATCTCCACTTCATATGCACTTGACTTAACTCAGATGAATTGGTTTTCTACCTACCATCAAAGATATGCAGGTTGACGTAAAAGGCCAGTAATGAAATACCATTGCATTGGTGACATATGCTAAAATATTTTATGAATACATATTTTTATTTCAAAAACCAACTATGGTTCAAATTAATTCAGGTAACTATTGCCAATAACATTTGAAATTATAACCGTGTTAATGAACAGGTAGGGGTTATCGTTCAGGGGACAGGGTTCAAACTATCCTTTTGGGGGTTTTTTGTGCCCAGAGAAAAATCTCCATACAGTGGATTAACTTACATTCTCGACCTTACTTTGCACAACATCAGTGTTGAAATGGTTAGTAGTCTAATGGAGTTTAAAAGGTGTTTTACAGAGCACACAGTTAGGTGCCATATCTCCGACATGTCTTTTGTCTACACATGCAGTGGATTTTAATTCAATTTCAACTCAAGCAAGCCGGCCAGCTTGATTCTTTGAAAGGACCAATACATGATCCATGAAATGAATACATGATCAAAGTACTAATGATCAAAGTAACTACTCAATAAAACAAGAAGTGTGGATACTTAGATTGTAAAAACATTTGTACCATTTTAAGAATTTCGTTGGTGTGCTACTTGTTGATCTTCCCAGTTTTGCAACTGCTAACAAATATGTAAGCTTGTCCAGGGAAACAAATGGAAACCTTTTAAAGTACTACCCCTCCTGGCCTAATGGTATACGGCTTAACTAAATTGCTTTTAATTCAAGCTGTATGCTTGAATTTGTCTAATGAGCGTGCCCCTCCCAACAGAGTTTAAGAGGACTTCTGTGTAGCCCAACTGCTGCCAAAACACATGGTATTCTCTTTTAAGTGGAGTTTTAATTTGACCATCTCAGAGTCAGCAACATATCCAAAAGATATTCCCTATAACGTAAGTATTGAGTAAGACTAGGAAGCCATATGAGACATAATGCACATCAGGATATATTTCACAGCCCTAGGTCATTAAAAGGGTTAGGGTTAGGAAATATGTATTTTAAGGGATAATATACTGCTTAACTCTCAGACCATCCATAGACATGTGTCAGGATAAAGAGCAACATTGTGTATGAACAAACCCTGCTATTGATCAGGATATATATATTGACGCTGCATAGTTTTAAGGCAATAGAATGAGTTACATTTTTTTCCTTTTCTTTGTTAGTGCATGGTGACGCTCTATGGTGTCTAAGGATCACAGAGGGATACAGATAAAGCATGACAACAAAAAAGTAAAAATCACAAAATTAGCAATTAACACAGGTAAAACAATCAGTACTGTTTCCTATTGGCTGAAAGCAGTGTTCCGTGACATTACCCAGCACCAAAAATATTTTTTAAATATAATAATGCAATTGCAATAACCTGTGTTTTACTAGTGGTGGTGCTGTCCCAGAGGCTTGATTTGGAGGTTGGGTCACACTTGAAATGGGTCTTGTGTGTGAAATGGGTCTTTCTGCAGGTGTGTGAACTGGGCCTTTCGTGACCTCTCCCTTTAATGTGCAGTGGTGGTGGCAGGGTGGTGGTGCTAGTGGTGGTGGAGGTGCTGGGGTGATGGTGGTGGAGGTGGTTGGGTGGGTGTGGTGGGGTGATGGTGGTGGTGGGGGAGTCAGCACAAATGGGTTCATTGCTAAAGACCTACAGAGGCTGGACCTCACACGGCAGCTTGAGTTATGATCCGACCCCCCCCCCCCCCCCCCCCAAAAGAGCATCTGTGTTTGTCTCGCTTTATTGCTCACTGTCTCCCTATCTATCAGCCATCTCTCTGCCTTTTCCATACTACTGTGTCCCTCGTACAGACACACACACATACACACATCCCCCTTTAGAATTAACAGTAACCCTTATGGTGTCCCAGGGGGGTGAGGGGGGTGAGGGGGTGCACCATAAGCCATGCCGCCATCCTATAATCTCTTTCATCCATTGAAAATCTATACATAAACAGCATGTACTATGTCAGTTTAGACCTTTCAAAAAAAGCACATACTAATGTGAAAGGTTTGAGTGTTTATCCAGGCAGGTGAAATGAGAATAACATAACACATATGATGGAGAAGATGACACTGGACTACTGTGTTTGGTTAGGTTGTGCATTTTGCCATGCTATCTGCTAATGAGTGCTGTTGTTTAGCCTTGTGCAAGGTATACACAAACAACTTTTTAGAGCATGTTCTTTTTTTTCAGCGCCAGGTGAAAATGAGCTGCTTTTCATTCAAAAGATGGGTAATAAATAATCTGGCAAACGCTATTTTTTTAGGCTATTACACCGGGAAAGAAAACATGTAACAATTGTTACAAACTAGAAAAAGCACAATTTCAGAAGAAATTGATGTGCAACTCCCTGTAAATAAAGTTTTTAGTACATGGTATATTGGAAATTGTGGCTGCTAAGGTGTTATATGTTGCTTCTTGGTTCTTACTTCCACGTTTGGATATTAAGGTAGTAAGCAAAGTTTGAATTATTGTTCTAGTAATAATGTATGAAGGAGGCAGTTGAGTATGGATCTTGGGAATTATATATATATATATATATATATATATATATATATATATATATATATATATATATATATATATATATACAGCTGTTTAATTCCAAACCAATGTTTAGATTTCATGTTAAGATGTATTGAAACCGTTATATGTTCTCCACATATTATGTGGATAACATTTCAAGTTATATCTTGTAAAAAGTATAAACACCATTGCTTAGAAAATGTAGATGAGCAATCACTGCGAGGAGCTCAACATTTTGATGTATAATATGTCTATGGGGTCGAAATATTGTGGGGGTAGAGACAGTTTATAGATCTTTATATATTGTACAATTATAGAACACAGAAAAATCCTGTGTGTGTGTATAGTTTCAAAGTTTAAATTCTTAAAGTTTTAAAGTATTACAAGTATAAATAGTATAAAGGTTTTGAGTCATTCCATAAAAGTTTGGATAGGAAGGTAGTATATAAAGTGTGATTATTATTATTGTTCTGGCATATAGTAGGAAGGAGGAGTTGAGTAGGGGAGTTTGGGAATAATAATATTAATAAAAATAATAGATATGATAGATAAAGCTTCACACCTAATTAAAAAAGGTCCGACCTTGAGGGAAACCAACAAGCAACAAGCAAAACAAAGTATTAATTGCACACACTACTTTCATATAAACAAACCTGGAGTCAACGGGGTGTTATGTAAGTTGTGTGTGCACCAAACTCTTGTTTATGCTAATGCGCTTGCAATAAATGCTGTTGTTACCGTTTCATTTGAATCAATTGGACCATACAGCTTCAGGAAATACTTGTCTCTTCAGTAACTAGAGGGTTGCTAGTTTTATTCTCATGTCATGGAGTGGAACTCAAAATTGGATGGGCCCTTAGGTATCCACAATCCCACCTCTCTTGTCCCATTGTAAACTTTCCCCAACTAAATATTTGATACTCCATATTACTACATTCACGCTATGCAATACATTTGTGATGCCCACTGCCCCTACTGCAGCCCCTGAAGCTACACCTATGTGCATGTGCATCTGTTTGTAAAATGGTCCTGTGCATGTGTGCATCCGTGCGTGCGTGTGTTTATGCATGTTGAACATTTTTTGATGCCCTCATGTAATGTGACAGCAACACGACATGTTAACGTTGCTAGCATGTCTCGAGAGGACATCAGGTAAAGAGGATCACATCTTGCCCCCCCCCCCTTTCCCTCCACTGTCTCTCGGTTGAACACCAGGAAGAGACACAGAGAGCAATGTTCTTTGCTTTGTACAACTAGAACAAAAAAAAAATCTTCATCCGTTTACAATACATCGATCTGTTTGTGTTGTGTGTGTGCGGCTGCACATCCTGAGACAGATGGGCAGTGCCTTGGCTCTGGCTCTCTGCTCCAGAGTTGGCATAATGGTGACGAAAGTACAGGCGCCATGCCAGACAAGAATCAATACCTCAGGAGACAAGATGCAAACCCAGCACCTGCTACGTGTGTGTTTGTGTGTGTGTGTGTGTGTGTGTCAGTCAAAGAGATACCCACACAAACCCACAGACAAGGGTATGTGAGCAAATCCTGTTGGTTCCTGTGTGTGTGTGTGTGTGTGTGTCATTGATGAGATGGGTGCATTTCATTTCCAGAGGCCCTCTAGTTCTGCCCAGCTGATGAAAACATTGGGACACCAGTTGCAGTTACCAGTGCATTCATACACATCATAGACCAGTGGTAAATTAGTTTAATAGAATCCAAGTCAAGTACATTGTATTTGTATAGCCCTTACAGTTAGTCTCAAAGGGCTTTACAGGCGATATATTTATGACTCCCCCTAACCCTAGCCCCTAACTAATAGGGCAAGAAAACACTCCCTTAATTATCAAGGAAGAAACCTTGAGAAGGAGCACAAAGTGGGGGATCGCTCCTTCCAGGGATGGTTAGGAGTGCAATGGGTGCCATAATTTACATACATTGTAGTATTACAAGCAAACATTTTAAGTACAAAAAAAATGAAGGTGGTGAAGAAGTGATGAAGTGCTGGCTGGTGAGTAAGCTGGTAACCCTCAGCTGAGGTGTCCAATCATCTAGTCATGCTCACAGCAACACTGAAACAGAGACAGCATTATGATGTCAAACCAGCGGATATGTTAGATGTGGCAGGGTGGACAGGGAACATGTAGGAAACCTCCAATCTAGTACCTATCGGCTGCAGGGGTAGGCTAGTGCTGGCTAACAGGTCGATTTAGGGATACTTCTCAGAGCCAAATGATAGCATCAAGGTAGGTTTTAAGTTTGGATTTGAATTTCTCAGCAGAGTCAGCTTCCCTGATTACAGGTGGCAGACCGTTCCACAGGCTCGATAAGAGATGCTCTGTTTCTGCTGATTTCTTTTTAACTTTTGGAATTGATAGGTCAGCTCCTGAAGACTGGTGGGGCCGAGAAGGACAATAGGGAATAATAAGATCTGTGAGGTAGGATGGTGCTAATCCGTGCAGGGTTTTATAGGTAAGTAGTAGCACCTTAAACTCAGACCTGGCATTAACTGGAAGCCATTGGAGGAAGGAGACAATAGGAGTAATGTGGTCGAATTTTCTGATTCTAGTAAGGATTCTAGTGGTAGCATTCTGCACAAGCTGGAGGCTTTTTAGTACTGGAGTTGGGTAAACCTAATCTAGTCCAGATAAGCATCTTGTAAGGACTTACAAGGGCCTTATTACCTATTAATTAATGGTTATTACAAGGACCTTAATATAAAGCGTTACCGAATGCAGTTCTGGTAATACTTTCTACATGTTGATCAAAAAGCATAGGGCCCAAAGAGACCGACATTTTTGACACATAAACTTTGGGATATAGAAGAGCCCTCAAAACACAGTGTAACATCTTCAAATTGTGTTGGTTGTTGTTTCAGGCCTATGATTATCATCTCCGTTTACCCTGTTAGGCTGCAAGTAGTTATGGGACATCCTTCATTTAACTGCCGTCAGGCAAGATTCCTCTGCACCAATTACGGCCTTCAATCAAAAATCAAAATATTTGAACTTGCACAAGGACACAAGAGATATTCATTCGCCAGTTGACTAAATTGCATTGCTAGCTGTATTTATCGGAAGACTGCTCTCTTCACTGTTCACTTCACAGGAGTTTAATCATTTTAAACACTTTCAAAGTCGGCTGCTTTGAAAGGGAGTGTGCACAAGCTCAGACATGAACATGGATGTAAACAACGCAAAACAAAACCTTGATGAAATGACTTGGAACACTACATTCTCCTGCGATTGAACAATCAATCATGTGACACTGTGTAGAAACTGTAGAAACAGTTAATACAAAAAACTTTTATGTAAACAAATTGCAGGAAAAATCTGCCACTGCATCTTCAACATAGATGAACTACTGTCATCTGATTATTTCTTCAGGAATCGTGGCAGCTAAACTGTTCTTAAAGGCAGATTTTTTCAAAGCACAGTGAGAACAAATTTAATTAGCTTAGACCAGGGGTTCTCAACCTTTTTCAGGCTGGGCCCCCCCAAAACTGGTTAATTGCAGTCAGATGCGTACTGAGATCTGTAAATGTCTGTCATCAGTTATAACTCAGGCGGGAGCTCTGATTGGCCAAAACACAAATCTTATCACAAACACACAAATGTGAATACAGACACACTGATTTTTTTTGAATTTTTTTCAAATGTGAATACAGACAGACAAATCATATTACGCACACACAAATTTGAATACACACAAATGTGAATACACACAAATCATATTACACACATACAGATTGAGATAGGGGGTGGGGGGGTGCGCGCAATAGTAACACACCGCGGACCTACGGCCGACTATGGCAAGCCAACCCGGCCAGAAAGCGCCCTTATTCAGTCACGGTTCACCTTCATTACGCCGAAAAAAACGCCGCGATATTAGAGAAAACGGCGTTTTTTACGCCGTAATGCGCAAAGGATACGCCGCTTTTTACGCCGCAATGAAGTCCTTTCAATAACGCGAGTAGAAAACGCCGTTTTGGCCATTTAAACGCGCGTAAAATACGGCGTTTGTGCACATCACAACGCGCGTAAAATACGGCGTCTTTTTAGTATGCTAATCATCTCCGCCCTTCTTTTTTCTCAGCCAATGCATTTGAAGTGTTTGCGCCCAATCGCTGATCAAGACA